>CM066606.1:79184414-79641914 GCA_033816785.1 Picus viridis
TTGCAATTGTCTTGAAGTGTTGTTTGGAGTCTGTACTATGCCCCAAATGGGTATGACTGCGGATGCTATGTCCACAGCCAAGGCATAATCACAGTATCACAGTATCACAGTATAACCAAGGTTGGAAGAGACCCCAAGGATCATCAAGTCCAACCCGTCCCAACAGACCTCACAACTAGACCATGGCACCAAGTGCCATGTCCAGTCTCCTCTTGAACACCTCCAGGGACGGCGACTCCACCACCTCCCCGGGCAGCCCATTCCAATGGCGAATGACTTTCTCGGTGAAGAACTTCCTCCTCACCTCAAGTCTAAACCTCCCCTGGCACAGCTTGAGACTGTGTCCCCTTGTTCTGGTACTGGTTGCCAGGGAGAAGAGACCAACCCCCTCCTGTCCACAACCACCCTTCAGGTAGTTGTAGAGGGCAATGAGGTCACCCCTGGTCCTTCTCTTCTCCAGGCTAAACAACCCCAGCTCCCTCAGTCTCTCCTCATAGGGCTTGTGCTCAAGGCCTCTCACCAGCCTTGTTGCCCTCCTCTGGACACGTTCAAGTGTCTCGATGTCCTTCTTAAACTGAGGGGCCCAGAACTGGACACAGTACTCAAGGTGTGGCCTAACCAATGCAGAGTACAGGGGCACAATGACCTCCCTGCTCCTGCTGGCCACACTATTCTTAATACAGGCCAGGATGCCATTGGCCCTCTTGGCCACCTGGGCACACTGCTGGCTCATGTTTAGGCGGGTGTCGATCAGCACCCCCAGATCCCTCTCTGTTTGGCAGCTCTCCAGCCACTCTGACCCCAGCCTGTAGCTCTGCATGGGGTTGCTGTGGCCAAAGTGCAGCACCCGGCACTTGGACTTGTTGAATGTCATCCCATTGGACTCCGCCCATCTGTCCAGTCGGTCGAGGTCCCTCTGCAGAGCCTTTCTACCCTCTAACTGACTAACATCTATTCCCAACTTGGTGTCATCTGCAAACTTGCTGATGACTGACTCAATTCCCTCATCCATATCATCAATGAAGATGTTAAAGAGGATGGGGCCCAACACTGATCCCTGGGGGACACCACTGGTGACTGGCCGCCAGCTGGATGTGGCACCATTCACCACCACTCTCTGGGCTCGGCCCTCCAGCCAGTTCCTAACCCAGCGCAGAGTGTTACTGTCCAAACCATGAGCTGACAACTTAGCCAGCAGTTTGCTGTGGGGGACGGTGTCAAAGGCCTTGGTGAAGTCCAGGTAGACCACATCCACAGGCCTCCCCGCATCCACCAGACGGGTCACCTGATCATAGAAGGAGATCAGGTTGGAGAGGCAGGACCTGCCCTTCCTAAATCCATGTTGGCTGGACCTGAGCCCTTGGCCATCCTGCAGGTGTGCAATTATTGCCGCCAGGATAATCTGTTCCATCACTTTCCCTGGCACTGAGGTCAGGCTGACTGGCCTGTAGTTTCCGGGTTCCTCCATCCATCCCTTCTTGTGGATGGGGACCACATTGGCCAGTTTCCAGTCATCTGGGACCTCTCCAGTGAGCCAGGACTGGAGGAAAATGATGGAGAGCGGCTTGGCCAGCTCATCTGCCAGCTCTCTCAGCACCCTAGGATGGATCCCATCCGGTCCCATGGACTTGTGGATGTCCAAGTGGCTCAGCAGGTCCTGAACTAGTTCCTCATGGATTTCTGGGGTACTACACTGCTCCCCAACCCTACTACCCAGCTCAGGAGGCCACTCATCCTGTACTCCTACCTTGCTGTTAAACATCGAGGCAAAGAATGCCAGGTGTTTCTATTTATGGTAGTTTCCATAACATGACTCACACATCATCACATCAAAATTGTGAAGAAATCTTCCCCCAGTAAAATCTCAGAGAAGGTTAACAGTGCAAATACTGCCTGCTCTGCTACAAAGATGAGTCACTTTGTGTACAGCCTCAGATGGAGCAGAAGTTTAATTTGCATAGCAGATGTCTGCAGCGATGGACAGCCCTCAGAATTCAGAAGAGCAGTGTGATGTGTCTTTTATCCAGGAAAAAGCTTATTTGAAAATACTGTTGTTACAATTTAGGTGGCTACTATGGACAATGTGATTCTTTTCTAGTCTGATCAACAAAAGTGTTTGTTCAATGATAACATTCTGCCTTAATTTCTTTTTCACTAACTAAGTGCATATCGTGCTAGAGCAACTAACACACTGAAATGTGGATTTTCAGAGAAATTTCTTAATTGTAGTTCTGCAACCATTTAATTTTCCTAAGTTTCCTTAGGACTCTGAGTAGCTATTGTTTCCGACCTTGGAGTTGTACTATGCTATTATTAGCCAAACATATTAGCTACCTCTTAGATCGTTCAGAAATGATTTGTGGAACAAAACATAGAAACAAATGTTAAAATAACATTGAGATTAAGATGCACTTTCCACAAAAAAAAAAAAAAAAAAAATTCTAGATTATATTAGTTAAATATCTTATTAAAACAGTAATTAAAGCAACCCTCAAAAAGAAACAATGACCTTAAAGTGTTTTTGTGTAGTACTGTGAATAGAAAATAAAGGGAAATTAAATGAAAGCATAATGGTCAAAATGTGGGGTGAAAATGTCAAATTTGTAAAGAAAACCCAGGAAGTACTAGTAGCTGTCCTGAATACCTTATTAGCACTGTTGTGCTCCTGTCCAATAATCAAGCATAGTGTTTAGATGCTTAAATAAAAATATCATTAGTAAGATATATGAAGTAATATGTCCACAGTATTTGAAACTGATAAAGCCTAGACCAGAGTATTTTGTTCAGTCTTGGCTGCTGTATTTCAAGAAAGTTTTGGGCAACTGAAGATAAGATACAAAGGGTCAATGAGAATAATCTGCTGAAAAATGTGACCCACCTAACAATTTTGGATGAATTTAGGTTGTCCAGCCAAAGGAAGAAAGACTTGAGGAAGCTCTCAGAACTGTATTTGAGTATGCAAAATGGAAACACTAGTTTTCTCTGGATAGGACAAGAAATAACAGCTCACTTTGCAGGAAGGAATATTTACATTAAGCATTAGAGAAAAAAAAAGTCAATCTTTTCACACTCTGGTAATTAGATAATGAAGTAGACGGCCTGGACAGATTGTAGAATATTTATCAGTGAAGATATAAGTACACGTGCTGTGAATAATTTAGATCTTGTCTTTGGGCAAGAGAATGGACTAAATGAGTTTCCTTTCAATTCTTTATGATTCTTAGATTTTTTAACCTACTTTTACAGAACTAGGTCAGTGGTGAGAAAAAGGTACATAGTTGTTGAAAGGTAAATAAACATACTTTTATCTGAATTACTGTCCTTTGTTAATGCAGGCAGAGATTTGCGTTGTGATGTTAAAAGCAGAAGACCTCCATTTTTAGGTCCCAGATGGAATGCAAGCTTGAAACAAAGACTACAAACACATTTAATCTCTCCAGTGAGACATTGGTGATGAACATGTTGGGGTTTTTTTGGTAATAATTCGTCGTATTCTAGAGCTAATGGGGTTTGCACCTGTTTTAATGTATTTCTTCTAGATCCACAGTGATATAAGGAAGACAAAATTCTTTCTCAGGGAGAACTGATTTTATCTAATCTTTTGATTTAAACCTTATGGTTATGCCTATTATTAAATAACAAATTTGCAGAGAATTTATTGTATATATCACAGAATCACAGAATTATAGGGGCTTGAAGGGACCTCTGGAGATCATCTAGTCCAAACCCCAAAACTGAGCAGAAGCAGGGTGCACAGGATATAATTCCTAGCTGCTGCTGCAGTGGCTGTCTTGAAGCTGGTCTTGACTGTGGTGTTATGTTTAAAATATTAAACCATATTAAATGAAATTTTAGGCATAAAGTTGCAATCAAGGAGCACCTTGGACAATAACTCTATGGACACTATTCCCAACACTACTCCCAAACAGAGAGGGACCTGGGGGTGCTGATCGACAGCTGCCTAAACATAAGCCAGCAGTGTGCCCAGGTGGCCAAGAAGGCCAATGTCATCCTGGCCTGCATTAGGAATAGTGTGGCCAGCAGGAGCAGGGGGGTCATTGTGGCCCTGTACTCTGCATTGGTTAGGCCACACCTTGAGTCCTGTGTCCAGTTCTGGACCCCTCAGTTTAGGAAGGACATCGAGACACTTGAACGTGTCCGGAGATGGGCAACAAGGCTGGGGAGAGGCCTTGAGCACAAGCCCTATGAGGAGAGGCTGAGGGAGCTGGGATTGTTTAGCCTGGAGAAGAGGAGACTCAGGGGTGACCTCATTGCTCTCTACAACTACCTGAAAGGTGGTTGTAGCCAGGAAGGGGTTGGTCTCTTCTCCCAGGCAACCAGCACCAGAACAAGGCGACACAGTCTCAAGATGCACTAGGCTGGAGGTGAGGAGAAAGTTCTTCACGGAGAGAGTCATTCGCCATTGGAATGGGCTGCCCAGGGAGGTGGTGGAGTCACTGTCCCTGGAGGTGTTCAAGAGGGGATTGGACGTGGCACTTGGTCCCATGGTCTAGTCATGGGGTCTGTGGTGACAGGTTGGACTCGATGATCTTCAAGGTCTCTTCCAACCTTGGTGATACTGTGATACTGTGACATTAGTGAAAAATAAATTTTGCTCCTTTGAACTTTTTATTGTTTGGTGGTTTGTTTTTTTTTTCCCCTTTTCCCACAGACTAGAGCAAATCACAGTACATGACTCAAGTCTCTCAAGTTGAAAAGAGTTTGCTATGAAAAACTGTGGTTTTTTGATAACTGCTATTATTTTATTTACTTCAGTATTCATAAGCTACATTTCAGATACTATACGAGCGGTGTGATAGCTGTGATGCTTCGAGGATGTAAGCAAAGCTGAAATTGTCCGAGGTAATAAGGGGTTATGAATTTCAAATTCAATGGTGATGATCATGACTTTCCTGCATAAACATTGGAACTGGGTCCCAATTACCCTGCTTTCTTTTCATCTGTATGTTGCCTGGATTCTAATTCAAATGACACATTTCAGTGTCTTATGTGTTTTAGCTATATATTATGATTGTGGTATAGTTTTGCTTTGTGTATTTCATGCATTTGCTTGATGAATCATTCAGTGATGATAAGGGGCCTGATCTAAAATCCAGTACTGTTGATAAAGATTTCCAATGCACTTAAAAGGAAATAAAGTTGAGCTTTAAAGATTGTACCATGACTTCCATGAGCAGCTGTTATTCCAACAAGCTATTACAATTTTGCTCTTGTGTTGTATTACACAGTCTTTGTGATAATAGGAAAGACAAAGAATGTAAAGGTAATTTCCAGAATAGAAATTAACTTATCTTCAAGTGCATAATTAATTTTTATTTCTGCTGGTTAACATTTTCCAAGAAAAGGTAAGCATAATAGGAAATCCAAACTCATCTAATTTTATTGCATTGTATATTTGGTATATGTTTTCTGTGCCTATGAAGCAAATGACTAAGTAGCTATATTTACCTTATTTACTTTTCACAGATGTGAATAAATATAGGAGTACATCTTGAAGAAGTACACCAGGCAACATTTTCTAGCAAATTATGTAGCTACTCAGTTTCATTGCAGTTTCCAAAGCGAGAACACAGACACTGTATTCATGTCATAGTAATTCCTGTTCTAATTATTGCAATTAAAAAAAAACCACTAGTTGTCCTCTACCGGTTTTATTATTAGCAGCTTTCCTGCTTCATAGAAGACAACTTTCTCCTCCAAATGGTAGAGGAACCAACAAGAAAAGGTGCTATGCTGGACCTTGTTCTCACCAACAGGAAAGGGCTGGTAACCAGTGTGAGGCTCAGAGACAGCCTTGGCTGCAGTGACCATGAAGCAGTTGAATCTAATATCCTCATGGCAATCAGGAGGACCTATTCTAAGCTTACAACCCTAGACTTTAGGCGTGAAGACTTTGATTGCTTCAGGAATCTGCTAGCCAAAGTGTTGTGGGATGAAGCCCTGGAGGGAAGAGGGACCCAGGACAGCTGGTCAGAATTCAAGGACCACCTCCTCTGTGTCCAGGAGCTATGTATACCAACAAAGAGAAAAGCAGGAAAGAATGCTAGGAGGCCTGCCTGGATGAACAAGGAGCTACTGGACACACTATTACTTAAAAAGAAACTCTACAGGAAGTGGAGGAAAGGACAACTAGAACAGGGGATGTATAAGGAAGCTGCCCGAGCAGCGAGAGGCCTGATTAGGAAAGCCAAAGCAGAGCTGGAATTGAGTCTAGCCAGGGAGGTTAAAGGGAGCACTAAGAATTTCTACAGGTATATTAATGGCAAGGAGAAGACTAGGGAAGGTGTGGGCCCCCTCAGAAAGGAAAGTGGTGCAATGGTCACAAGTGATGTGGAAAAGGCTGAGGTACTCAATAACTTCTTTACCTCAGTCTTCACTGCAAGGGCCTCCAGCCACACTCCTGGTGTCATGGAAGACAATGCCAGGGACGGGGAGGAAGAGCTGCCCATTGTAAGTGAAGATCAGGTTTGTGATCACCTGAAGAACCTGAAAGTGTTCAAGTCCATGGGACCCGACAGGATACACCCACGGGTGCTGAGAGAACTGGCAGATGAGGCTGCTAAACCCCTCTCTATTATATTCCAATAGTCATGGCAGACTGGGGAAGTCCCCACAGACTGGAAAAGGGGAAACATTACTCCCATTTTCAAAAAGGGTAAGAAGGAGGAAACAGGGAACTACAGGCCAGTCAGTCTCACCTCTGTGTCCAGAAAGATCAGGGAGCATATCCTCCTGGAGGTGCTACTCATTCAGAAGAACAATGAACAGGTGATTGGGAATAGTCAGCATGGCTTCGCCAAAGGCAAATCCTGCCTGACAAACCTGGTGGCCTTCTATGAACAGGTGACAACATTAATAGATGAGGGGCGAGCAACTGATGTCATTTACCTGGACCTGAGCAAAGCCTTTGACACTGTCCCACACCACATCCTGGTCTCCAAACTGGTGAGACAAGGGTTTGATGGATGGACCACTAGATGGATAAACAACTGGCTTGATGGCCACACCCAAAGAGTGGCTGTCAATGGGTCCATGTCCCAGTGGAGGCCAGTGACAAGTGGAGTCCCTCAGGGATCAGTCCTGGGACCTGTCTTGTTCAACATCTTTGTGGGTGACATGGACAGTGGCATCGAGTGCACCCTCAGCAAGTTTGCTGATGACACCAAGCTGTGTGGTGCAGCAGACAGGTGTTGTGAAGAGGTTATTAAATTTATGAATATGTAATATGAATTATGAAAATAGTAATTTTTATTAATTATCAAATTATTAATAACCAATGAATCAACAACTTATATACATGTTCAAGTGCACGTTCGTGAAATACATTCCATAAGTGGCTTAGTATTATGATTAGAACTTAATTAAACTATTTACAGGCTATTTCTATATTTTATATAACGAAGGGTGCAGTTCTGCTGCTTGGACACTAGATGGCGACTCGGCAGGACGCCGGTGGCTTCTGGCTATATACAGCAATATTATATCTTTCTATGCGTCAGCAATTACTCTGCTAGACGCAGATACTTTGAACTGAGTGCTAGTGGGTGGAAAGCCCGTGGAGGATACTCTGTAGCTGTTGTTTTAGCAAGGTGGGGGTCCGGCTAACTACTGCTGCTGGACTGGTTCCTAGTGGAGTTGGACGGCGGCATTGGGTTACTGTCTCCTCTCTCTGCAGCAGTGGAGAGGGAATACTGGAACCTGGGCTTAGCTCGGAAGCAGGTTCCCTTCAGGACTTGGTTGGTTCCCTCCTGACAATAGGGATAGGTCCTGGTTGGATTCGGCCCGTGGGGTCGGCCCTGGGAGTCGGCTTGCACGGCAGGGCGGCGTGACGGTTGCCGACAGGTAGGCTTGTTCGAACAACGACAGCAAACAATAGCTATGGGGTCGGCCCTGTGGGGATGAGTCTCGGGGCTGATGTATACATTTTCATAGAGAAAATGGCGGCTGCGCTGAGCTGCGGGTTCTTGGTTACTGGGCTTATAGGAACAGCAGGATGCTCGGAATGGTCCCGGGTTTGGTGCAGTATAGGCACGAACAATACTTTAGTCTTCCCTGAGGTTTACAGGGCTCAGAGTGGCACACGTGGCGGCTCCTCTCCCGCTACGGCGGGGCTAGGCATATGCGGACTCAGTCTCTATCAGGTCCCTTCTCCCTGACAACTGGGCAGATCTTACCCTCGGGGGTTGGTCTTGTCCTCTGGTGGCACGGTGGGCTCTCCCGGTTGGTACAGCTGGCTGTGGCAATGCTGGCTTCTCGGGCTCAGCAAAGGTCCTCCCTCTGAGGTGATCCTCACGATCAGAGTGCGTCTCACGATGCAGAGGCTTTCAGTATGCATGCATTCATGATAGAAGCTAACAACAACAACCTCAATGGCAGAGGCTATGGCTCGAGAGTTATTTTCTCAAGCAAGTACAGAGACAAAGTGAAAGAGGGGGCAACTTGTTTACCAACAGTGGTAATACTTATAGATTCCTCGAGGCTGGGTTTGACCAATGGGCACTCTCACAAACAACTGGCATCAGCCTATAGAAAGCGTGAAGCTGGAATTATGCCCGTACTTGGTAACTGTACAAGCACTGCATGTGCTGGGTGTGGGCTGGCCTGGCTAATGCCTTGGCTTTTGTCTTCCTCCTGAAGGAGGGGAAACCTGTCCACATGCTGGGACAAGATCTAGTATCTGGGCAGAATGTGCCTTCACCACAACATGCTGGAAGGAAGGGATGCCATCCAGAGGGACCTTGACAGGCTGGAGAGGTGGGCACAAGCCAACCTCATGAGCTTCAACAAGACCAAGTGCAGGGTCCTGCATCTGGGACGAGGCAATCCCAGGCACAAGTACAGGCTGGGCAGTGACTGGCTGGAGAGCAGCCCTGAGGAGAGAGACTTGGGGTGCTGGTGGATGAGAAGCTCAACATGAGCTCTCAATGTGCACTTGCAGCCTGGAAAGCCAATCAGATCCTGGGCTGCATCAGGAGAAGTGTGGCCAGCAGGTCAAGGGAGGTGATGCTCCCCCTCTACTCAGCTCTGGTGGGACCCCACCTGGAGTACTGCATCCAGTTCTGGAGCCCCTATTACAAGAGGCATATGAAGGTGCTGGAAGGTGTCTAGAGAAGGGCCACAAGGATGATCAGAGGGCTGGAGCACCTCTCCTAAGAGGACAGACTAAAGGAGTTGGAGCTGTTTAGTCTGGAGAAGAGAAGGCTCTGAGGTGACCTCATTGTGGCCTTCCAGTATCTGAAGGGGGCCTACAGGAAGGCTGGGGAGGGACTTCTCAGGATCTCAGGTAGTGATAGGACTAGGAGGAATGGAATGAAGCTGGAGGTGGGGAGATTCAGGCTGGACGTGAGGAGAAAGTTCTTCACCATGAGAGTGGGGAAGCCCTGGAATGGGTTGTCCAGGGAGGTGGTTACAGTATCACAGTATCACAGTATCACCAAGGTTGGAAGAGACCTTGAAGATCATCGAGTCCAACCTGTCACCACAGACCCCATGACTAGACCATGGGACCAAGTGCCACGTCCAATCCCCTCTTGAACACCTCCAGGGATGGTGACGCCACCACCTCCCTGGCCAGCCCATTCCAATGGCAAATGACTCTCTTGGTGAAGAACTTTCTCCTCACCTCCAGCCTAAACTTCCCCTGGTGCAGCTTGAGACTGTGTCCCCTTGTTCTGGTGCTGGTTGCTAAGGAGAAGAGACCAACCCCTTCCTGGCTACAACCACCCTTCAGGTAGTTGTAGAGAGCAATGTGGTTTCCCCTGAGCCTCCTCTTCTCCAGGCTAAACAACCCCAGCTCCCTCAGCGTCTCCTCATAGGGCTTGTGCTCAAGGCCTCTCCCCAGCCTTGTTGCCCTTCTCTGGACACGTTCAAGTGTCTCAATATCCTTCTTAAACTGAGGGGCCCAGAACTGGACACAGGACTCAAGGTGTGGCCTAACCAGTGCAGAGTACAGGGGCACAATGACCCCCCTGCTCCTGCTGGCCGTACTATTCCTAATGCAGGCCAGGATGCCACTGGCCTTCTTGGCCACCTGGGCACACTGCTGGCTCATGTTCAAGCGGCTGTTGGTCAGCTGGTTGAGGCCCCATCCCTGGAGGTGTTTAAGACCAGGCTGGATGAGGCTCTGGCCAGCCTGATCTAGTGTGGGGTGTCCCTGCCCATGGCAGGGGGTTGGAACTAGATGATCCTTGTGGTCCCTTCCAACTCTGACTGATACTACAATGTTGATACTATGATTCACTGGATTACAGATGTATAAGAAGACTGATTTCAGACTTTAACCCAGCAAATTCACAGTCTTCTCTGCCAAAAAGGATCTACTTTTCTCAGGCAGATCAGTTTTCTTTCTCTCTTGTCCCTGTGAACAGAAAAGACTCTTGTGATAAAAATGATAAAGTAGTTTGTTTGACAATTCTTTTCCAAGTCTTTTCCTATGATGCTTATAATTACTTTAATGTGCTGATTTTTAGCAGCAGTTACATGAGCATTTTTCATAACTTTCTTCTTTTGCTGCTACTCTGTTGTTCCTTGCACCAGCCTATTGCTTTAATTTCCTCATATTTGAGGTGGTAATGTAATCTTTTTGGAACAGGTAATGTCTTAATTTTCATTCACTATTTGGGACCTGTAATCAAGACTGTTGGGTGGTGGGTAACCCAGAGAACAATAGTAAACAAGAAAAGAAACACCTTTTTGGTTTCAGTAAGGTAATCTCAGAGGTCTATTCCAGCCTCAGTAATTCTGTTACTCTGTGATCATCTCCAAATTTTCTAAGTGTCCACAACGCCTTCCCTTAAGGTGATGTTACTGTTAAAAATGGCTTTCTACAACACTATTCTATCAGTAGACCATGATACTGGATCTTTATTTACCAAGTTAGTTGAAAGTGCACCTTGTTTTATTTCTTTATTTTTAATTTTGAAGGAACTATCTATACCACTTGGCTTTCGTCTGCAACGTAAAACAGTCTTGGAGAACACTGAACCAAAATGTGCACACCAGTGCCCCTGGTGCAGTCTAATCAGTCATAGCGCTTCTGTTCACTGTACTGAGGCTTGCGACACAGTCAGAAAGGACATTCATTCTCAGCACCAATGACTCCACTGCACAAATTGACTTCTGTTGCCCTGTGCTACATGCTAACACAGACGACACTTGTTTCATTGTTTGAACTGTCTGTCTTAAAGAATTATTACTGCTGGATGTAAGCAACTATGACAGTAGTTTATGAAAAATTGTAGTCTCTTGTGACAAGGGACAAAAGGAAAGCTATTTTAGAAAATGCCTAAATCAGAAGTTGTAGTAATTAATTTTTATTCTCCTAATGTTGTTAAAATTAATTTAGTGATGTTAACTGTTCAACTTTGTTGAAGGTATTATTCCAACATTTGCCTGTTCATCTTTGCAAAAATTCTGGTTACTTTGAGAAAAAGAGATGTGACAGGCAGTCACTGGGGAAGAGGAGGCTAAAAAACTGTGAGCTGAGAGCAGGAAATTATTTGAACTCACAGGTTCTTTATGTTCCATGGGTGGCATACTCACAAGTTTGTAGCTTATGCAAGATAGCTAATTTTCACTATAAAACTTCACCACTTTTATTACTTCATCACATTTAAAATTCTAATGCCACAATTACTTATTAATACAAAGGACATCTATCACTCCCCCGTTTTGGGATGCTGTTGTAGTCATAGTAACCCCTGATAATGGGGTCCAATTGGAACCCCATTACTGCTCTAGCAATGAAATTCCAGAAATGGAGAGGGCAGAGAATGTCAGAAGTCCTCTCAGTAGTCCTTCATTACTGCATTGTAGAATTCTCAGCATTAGAGTCTTAGAGTCCCTTGCAGACAAAGTCCCAGAAGCCCTTAACAGACAAAATAGCTAACAGAAGTAGGAATCCCTAGAGAATCCCTAACCGACTAAGTGTCCAGTATTGCTCAGAGTAGCTGTTTAAACTCTCTTTCCTATCAATCACATAACCAATAAAAGCCAACCACATATATAAGCTAAAAGCATTTCTCAATAAGAGGTGCCAGCATGATGTTGTTCTTGGCGCAGATGGAATGTTATTGTTTTGCTCTTCACAGTGTACAGTTGGTCAGCTAGAGAATCATGCACTCTGCACATGTCCAGCAGCACAGTGGCTGCAAGAGGCAACCACTTTATATGCCTTATTTTAATGTACAAAACAAATCTGGGGATTGATTGCTCTAATTTTCACAGTGACTTGAAGTGATTTTGACATGAAAGGTACAATGGGGATGAAGGTGATGTGTTTTCCTTCTACTACTGTAGTGTCATCCCAGTACACCTGCACTGACAACATTGGGATTGTGGGATGGGAAACAAAATCCTATGAAGATAAATGATGGAATCAATGTCATGACAGATACTCAATAATGTACAAATAGCATGATATTTTAACATATTATTTCTTACTACTTTAAAAATATAATTTCTTAGGTTTAGGTTCAAAACAGGAGATTATTTTCCATTCAGTAGGAAGAAGAAATCTATATGCTGTTTTTAGAAACAAACAAACAAACAAAACCCATCTTTACTAATAGCTTATAATTCACAAAATCTCCAGGCTATCTTAGAGTGTTGTAATATTACAGACTGTGGAGTGGGCTTTAAAATAGAAAGTCAACCAAGCCTTAATTGTGGGAGTCTTCCATCCATTGCTATAATAAAAATTTGCTCTGTGATTCTGTCCCAATAAAGCCAGAATATAATCACAGGCCAGCTCTGGGCTGCAGGCCATTAGCAGTTCTGAGTCAGCCAGGATAGCTGACTTGAGTTGACTCGTGTGTGTAGCTCAGACCATGAACATCACACTTGGTCTAGGCAGAAGTTTGCTGGGGAGAGTGGCTGCTTCTCCTGGGGGCTACTGTCCCATTTGATATTACTTTTGTACCTTTGCTGGGCAGATTATAACTTTGTATACTTTATAGTCTCACTGATAGCAGTTTTGTTGTTTCATTAAATCTGTTTTCATTTCAGCCCCTCACCTTCTCCTTGGGTGATAGAGCAACTACATAATTTAGCCCTAGATATGGACTAAATGTACACAGATTCTCTTCCCAGTCACCAAATCTATCAGCCTATGGCAGCTGATAGGCCCATTCATAATAATACATAATTTCTATTTAACACCTCTAATCCTGAAAATACTTTTATTGATACAAATAGATGAGAATAAATTAGGTGGCCATGAACGTGGTCACCTTTTGGGTGAAAAATGTTAATGTAACCAACAAAGTAATGCTCCTTACATATCTTTAATTTGAGAATAAAAATGATTGTAGTGTCTATCAAAAACCACAGGAACAGTCTTGGTAGAAGTGATTATACTACTTAGCATACAGTAACAAAATCACAAAAAGAAAGTGTCACTCTGTTCTTAATGATGGGCTTTGCTTTAAGTACAAATGAAGCAGGGATGTTACAGAAAATACAACCATTATGTGCAGCAGATAAATTTCTGGCAGTCCTCAATTCAAAGGCTGGCCAGCTTTGCCTAATGTAGCTTCTCATGCAATATTTTGCTAAAGGTAAAAAAGCATGTAAGTGAAAATATTTCTTTTTAAATTACCCCTAATTTATAAAAAATATGTAAACTTTTGCTTGCAGAATGCAGAATACAGAATTAACCAGGTTGGAAAAGAGCTTTGAGGTCATCAAAGGGAGTGGAAGGATCCTGGCAATCTCTGAGCAGCCAGTGGTGTCCGGCATAGCCACCTTCTCACATGCCTGCTTGCTCGTGATCATGACGTCAGCTGCAGCAATTTAAAACCCCAGCTGGGGCTCGTGCAGGCTTGCAATTGAGAAGATCAGTGTTGACTCAGACTGAGGTCGAACATAAGCAGGTAGGTGCCAGGTATCTGGCTGCAGAGAGTGCTGGAGCCTGGCACTTGAAATGGGGGTAGTGGGGACAACACCTGTGTTAGGTGAGAACAGATTGACTATCTGCTTAACCTAGTGGACAAACTGAAGGAGAAGGGTGCTGGACTTAGAGCTGTAAGGGAATGTAGAAGGGAGATGAATTTGAGTAACCAGACTCTGCAGGCTCCCCCAGCAGAGGCTGGTTATCCAAAAAGCAGAGGGGAATGGACACAGGTTGCTCTTAAAAGATGCAAAGTAAAACCTCCTTGCCTCTCCTCACCTTCCCCACTGCCCTTGGAAAATAAGTATGGGGCACTGGAGGTTGAGGGGCAGGTGATTCTGATGCCGGAGGACACACCATCTGAGGTGTTGCCTAAGGCATAATAGCCTAAGGTAAAACAGCCTAAGGTTAAACAGCTTTCCCCTGGCATCAGGACTTGTTCCTCAAAAAAAAGCCCTATGAGGAGAGACTGAGGGAGCTGGGGTTGCTTAGTCTGGAGAAGAGGATGCTCAGGGGATACCTTATTGCTCTCTACAACTACCTGAAGGGAGGTTGTGGACAGGTGGAGGCTGGTCTCTTCTGCCAGGCAACCCACACTAGAACAAGAGGACACAGTCTCAGGCTGCATCAGGGGAGGTTTAGGCTGGATGTTAGGAAGAAGTTCTACACAGAGAGAGTGATTGCCCATTGGAATGGGCTGCCCGGGGAGGTGGTGGAGTCACCATCATTGGAGGTGTTTAGGAGGAGGCTTAATAGGGTGCTTGGTTGCATGGTTTAGTTGATTAGGTGGGTTGGATAATAGATTGGATGCAATGATCTTGAATGTCTCTTCCAACCTGGTCTATGCTATGCTATGCTATGCTATGCTAAGCTATGCTATGCTATGCTATTCTAGGCTATTCTATAATTCTTCAGCAACCAATCACAGAATGTATGTTTTAGTTTTCTCATACAGCTGCTTTCTAAAACTACTCAGATTAAATGAATTGGTGTCTCTCCTCTGGTGAAAAAAAGTTAAAGCATTTTAGCCAGTTCCCCAGAGAACAAATACTCTGTTACCTTCCAAAATCATAAGACTTCATCATCTCAATTCTTTTCTGAAAGCATAACATATGTGACAGTTAAGCAGTCACATATTCTTTGCACAGTTAAGACTGATACTAGGTTACTCTACTGCCACTTTGGTGTAGCCTTTTTTTTTTTTTTTCCCCTCTCCTCACAGAATCACAGAGTGGAAGGGACCTTCAGAGATAATTCGTCCAACCCCTTGCTCAAGCAGGTTTGCCTATAGGAGGTTGTACAGGTATGAATGCAGACAGGTTTTTAAATTTTTCTGGGAAGGAGACTTCACAACCCCTCTGGGCCGCCTGACGAGAAATTGCAAGATGTACACAATAAAAGCAGGCTTTTCCCTTGAACTTTGAATTAGAGTTGTCATACTTTAATGAAGAATATTTAAAAAAAATAATATATATATATATATATATGGCTAAACCATTATTTTGTTTCACATTTCTTCTACCCTAAAACCAAGAAAAGGTTTTACTGGTCTCTCATACGTCCCATAAGTTTCACTTCCTTGCAAATGCATGTGCTGGCTGAATATTTTAAAACAAAAAATACCAAAAAAAATTAAATTCCTGTTCAAAATTTGACTCTGCTCTGTTTCCATTGGAATCATCAATTATTTTGTGATTGATTTAAGAATATATATAATTATGTTCTGTGTGATTACAAAAGAAGAGCACCTTCAACAATTTTCACTCGAGGCAGATTACATGATTTTTCAGCCATAATCAGGATCTTCAACACTGAACTCTACCTAATCTTGTCAGATTTGAAAGCTCTGTTCTGGTGATAGGATTTCTTGCTTAGCATGTGAGTGTCTCATGATGACTTCTTCTCTCAGTTCTGAAAGTAAAGATCTTTTTACTACCTATATCATTAAACAGAAGCAGCAAAACTTATTATCTGCCTTCTACATTTTTGTGCATCTGATAAACACAGTAATTTTGTTCTTGATAATTGTTTCTTCCACTGAATTACAGGTTCAACTATGGAAGCTTCAGAAATACCATTAGTTGATAATTTGTATGGGAGATTTTGATCACAGTAAATATGAACAGAAAGGTGACCTCTTTTACAGCACTATTTCAAAGGACTAAGGTATTTAGAAGACTTTTATTTTGCCTGCTAAAGTGTTGAATAATGTCATTTTCTTAGCTTTCAAAGATAGTGAACGCAGTGTAAAACATGTACTGAAATTATACTAAGTCAAAACTTCCCATACTGTTTGTCTTTAAAAATTCTAAATTCTCTAAGAGAAACATCCTACCACATTACAAGAACTGTCACTCAAAATATGTGATGATCTGTAACATTCTACTTGAATAAATATACAGTTGAGTAGACAAGTCTCCAGCAGAGTTAGACACATAGCCGTACTTATAATTAATCAGTGTAGTTGTATTCTCATTGTTTTCTTAGGACCCTAGCTTACACCACTGAAGTTCACAGAGCTTGTCATTCTGGTTATCGTGGGCAAGATCACCAGGTGTCACAGACTCTTAGCTCAAAGACAATGGTCTGTTGTGATACTTACCTGAAGCTGATTAAATCCTCTGACACAAATATGTTACTGGTGGGAAAGTTGGATAGTCAGAGAATACACCTAAACTTCCAGATAAAAAACGGACTTAGTAATTTTAGTGAGGCAAAGCCAATCCATATGAAGATAAACATGATTATTATTTGGATTATTCAAGAACAATTTTTGCTTTCTCTAGCCCCTAACTGAAAGGGCTTCTTATGTGCATTATTCTGAATTACCTCAGTGTCATGGATTGACCTGAACCTGCTGATGTTATCCATACCATGCTGCAGACATGCCAGTATCAAAAAGTGAAAGTGCTAACTGGAGCAAAGTATTGTAGGGCTTGAAGTTCAGATTGCAACAAGGGAGGCTTCCTCTTCAGTTGCTGCTTCCAGGTTCTGGCTTCTTGGGAGTGGTCTCCTTTCTGCAGGCATGGTGGTGGAAAGAGTGAGAGTCAGGTAGGTGCTGGTTTTCGCTTTATGGTTCATGCTGCGGTTTTTCCCCTGTGTATTTCACTGTGTTGCTTCTGCAAATAGGCTAAGCTAAGGTGATCATGTACTGTATTGTTAGATTAACTAGATGGTTAGCTAAGGGAATTACACATTGTGCTTATGATGTCTTATGTTACATTAAACTCTTATCTCTTTATCTGAGCCCTGACTTGTGTGTGTCACTCTTCCCCTCACTTTTGTGTTGGGGGAGTAGGCAGGTTAGCCTTTGCACTAAACCATTACACTCAGTCTCCCTAGCTACCCTGCCATAACTGCTCTGAGAATGGAGATCACTGGTTTGTTATGGTTATGTGCAGTAATTCCCAGTCTGGGAAGGTAAGAATGAACCAGATTAACTTGCGATGAAACCAGTCAGCAGTAACTGGACAGGAAACTTCAAACTTCACCCTTATTTTGAGGTTTTTCCCCAAATAAGTGATTAACAGAAGGAAGAGATCCTGCTATTAGTTTATATTTGAAAAAAAAAAACATATTTTCTTGTACAAAACCATACTGTTTTAAAAAATAAAAAGGCCATTTCTCTTTCCAGAAGGTGAACCTTAAGAAATCTATTTCTCAGAAAAAGATGGTAGGACAAAAAATTCTTTCAAGCAACAAAAATTAAAAGTATTTGCAGTAAACTTCTGATAAAATATAATAAAACAACTACAGTAAAAACACATCATCAATAAAGAAAAATACATGAGACAAAAGGAAATATCAGAGCTTTGTAAGCCAAGGCATTTGTAGTGGGTTGAAGGGCCGATCCTCCCTTCCCCCACCACTCTGGGCAGAAAAATAAGACTCAGGCAAACGGATTGCAAAAGTGGAGGAAAGTTTAAATGGAAAAGCAGTGAAAATTTTACAGAGAACCACAAGCACTCTCTTCTCCCAGGCAACCAGCACCAGGGCAAAAGGACACAGCCTCAAGCTGCACCAGGGGAGGTTTAGGCTGGACATTAGGAAGATATTCTTCACAGAAAGAGTGATTGGCCATTGGAATGGGCTGCCCCAGGAGGCAGTGGAGTCACCATCCCTGGGAGTGTTTAAAATAAGACTGGATGAGGCACTTGGTGCCATGGTTTAGTTGATTAGATGGTGTTGGGTGATAGGTTGGACTTCATAGAATATAATAGAGTAGAAGAGAAGAGAAGAGAAGAGAAGAGAAGAGAAGAGAAGAGAAGAGAAGAGAAGAGAAGAGAAGAGAAGAGAAGAGAAGAGAAGAGAAGAGAAGAGAAGAGAAGAGAAGAGAAGAGAAGAGAAGAGACCAGGTTGGAAGAGACATTCAAGATCATTGCATCCAATCTATTATCCAACCCACCTAATCAACTAAACCATGCAACCAAGCACCCTATTAAGCCTCCTCCTAAACACCTCCAATGATGGTGACTCCACCACCTCCCGGGCAGCCCATTCCAATGGGCAATCACTCTCTCTGTGTAGAACTTTTTCCTAACATCCAGCCTAAACCTTCCCCGATGCAGCTGGAGACTGTGTCCTCTTGTTCTAGTGCTGGTTGCCTGGGAGAAGAGACCAGCCTCCACCTGTCTACAACCTCCCTTCAGGTAGTTGTAGAGAGCAATAAGGTATCCCCTGAGCATCCAATGCTGTTGGATTCTGCCCATCTGTCGAGGTCCCTCTGCAAAGCCTCTCTTCCCTCCAGCAGATCAACTCCTGCCCCCAGCTTGGTGTCGTCCGCAAATTTACTGATGATGGACTCAATGCCCTCATCCAGATCATCAATAAAGATGTTAAAGAGCATGGGGCCCAGCACTGATCCTTGGGGCACACCACTACTGACTGGCCACCAGCTGGATGTGGCACCATTCATCACCACTCTCTGGGCTCGGCCCTCCAGCCACTTCCTAACCCAACTCAGTGTGCTGCTGTCCAAGCCATGAGCTTACAGCTTGCCCAGGAGTTTGCTGTGGGGATGGTGTCAAAGGCCTTGCTGAAGTCCAGGTAGACCACATCCACAGCCTTCCCCACATCCACCAGGCGGGTCACCTGATCATAGAAGGAGATCAGGTTGGTCAGGCAGGACCTGCCCTTCCTAAATCCATGCTGGCTGGGCCTGAGCCCCTGGCCATCCTGTAAGTGCTGTGTGATTGCACTCAAGATGACCTGCTCCATAATCTTGCCTGGCACTGAGGTCAGGCTGACAGGCCCATAATTCCCTTATGTTTACCTTACAAGCTTTTGTATTCTTGTTACCAATACCCAACATGCCTTATTTATGCAATTATATTTGCAAAATTATAATTTATTATCTCCTTTATTTACTTTGGCCACAAAACAATACCCTTTCAGTATTCTTCCCTTCATTATAATTCTGTCATTATCAATTATAGATCCATGCTAAATCCTGCTATTTTAAACCACAGTAGACTATTTTTGCTATGTGAATGCAGAACATCTATTCTCTACCACTCCTCAGACATCATCTCATAACACCTCTTTCATCTTCACTCATAAAAAGGAGAATATTAGATATTTCATAAACAGAAAAAAAAACAAAACCATCAGTGTGAAATGAGTTGCAAATATCAGATGTGATGCTAATTATGCTGCGTCTCGCTCCAGTTCTGAAAAAACTCCACCTTGAGCTTCACTGTGTAATTCTGATGATCGACAGCTGAAATGGTAACCAGCTTTTAGGGTTACAGACTGTTACCATTTAAAGCTAAGTGCCTTAACTTAGTGTCCTAACTATAAACAAAGAATAGGAACTTTCTGGACATCTTTGAGAAAAAAAGTGAATAAATTTGGCCATTGGATACAACAGAAAAATACTGATAGGCCTGTATAATTCCATTGGTTTGCTAATAATGAGGATGATAGTTGCATATACATATCTGTCTTTTCGCTTCTTCTCTCTGTGATCTCTGCTTTTTCATTGTTCCCTTATCTCTTTCCTGACCTGCTGGTGTATATTGCGTCTGTGAAATATTGGGAAAAAGGGAAAGAGGGGCAGAGGGAGAGGGGAGATTGCGAGCAGGCCCCTGGATTATTCAGAGGGGTCTGGGAACAATTCAAGAGGGTCCTTGCATTGTTTCTAAGTTGTAAATGTATGTATGTGTATTTTGTACATATTAATTGCATTCTATATTTCTGGATTTTTTGGGTTTTTTTTGTAAATATAGCTTCATTCTGCTCGCTTCTGAGCGAGTCTGGTGGTTTATTTTGGGACTAATTCTCCCATTTTCTGGGGGTAATTTCAACCCACCACATCAAATTCTGTGTTTTGCTTACTAAGATTTGTTTGCTTGCTTGGATTTGTTTTCTTACTTATTTCTGGATCTGCTGGGGCATATGATAGGTTGTGTTTAAGAGTGAAACCATTTGACACAATGAAGAGAGGCAGACTGTTAACAGTTTGAGAGCCTGTGAGAGGTTCAATTTGCTTATTTTAATCACACTAGGCTAACTGTGCTGTGTATCCTAAACTGTGATATTTATATGGAATTCTGTTATTTATTTACAATACATAAGGGAGTGCCAGTTCACACTTTTTGAAAGTCTATATGTGATAAGGAAGAGTTAATTACTAGGATTACAGCAATAAACTGTGAGAATAGGATTGCTTTTTGCCTTTGTCCAGCTGACTATTACATCAAATATCTGACTATTGCACATGTTGAGATACTTTATAGCTATTGTAGTTAATCATCCTTTCATTTGTGAGAAAGAAAATGAAAATGGAAAGTCTGGAAGTAATGCTCACCTCCTGTTTTTAAAATGTTTACCATTTGCATTTGCTCTTTGCAAAATACAGTTCTTTGAAGCAGCATTTATTGCACAGAAATAAATCCAGGCCTTTTATTTCATAGCTACTGAGAAGTTCCAAGATAACCAGTTTCCTCCAAAAGAGCAAAGCAAAATGTTTGAGGGGGCCACAAACCATTGCTGACAAAACTTCTCTGCATGTGGAGTATTTTGAAACTGTCACTTTGGTTTTCTGTCCATAATTCTTCTTATCCTCTGTTCTTACTCGATGGTATATTACCTTTTTCTTTTCTCTCTTCCTGTTTGTCCTCTCTTTGGCAGCTACTGCTGCAGACAGTGTTTGCATGTGTCATTCATTGATATGTGTGATTTGTTAGTCCAGGGACTGAAAACAGATAGATGACTGCTCCAGTCATTGTTACAGTTTAAAACTAAAATTTAGTTGTAAACAGACTTTTCCTGAGGTTTTGGACAGTTCAAGAGGGGAGGACGCCTCAGAGTTTACATTATAATAATGATAGGCCCATCTACTTCAGTTGGCCTGAAGAATAATAATGATAGCTTAAAATCATTCCATTGGAGTACTGAAAACCTTGTATCTTGCAGCAGAGTTCTTTTGTTCTCTCTTGGCTCTTGGCTGCTGGGTCTTGCTGCTTCACCACTGGGATTCAGGCTGTGCTATATTCCTTCTGACCCTGGGCCTTTTCTATTTGATTTCTGTAAGAGGTACAAGGGGAATGGGGAAGCTGAGCTTATGTTGGGGTACTCTGTCCCTAAGGTGGGGTGGGAGGGAGGGGCAAGGGATACTTGTGTGAACTGTTAAACTGTTTATATATATGTGAATACATTTTGTACATGTTTATTGCATTTTATACTGTTGTATTTAGGTTTTTGGTGGGGTTCAAAAATTCGGTTTTTACTTCCAAATTCCAAGTGTGGTGGATTTGGTCCCTGAGCGTCCAGGCAGAGAGGGACCTGGGGGTGCTGGTTGATGGGAAGCTGAACATGAGCCAGCAGTGTGCCCAGGCAGCCAAGAGGGCCAACCACATCCTGGCCTGCATTAGGAATAGTATGGCCAGCAGGGGCAGGGAGGTCATTGTGCCCCTGTACTCTGCTTTGGTTAGGCTGCACCTGGAGTACTCTGTCCAGTTCTGGGCCCCTCAGTTTAAGAAGGACATTGAGACACTTGAACGTGTCCAGAGAAGGGCAACAAGGCTGGTGAGAGGCCTTGAGCACAAGCCCTATGAGGAGAGGCTGAGGGAGCTGGGGCTGTTTAGCCTGGAGAAGAGGAGGCTCAGGGGCGACCTCATTGCTCTCTACAACTACCTGAAGGGTGGTTGTAGCCAGGAAGGGGTTGGCCTCTTCTCCCTAGCAACCAGCACCAGAACAAGGGGACACAGTCTCAAGCTGCACCAGGGGAAGTTTAGGCTGGAGGTGAGGAGAAAGTTCTTCACCGAGAGAGTGGTTCGTCACTGGAATGGGCTGCCCGGGGAGGTGGTTGAGTCTCCGTCCCTGGAAGCGTTCAAGAGGGGACTGGATGTGGCACTTGGTGCCATGGTCTAATTGTGGGGTTGTGGTTACAGGTTGGACTCGATCTTCAAGGTCTCTTCCAACCTTGGTAATTCTATTCTATTCTATTTACTGAAAGAGAAATGGTTGGGGGATCTAATTCAACCCGTAATAGTCAGGAATCAGGCCAGCCACTTTGTAGAATTGTCTTTTCAGAGTGGTGAATCAGAGCTTGTGTTCTGGTGTGATCAAGTACGGTTACTTGTGAAAACAGTGCTTGTCGAGCATTTAGAGCTGGGACCTTCACCATTTACTTTGAAGACTCAAGATGCGTTCATCTTAGACATCTATACAAAGAACATCCAACATGTGTATATGTTCATTCTGGTGTGTCAGCCACTCCTCCCAGTCTTGTATCACCAGCACAGTTGACTCAGTCGCTTTATCAAGATTGCTGATGATTATGTTGAACATGGCTGGACCCAGTATGACACCTGAGGAATATTACTATTTCCAGGTCTGTGACTGGACTCTGATCCACTGATCACAACATTCTGGGCTCTGTCCTTCAGCCAGTTCTCAATTGACTTCACTGTCTGCTTGCCTAACCCACAATTCCTAAGTTTATCTGTGAGGATGTAATGAGAGTTTGTCTGTGAGGATGTAATCCACTACTCTCTCCTCATCTGTTCACCCAGTCACACCATCATAGAAGGCTATCAGATTGCTTAAGCATGACTTCCCCATGGTGTATCTATGTTGACCACTCCTCATAACCTTCTTTATCTTTGCATGCTTAGAGATTACCTCCAGAATGAGCTGTTCCATTACCTTTCCAAGCATGGAGGTGGGGCTGCCTGGCCTCTGATTTCCTGGGTCACACCTTGTTGGCCTTTTTGAAGATGAAAAATGACCTTTCAAAAATGATGGAGAATTGCTCAGCAGCACAGTGGCTGAGTATGCCAGCAGTCCTTGAAATTCATTGTAAAGTTAGCACTAAAATCACTACACTACCATGGTATAGGACATTTAAACAATATTGTTTGGGGCAAATAGATAATTAAAAGGTAAAGTTCATAGAATCATAGAATCATAGAATCAGTCAGGGTTGGAAGGGACCACAAGGATCATCTAGTTCCAACCCCCCTGCCATGGGCAGGGACACCCCACACTAGATCACGCTGGCCAGAGCCTCGTCCAGCCTGGTCTTAAACACCTCCAGGGACGGGGCCTCAACCACCTCCCTGGATAACCCATTCCAGGCCTTCACCACTCTCATGGTGAAGAACTTCTTCCTCACATCCAGCCTGAATCTCCCTATTTCCAGCTTCATTCCATTCCTCCTAGTCCTATCACTACCTGAGATCCTGAGAAGTCCCTCCCCAGCCTTCCTGTAGGCCCCCTTCAGATACTGGAAGGCCACAATGAGGTCACCTCGGAGCCTTCTCTTCTGCAGACTGAACAGCCCCAACTCCTTCAGTCTGTCCTCATAGGAGAGGTGCTCCAGCCCTCTGATCATCCTCGGGGCCCTTCTCTGGACACGCTCCAGCACGTCCACATCCTTCCTGTAATAGGGGCTCCAGAACTGGACGCAGTACTCCAGGTGGGGTCCCAGCAGAGCTGAGTAGAGGGGCAGAATCACCTCCCTTGACCTGCTGGTCACACTTCTCCTGATGCAGCCCAGGATCTGATTGGCTTTCCGGGCTGCAAGTGCACATTGAGAGCTCCTGTTGAGCTTCTCGTCCACCAGCACCCCCAAGTCTCTCTCCTCAGGGCTGCTCTCCAGCCAGTCACTGCCCAGTCTGTACTTGTGCCTGGGATTGCCTCGACCCAGATGCAGGACCCTGCACTTGGTCTTGTTGAAGCTCATGAGGTTGGCTTGTGCCCATCTCTCCAGCCTGTCCAGGTCCCTCTGGATGGCATCCCTTCCCTCCAGCGTGTCCACTGCACCACACAGCTTGGTGTCATCAGCAAACTTGCACTCGATGCCACTGTCCCTGGCACCCACAAAGATGTTGAACAAGACAGGTCCCAGGACTGATCCCTGAGGGACTCCGCTTGTCACTTGACTCCACTGGGACATGGACCCATTGACAGCCACTCTTTGGGTGTGGCCATCAAGCCAGTTCTTTATCCATCTTAAATTATTAGTTTTATTATTATTAGTTCTTAAATTATGAGTGTTCTTGTGGTTTTTTTGATTTCTTGGATTGTTCTTTTTTAATATTGCCAGGTGTAACAGCATTGCAAAAACTTACAGTGCTGATAGAAGAGCAGCAAAAACGAGTGGCAAACTTCAGGGATTCTTTGGTTTGAGATGGTAAAAACAAGGAATATCAAAGCTAACCAACATGGATGACTATTTACGACAACCAGGAAAAATATAGCTAGGCTGACATGGGTCAGAGAAAGCATTCTCTACAGCAACAGGGAATAATTACTATGGAAATAAAAGACACATATGACTGTAATGGCATCCTGACTTTTATTAGGCCAGCAGAAACAGGGAGGTGATCATCCCTTTGTACTAGGCTCTGGTGAGGCCACACTGTACTGTGTTCTGCTCTGGGCCCCTCACTACATGAAGGACATTGAGGTTCTGGAGCATGTCCAGAGAAGGTCAGTGAGGCTGGTGAAGGGCGTGGAGCACATGGCCTACGAGGAGCATCTGAGGGAGCTGGGGTTGTTCAGTCTGGAGAAAAAGAGGCTGAGGGGAGACCTCATCACTCTCTGTAACCACCTGAAGAGAAGTTGAAGTGGGGGCCAGCCTCTTCTCCTTGGTGGCAAGTGACAGAACTAGAGGAAATGGTTTCAAGCTGTGACAGGGGTGGGGTTCAGACTTGATATTAAGACACATTTCTTCACATGAAGGGTTATCAAACACTGGAATGGTCTGCCCAGGGCAGTGGTGGAGTCACTGTCTCTGGAGGTGTTTAAGCAGCATATGGACCTGGCATTTAGGGACATGGTTTAGGATTGACCCTAAACTGGGTTGCAGGTTGGACTGGATGATCTTTGAGGTCTCTTCCAAATGGATGTTTTCTGTGATTCTGTAATCTATGCTGCTCATATTTAAAGATAAGATCTAAATAGGAGAAAAATCCAAAGTTTGTAACTATTAAGGAAATGAAGTTTCATGGGAGCTTTCTAATTGTAGAAATCATGGTGAGCAACCTGTCTCTTTCTAAAGTGAAGCTTGGTAAGGGTAAGTATTTGAAAGATAATGACTAACTGTAGCAGGCCATAAGGTTTGCAGAGCTACTCTTGGAGGGCTGTGTTAGGCAAAGACACAAATTTGCTGAGATCAGCATGAAGCATGAGCAGAAAAACAGAGAACACATGCTATATTCTTGTCCCCACCTAGGTTTCTGCAGCTGAGGACCCATTTAATTTCCTTCATAGTAGTGTACTTAAGACCTTAACATGAAACTCAGAAGTATTACAAATGTCACCCTGAGTGACAGGCTCAAGGCCTTGTAAAAAGTTATTGGCAGACACAGTGATGCTTCCTTCAAACCAGGACCAGACTTTTCTTCAGATAATCATTCGTATTTTGTGGCCTACTTAGCTTGCACTCATCCAATGAGTGAGGAAGCCAACACACCTTCCTCCACTGTGCTGCCACTTCCTGCTCTGGTAGTGCAAGTGTGAACATACGTTTTACCAACTAAAAGTCTGCAAATTGTCTGCACTATAATGCAACTGAATCAAAGGTTATCAATATCTGGAAATCTCAGCCTAAAAGCCAAATATGGATATCTCTAACAGCATTTCTGTAGAAGCATGATAAAACTAATTTTTGTAGTAGTACTTTGAAAGGGGAAGAGCAAGAGAGAAATGAAATGTATAGAGCAAATGCAGAATGATGAAAAATGTAACAACAAGTGACTAAGATTATGATTACCTAACGATATCTTCATTCATCCAATACTAGTGAATTAGTTCCAAACAGAGAAAAATGAATCATTCATGGGAAAACACCTATCTGTGTAAGCCAGCTGAGAATGCCACAAAGTTTCCTATGTTCCCTTAGGAAGCTGCGTTTTCTAAGAGAGTAATAATGTTGGTATCATGGAAGCATTTTCATAAGCTCTCAAATAATTTATAGTATACTATTCAAATGAAGATTGCCTTTTTAAAGTGTGGCTTCTTAAGAAAGAAAAATTATTAACCTTTCAGTACCATAAGAATTCACTAAAGGGATGATATTATCAAAGCAGGCTGTCACTCTTTTATGAGCTTCGTCTCCTCTCAAATGCCATACTTTAAACAAAACAGTGTGAAGTGTGTTTTAATTATGCCATCTCATTACAAGGAAGAGTAAATCACTTCAAAACCACATGCAAAGTGTCTTCACTAGCATGCAACAGAAAAGAGTAACTTGCAATAAAATAGGATAGTGCCATTTTGACAGACTAAGGGAGTACATGGTACTTGTGGACATTTCCTCTTAGAATCCATGACAAAGGTAGAATCTTTCAAAATCGTTACAGGGAAATTCAGATAACAACTTTGAAACCACTTTTGACCCCAGTTCAGATGTATTATTTGAAAGAGATTTCTTTTATATTTGTACAAGTCTTAGATATATGTAAGTACAGAGTTTCCTTTTGAATCTTACAATTTACATCATGCTTCAGAATAATAAAACTTCAGCACTGAAAATGGCTGAGTACATCTCAGGGACATCTACAGAAGTGTTACAGCTTAGGAGAGACTACAACCACAGTCCAGGCATTGAAGAAATGATGATGGCTTCTTAACAACTGGCAGGAAGACTGCCAATGGCTAGGTTTTCAAGTGGCTTCTTGGATCTGTGGTCATTGAAAGTTCCATTACATTTCTGTAGGGCAGCATCCACATTTCAGAAAATTATAATGCCATTTTGTAATTGATTTTTAAATGTGGAACACAAGCACAGAGAGGAACTTCTGAGACATATTTTCAACTAACTACCAATAACAAAAGCAAAGAGCTGCTTGAACAATATACTGAGAGGAATAGAACTCAAAGCAATCTTAAAGGAAAAACACATGATAATGCAATCTGAAGATTTTAAGAGATGAAACGTAGATAATTGCTCAGCAGAATATATTCCAAGCATCTGGAAGCAGAGAAATATACTGGGGTTATTGAGACAAAATTGCTCCCTATGATGGCATTCTGTACAAAGCAGTATTTCTATTTCACGATTCCCAGGAAATTATTGTAAGGCTACATTATACTCAAAACCATCTTCATTACTGTCAGATTTGGATAGATTTTCCTGTAGCAGTGAATGGTATGGATTTATTGGTCTTATTCCTCTAATGGATTCTTAGCCCTTCTGACAATGACTTAGAAACATACTTTATCATTCAAAAAGATAATTTTCTGTTCTCAAATTGTGCTGCTAATTATTTATTATAATTTGTGTTTGCACCCTTCTGAACAGACACATACAGACTCTTACGAACGATTCAGAAAATCAGTCCAACTTGCAAGTTGCTGTGTAGGAAATGTGCTTTTAGAATTGCCACTAGAATAAATTTACAGCAGTGAGATATTCCTCACAAATGGGAAGGTAATTTTCATTGTCAGGGTCATGTTTAGAAGATTTTCTGATCACCAAACATTTACTTTGAGTGCTCAGTTGTGCCTTTATTTACAGGAAGTGTTTTATCAACAAATATGCTTCAGGTAGTTCTCTGAGGAAACTTAATAGGGGGCTTTCAGTACCTGGAGGGGCTCTACAAGAAGACTGGAGAGTGACTGTTTACAAAGACCTGTAGTGATAGGATGAGGGGCAATGTTTTTTAATTAGAGAAGATTGGGTGTTAGGAACCAGTTATTTACCATAAGGGTGTGGAAACACTGGAACGGGCTGCTCAGAGAGGTAGTTGAGGCCTCATCCCTGGAGATAGTCAAGGTTAGACTTGACAAGGCTGTGAGCAACCTGATCTAGTGGAGGATGTCCCTGATGACTGTGGGCGGGTTGGTCTAGATGACCTTTGGAGGTCTCTTCCAACACAAAACGTTCTACAATTCTGTGATATCTCACCCTGCTGAGACACGTGGTAACCAAGATCTGTTGTTTTTAGTAATGCATGTTATTTGTCTTTTTTTTTTTTTTTTTTTTTTTTAAGGTAAATATACCATTTTCTATATGTTTAAGTGGGATCTGCCCTGTAGTGAAGAAAACACAGTGAAAGAATATAGGAACTTTATTCTGGGCTGTAAAGTGCTCACCGCAAATTCTTGTACTCACTTTTTCTTGCAAGAGGAATGTTTGGATTTGACCCCTCAATTTCGTTGTATTTGCACTTCAGAACTGCCAATATCATTTTCCTAATTTCTAACTGTGTATCAGAAAATGCTGCTGTTCTTGAAGAAGATTATTTTTCTGATGCCTTCCCTCTAAATACTGTGTCACTATAGCAGGAGGATGGGAAAATCTTTGGTTTTAATATATTAAATGCATCTTGCAGATTCTAGTGCTTAAGGTGTTTAGAAAAATAGAATGATGCACAAGGAACATCTATGGGAGCAACATATGGGAACAACATGCTGTTTATACAGATTGGACATCAATTGATGCTTTTTATTTTTCACAGCCATGCTATGTTAAAGTACCAGTGTATAGGTATGTGGTAGGGTGGGAAAGTTCCACACACACACACAAAAGAATCCACAGCTAACTCAGCCAGAGAAGCAGATGAAAGCTATATTTACAAGCAGAAATGGATGCAATGAATATGTACAAAAACATACAATATTTACAATATATACAGAAATATACAGCAATGTATGTAATACAGGAGACCTTTTCCCAACCCCCCTGCGGCCAGGGGGGTTCGGCCTGTCCTCCCCCTTCTCCCTCCCTACCTCCCCTTTTTCCCAAAAGGGTTAGAGAGAAAGAGAAAGGAAGGTAATTAAAAGGGTAAAATTCTGTTAAGCTCAAAGCGAATGCAAGAGTTAGTTTTCTTATCTGTTTAGCTCTGTTAATCCAAGGTCATTCCTGCGTAGCAAGCTGTTGCTTCAGAGAGAGAAAACAGGCCAGCTCACAGGACAGAGAGAAGAAGAGACTGCCCAGACTGACAGACTAAGCTAAAAGTTACAGCTGCATTCTACCAATGAAATTGGTTTAGCATATCTTTGTTTTCATTTAAATATCAAAAACATTCAGCCAGAGTGTTCAGAAAGTGTCTATTTCTTAAAGGCACAGCCTAAACTGGTCACAAGGTATCACACACTCTCCTGTCATTCTGTAATATTTAAAGCCTTTAAGTATGTCAACATGCATTTAAATGGTAAATGCCCTACCACATCCACATCATCCTTCCACAAATGCAACATTTTAACACACTATGCTTAGTAAATTTCTGCTTCCAGACTCTGCTGCCACCTGCATGGACTGAAATGGCATACTATTGATCCCCACTGACCATCCTGGATATCTGCAGGCCATTTGTGATAGGAGAGGAAGGCAGTTTCACCACCAGAGTGAATAATGAAAGAAGTAAAATGTAATCTTGACAGATAATCCTGTTAAGAGGGAAATTGGAAAGTATTTGAATATCCTGCTTGATACTACTAGGCAATTCTACAGGATTAGATGTAAGATTAATACTTAGTATTTGTAGATAAAGCTTCCTCTGTACAATTGCAGGCTTCACTTGAGCCTTAGTTGACTTGCTTTTTGGAAAAAATAAGGTGTTTTTTTGGGTTTTTTGGGTGTTGCTGTTTCCTCTCCCACCCCAAAGGACTGTCTAACAACATTTTATTCTATTTTTTACTTCATTTCAGTGACACAATAGATTTTCTTTTAAAAGTTGACCTAGTTTACAATTTTCTTGAGAGCCAAAAGATGACTAGAAGTTCTTTCTTTATACCATCTGTAATGAAAGCAAAGTACCTTTCTTATGGAACCAAATCTTACTGCTTGCTTGAAGCCAGGTTCTCTTTTACACACAAGCAGAGGAAAGAATGCCCTGCCTTGGGTCACTCATGAAAACACTGAGTAGTATTGCACCTTTTTTATAGGTGGGAGTTGAAAGTGCCACTTTGCATTCCTGCACTTTTCAGTGGATCTCCAGTGCACCATAAACTGTGTTTAACAGATCAACTCTTGGTATTATCTTGGAACTGTCTCAATATTTGACCTATTTTAATAAATAATAAGTAATATGTAAAACTTACAATAGTTTTAATTAAAATTTCTTATTCTTTACTAACATAATAAAAATATCATGATTCAGTCAAAGTCTGAACAGAATATGGATTTTAGATAGATGAATGCATTTGCCAAACACGTAATTGTCAGACTATATAGTTAAAAACAAAATGTTGTAAAAGAAGCAGGAAACATCTGTTAATTTTTTGATCTGATGGTTTTTATAATTCCTAACAAAGAAAGTAATTTTTACAGTTTAACTCACGCCTTTTAAATACTGCAGTGCAAAATTGAGAACTACAGATTCATGAGAGTAACAACACCTGCAGGATGAGTAAGTACCACATTCTCTTATGATGATTTAGTAAACTGGTCTCTGAAATACACAGTTTTGATTAGGGTCAGATTTTTGAAAGAACAGTTATGTACAAATTGTACATTTGAATTTTGGAGGGGAATGCAAATATCTATGCAGTAAAGTCATGGTTATTGACACAATACTGGAAGGTCTATTTAATTGGAAATCATTATTCATATTTGACTCCAGGTACTTCAACTTACTCATGACAGACTGTATTTTTACTTTGCTGAATTAATGCCTATGTTAAAAACAGAGCAATCAGAATGGAGAGTTGTTGGAGAGTCAGGTTATTAGAGGGGAGAATAAGAGATTCCTGCATCAAAAATGTGAAGAATGAAGTGATAGCTCAGGAAGAAAAGAGGGAGACTGTTTTGAGTTCACAGTGGTTGTAATTGATGTCATGTCAATACGTAGCATGGGTAGCTATAAGCATTATGACTGGAAAATATTAAGAAACTTAAAATTGGAAGAAAGACAAGGAGAAAGAAAGACTGCAGCATTTAGTGAAACTGCTGTGTTTTAGAAAACACTGTATAGATGACAGATTAATGCAAGAATAATCATAGATGTTGCTGCTTTTGTATTGCATTCATAAATGAAGCATCTTCTTCCTCTTACTTTCTTCTACTCAATGCTCTTTTCCTGTTTGCTGATTCTTTTTCTTCCTCTAATCTGTGATTGATGTGATTCATGGCATAATGTGTTTCACATGCCATCTTGTGAATATAGTTAACTGAAGCTTTATGTGCTTTTTGTTGTAAACAGGACAAGCAGAAAATATGTATTGAGACCTAGATAGGCATTTTGGAAATGAATGCAAGATTCAGAAATTACTGAACTACTGAATGCAGGTTCCAGACAGAGAGAATGCTCTCAGCCTGCCTGAGGAAAACTGAAAATAAAGGGAAGGACCTGAGGGACCTGAAAATAAAGAGCCACTATAGTTTTCCACTTTGCATCAAGAGATGCAATACAGAATGCTTTCATGAGATTGAGTGTTGTGTTTCCTGCAGGCTTGAAACAAAGGGATATACCTGTATGAAAAGAACCATGACAGAAACTGTTAAGCTTCCAAGATACACCAGTCTGCATGAGTGTGTGATTACAGCAACCCTGCACTTTCACACCCTATGCAGAGAAAATCTTACACCTTGTTACAAAACATACAGGTTAGCAAAGAAGTATTTTCAACAGTTCTAATATCCTTACTATGACTCCTTCCAACTGCAAGGTGCAAAACTAAGAATAATACAGTTCTGAGGAGTCAGGTTTGTATGGAAATGGCCACCTACTCTCTCCTAAAAGCTAAATGCCTTTTGCAAATGAGAATAGAAGTTCTCTATGGAGAAGAAAAGTAAGATTTAGGTTGTGTTATAAATGGCTTTGGTATGTGTGTGGCTTGTGAGAATGGGCTGTCTTAAACCGCATGAGCAAAGTTTTGATAATTCTGAAAAAATCAATACAAATATGTTACTCTGACCAGTAGTAAAAATAATAAATTGATTCAGCTGTAGAAGTACTGTGTATGTGTTTAATTCTCAGTTGAGGTCTGAAGAGAGTATCTTTGGGTTGGCTTTACTTCTCTGGCACAGAGATGCAAGGACCAAAACATAGCAGTAAGTATAATATAAATTAAAACAATACGGTTAAAGAGATATGGAAACATGTGATTTTATTATGAAATGACTCATCCCAACACTTAGGATAACAATCTCATTAGTTTCTCTGTTGAGAAGCTGCCGTGCCCATTAGCCTTACAGGCTAGTTTCAGTACTAAGAGTGAAGATGTTTGGAATAAAAAGAGACCTGACACCCTCAGGGAAAATGGACACAGATGAAAAGGGTAGGAATAAGTTCAGGTTCTGATGATTGTTTACTGCAAACTACACTCTGAATTGTTGTTGCTGAAGATGTCATACTAAACAAAGAGAATGCTGTGATTGGAGGTCCCTGCAGGCATACACAGGTGGGAATATAGACCATACAAGTAATTTTTAATAGTGCACGCCCTTAATACGTGGGCTGCAGTGCAAACTAAATACTCTCAAACTTGACTGGAGACAACAGCTTCGTTTCAGGGTTTCCTCTTCCATCATAACTACAGTGAGGTTATTTTACCATATTATTTTACAAAAATACAAGAATTATGGCATGGTTAGCATATTCTACAGATTGTTTGACATTGCAAGTACAAAGAGAATGGAAATAAATATGTATTCCTTTCTTTCATAGTGACCAGGAAAGATAATCATAGAATCATAGAATTGTTAGGGTTGGAAGAGACCTCAAGGATCACCTAGTTCCAACCCCCCTGCCATGGGCAGGGACACCCCACGCTAGATCAGATGGTCCAGAGCCACATCCAACCTAGCCTTAAAACCACCCAGGGGATGGGGCTTCTAGAACCTCCCTGGGCAACCTGTTCTAGTGCCTCACCACCCTCATGGTGAAGAACTTCTTCCTAGCATGCAATCTGAATCTACCCATTTCTAACTTTTTTCCATTCCCCCCAGTTCTATCACTACCTGACACTCTAAAAAGTCCCTCCTCAGCTTTCTTGTAGGCCCCCTTAAGATGTCTGGAGCTGGCTAATATGAACCTTTATTTTTCTCTTTGCTAGCTTTATAAAAGCCTTCTCAGGACAAATCCTCTGTTAAACTGGCTTAGTTCTACTAACATCCATGACATTATTCAAAAGCCTTGACTTCCATACATAGTTAACGGCATAGAGTCTGTTAACACTCATTGATGTTCGGAGTAATTTGCTTTTGATATACATTTCTTCCCCCAGTCCTCCCAGGAGGAGGGGAAAGCGAGAAGGAGAGAGGAAAGGACGAGGGAGAGGGGAAAGGAAGAGGGAGAGGGGAAAGGGAAAGGGAGAGAGAAATGAGTCAGCAGAGTGAGATGCAGTGAGCAGAGATGATGCATCTCCTGTTTTGCATGTGTATTGGATTTGGCTGAGCTGGGGTTAATTCTCCTCAAAGTATCCTTCTAGTGCCATGTTTCACAGCAGTGGTTGGTAATACAGCAGTGTTTTGGCTACTGCTGAACAAGTATCCAGGCTGTGTTCTTCCAATATTTCCCTGCCCCAAGAGTACGCTGAGGGGTGGGCAAAATCTTGGGAAAGGAGCTGGCCAAAGAGGTATTCCATGCTGTATGACATCAGCTCAGATACAAGAATGAAGTGAAAGAAGGAAGTGTCCATGGCATCTGTCCTCCTAAGGAACCATAGTATCATAGAATCAGTCAGGACTGGAAGGGACCACAAGGATCATCTAGTTCCAACCCCCCTGCCATGGGCAGGGACACCCCACACTAGATCAGGCTGGCCAGAGCCTCATCCAACCTGCTCTTAAACACCTCCAGGGACGGGGCCTCAACCACCTCCCTGGACAACCCATTCCAGGCCTTCACCACTCTCATGGTGAAGAACTTTCTCCTCATGTCCAGCCTGAATCTCCCCACCTCCAGCTTCATTCTGTTCCCCCTAGTCCTATCACTACCTGATAGCCTGAGAAGTCCCTCCCCAGCCTTCTTGTAGGCCCCCTTCAGATACTGGAAGGCCACAATGAGGTCACCTCGGAGCCTTCTCTTCTCCAGACTGAACAGCCCCAACTCCTTCAGTCTGTCCTCATAGGAGAGGTGCTCCAGCCCTCTGATCATCCTCGGGGCCCTTCTCTGGACACCTTCCAGCACATCCACATCCCTCCTGTAATAGGGGCTCCAGAACTGGATGCAGTACTCCAGGTGGGGTCTCACCAGAGCTGAGTAGAGGGGCAGAATCACCTCCCTTGACCTGCTGGCCACACTTCTCCTCGCGCAGTACAATACAATACAATACAATACAATACAATACAATACAATACACCAGGTTGGAAGAGACCTTCAAGATCATCGCGTCCAACCCATCAACCAATCCAACCCACCCAACAACTAGACCATACAGCCAAGCACCCCATCAAGTCTCCTCCTGAACACCTCCAGTGAAGGTGACTCCACCACCTCCACGGGTAGCCGATTCCAATGGGCAATCACTCTCTCCGTGTAGAACTTCTTCCTAACATCCAGCCTAAACCTGCCCTGGCGCAGCCTGAGACTGTGTCCTCTTGTTCTGGTGCTGGCTGCCTGGGAGAAGAGGCCAACCTCTGCCTGGCTACAACCTCCCTTCAGGTAGTTGTAGATAGCAAGAAGGTCACACCTCAGTCTCCTCTTCTCCAGGCTAAACAACCCCAGCTCCCTCAGCCTTTCCTCATAGGGCTTGTGTTCCAAACCCCTCACCAGCTTTGTTGCCCTCCTCTGGACACGTTCCAGCAAGTCAACATCTTTCCTAAACCGAGGGGCCCAGAACTGGACACAGGACTCAAGGTGTGGCCTAACCAGTGCAGTGTACAGGGGCACAATGACCTCCCTGCTCCTGCTGGCCACACTGTTCCTGATGCAAGCCAGGATGCCATTGGCCTTCTTGGCTGCCTGGGCACACTGCAGGCTCATGTTCAGCCTACAATCAACCAGTACCCCCAGGTCCCTCTCTGCCTGGCCACTCTCCAGCCACTCTGACCCCAGCCTGTAGCACTGCCTGGGGTTGTTGTGGCCAATGTGCAGAACCCAGCACTTCGATGTGTTCAATCTCATGTCATTGGACTCTGCCCATCTGTCCAGCCTGTCGAGGTCCCTCTGCAAAGCCTCTCTACCCTCCAGCAGATCAACTCCTGCCCCCAGCTTGGTGTCATCCGCAAATTTACTGATGATGGACTCAATGCCCTCATCCAGATCATCAATAAAGATGTTGAAGAGCATGGGGCCCAGTACTGATCCCTGGGGCACACCACTAGTGACAGGCCACCAGCTGGATGTGATACAGCCCAGGATCTGATTGGCTTTCTGGGCTGCAAGTGCACATTGAGAACTCCTGTTGAGCTTCTCATCCACCAGAACCATCAAGCTTAGAGGGCCCTGCTTTCCAAGACTGGCCATCATCCTGATGATGGGAAGTAAAGACTAACATCTCTCTCTCTGTGCTTTCGCTTGCATGAGGTCTATTGCTTTTACTTATTAGTTATTAAATTGCTTCTATCTTGTTGCTGGCTTTTGTTATATTTCCCCCTCTCCCTTGTCCATTTAAGAAGGGGAGTGATAGAGCAGCTTTGGTGGGCATTCGGCCCCTAGGTCAGGGCCAAACCACTACAACATGGAAGACTCTCTCAAGCCCTTGACAAATTTAAATAGACCAGCTACAGCTACTCTGACAGAATTTAATGGCATGATGAGGACTTCTGAGAGACATAGGCAAGACCAGAATATCACCTTCTACTTGGTGAACTGAAAATTCTGAAGCTAGTAAGCTGCCCTTGATACTTGTCAACTATGAGAAAGTCCACTGGAAACATTTGGTTTGTAGATCAATAACTTGGAAGACTCTTACTACTCAGAATCTGATGCAGTCAGTGGACCAATAGAAGTATTGTTTATTGATAGGTTATAATAGTTAGACAAAAGATATTTTTTATCTGGTGTGACAGAGGAGATTGTACCACTGACTTAATAAAATTCTCTGAATTGTAACAAGTCAATGACAACTGAATCAGAATGTTGCCATTATCCACATTTACATGAATATTGCACAGAGTAAACAGTGTGCATTTTAAAGTCCTCATGTTACCCTGTGCTCCAGACAGTAATATATACGCAAGTGCTTCTCATTAGGGCTCTCTTTCTTTCACTTTGCTTGTTTTGACAGAGGAGATCCATGCCACTCAGTGTGACAGTTAGCAGGCATCACTCAAAGTTTGTTCAAGCAGCTTTAAGACTAACAGGGGTAGTCCTGGTTTCCCAGGTGCTCCTGGGATGAGGTTGTCAGATATGCTCATGGAAACAGGCAGTTTTCTGTGTGCAGATGTCTCTCTTTTCCTGTTTGTCTTTCTGCTCAGTACTGAAAAAGCAGAGGAGCCTTTTAAAAAGTGATTATTTTAATTAAACAGTAAGTATCTAGCACTGATACTAGCAGTCTGCACAGGAATATGATGAAGAGTGGCAAAAGCAACATGAAGTCTGATAGAACTGAAACTTAGTATCTCCAAGAGATTCTAAAGGATATGTCATTCAAGTAATTTACACTACAGTAAAAAAACATGTTTTCAGACTCTGATTTGAAAATACAGTTGTGTGGTGTTGGTGGTGGTTTTTTGTTTTTGTTTTGTTTTGTTTTTGGGTTGGGGTTTTGGTGTTTTTTTTTTTTTTTTTTTTTTTTTTTTTTTTTTGTTTTTGCATTTCAGGAAAGGGTGCAGAAATTTTGATGCACACACACATCTTTTTCTAATGTCAGAATAAAAATTCAGTCTTCCCCAAACCAATTCCTGCCCCAGTATCTGTAAAAGATCATACAAGGAACAGAAGAGCAATCTTTCACGAAGTTTAAAAGACAAAACCTGTAAGTAAGCTTAGAAGTTTATATTGTAAATGAAGGTCTTTTGTGGAGGCTAAATAAAAAACAGTATCCTTTTGTGTCTCAATAGGAAATAAAGCATCTTAAGGTACTATCTGACTTTAATGGTCATGTAGGTCAGTGAAAGATAGGTGATCACTTTAGACTATCCTTAAGATGGTATAGAGCAGAATCTCAGTGTGGAAGCAAAGAGGAAATCACTGTAGCAGGCAAGATCAGTTGAAAATTTAATGTTTCTCCTGTTCCTTAGAAAACCCCATGTAGTAAACATTCAGTAATCACTGTTATGGATCTATCCAGGTTCTGCACATTGGCCACAACAACCCCATGCAGGGCTACATGCTGGGGTCAGAGTGGCTGGAGAGTGGCCTGGCAGAAAAGGACCTGGGGGTACTGGTTGACAGCCACCTGAACATGAGCCTGCAGTGTGCCCAGGCAGCCAAGAGGGCCAATGGCATCCTGGCCTAGATGAGGAATAGTGTGGCCAGCAGGAGCAGGGAAGTCATTGTACCCCTGTACTAAGCACTGGTTAGGCCACACCTTGAGTACTGTGTCCAGTTCTGGGCCCCTCAGTTTAGGAAAGATGTTGAGTTGCTGGAATGTGTCCAGAGAAGGGCAATAAAGCTGAGGGATTGCCCTTGGGGTGCCATAGGGGGTGCCCTATGAGGAGAGGCTGAGTGAGCTGAGGATGCTTAGCCTGGAGAAGAGGAGGCTCAGGGGAGACCTTATTGCTGTCTACAACTACCTGAAGGGAGGTTGTAGCCAGGCAACCAGCAACAGAACAAGAGGACACAGTCTCAAGCTGTGTAGCAGTAGGTTTAGGCTTGATCTTAGAAAGAAGATTTGCCATTGGAATGGGCCCAGGGAAGTGATGGGGTCAGTGTCTCTGGAGGCATTTAAGAAGAGATTGGATGAGGCACTTAGTGCCATGTTCTAGTTGATTAGATAGGGGTTCGTGATCGGATGGACCTGATGATCTTGGAGGTCTCTTTCAACCTGGTTGGTTGATTCTATTCTGTTGTTGATTTTATATAGGTTACTATTTTAATGCTCAGTATGTAACCCAAGTTTAAAGCTGACCTTAGCTAAAATGAATAAATACATAACCCATTGACACTACTTTAGAATGGCAACATAAAACAGCAGTTAAAGTATACAAATATAAAATTGTCTGGACTAGCATGCATGCTTTCTTTTTTAGACTTTTAAACTTGCAATTCATTTTAAGTTCCATGCTAATACTTTAAAAATAAAATGTGTGGAAAATGCTGTCTGATAAAAACACTGTGCAATTCAGTAGCATTTCTGATATTCTCCAAAATTTTTATACATCACTGGAGGTGTTTAGAAAGACTGGATGTGGTGCTTCCCTTCCCTTCCCTTCCCTTCCCTTCCCTTCCCCCTTCCCTTCCCTTCCCCCTTCCCTTCCCCTTCCCTTCCTTCCCTTCCCTTCCCTTCCTTCCCTTCCTTCCCTCCCTTCCCTTCCCTTCCTTCCTTCCCTTCCCTTCCCTTCCTTCCCTTCCCTTCCCTTCCCTTCCCTTCCCTTCCCTTCCCTTCCCTTCCCCCTTCCCTTCCCTTCCCTTCCCTTCCCTTCCCTTCCCCCTTCCTTCCCTTCCCTTCCCTTCCTTCCTTCCCTTCCCTTCCCTTCCCTTCCCTTCCCTTCCCTTCCCTTCCCTTCCTTCCTTCCCTTCCCTTCCCTTCCCTTCCCTTCCCTTCCCTTCCCTTCCCTTCCCTTCCCTTCCCTTCCCTTCCCTTCCTTCCTTCCCTTCCTTCCCTTCCCCTTCCCTTCCTTCCTTCCTTCCTTCCCCTTCCCTTCCCTTCCCTTCCTCCCCCCCTCCCCCTCCCCTCCCCTCCCCCTCCCCTCCCTCCCCTCCCCTCCCCTCCCCTCCCCTCCCCTCCCCTCCCTGCCAAAGCAACTGGGAGGGGAGGTCCAACTCCCCTGCCAAAGCATCCATTGTGTTACTCATAGATTAAGTATCTGGACTTTTGTAAGACTCACCTTGTCCATAAAACACATTGATTAAAGTGGACTCAGTATCTAAAACAACCTATTTAGACACTCATAGTGTCCAAAATAAGCTATTTAAATGAGCATTAGACTTCAGTTACTTTACAATGTACTAGAAAATCAGAATTATTTCCACTACTGTGACCGGTTTAGGCTGTGCCTTTAAGAAAGGGACAGTTGCTGAACACTCTGGCTGAATGTTTTGTGATAATAATGAAAACAAAGATATTCTAAACTAATTTCATTGGTAGATTGGTAGAATGCAACTTTTAAGTTTTAGCTTAGTCTGCTCAGTCTTCGCTCGCTCTCTGTTCCTGATGGTCTGTCTTCTCTCTCGCTGAAGCAACAGCTGCTGAAGAGAGCGACCTTGGATTAACAGAGCTAACCAGATAAGAAAACTAATTCTTGCATACGCTTTGAGCTAACAGAATTTTTCTCCTTAATTGCCTTTCTCTCTCTTTCTAACCCTTTTTGGGAAAAAAGGGGAGGTAGGGAGAGAGAGGGGGGTACAGGGGGACCCCCTGGCTGAAAAGGGGAAAAAGATCTTCTGTATTACGTTCATTGCTGTATATTTCTGTATATATTGTAAATATTGTATATTTTTGTACATATTCATTGCATTCCATTCATGCACATAAATACAGCTTGTTTCATTTGCTTTTCCGACTGAGTTAGCTGTGGTATCTTTTGTGTGTGTGTGTGTGTAACTTTCTCACCCTACCACAACTACTAATGGTTGAACAGTGGCACAAGCAAGCTGTGCTAAGAACTGACGTCTCAGGATGTCGTTGATGGGTCGGGACAATGCTAATATAACTCTACTAGGTGTAGGTAACATTGCAGAATTTTCATGTAGTACTGCTTCAGAATACTAGACATCGCATTCATTAGGTGGAATTCATTTGTACATGATAAACAAAAATCCAACAAGGGATAAACAAGCTTGCCTATACAACATCTATCATATTTACCTGCTGGCAAGAAGAAGGTAAAGTTAGTGGAATTTATCTGCCTTTCTTTGCCTAGGAAAATTCTTTCTGTAATACACATTTACAGCATGGCTACACTTTGAATTTCAGGTGCAAATTCATTCTGTTTGGTACTTAAGCTGCTTCTCAGGTGGATTCCAGCATGTACTTTCATTTGTGCAGTGGATGTTGTCAAGACATCTGAGTGCTAACTGTAATCTATGTCTAGTTGTCAATTTTTGTTACTTAGCATTTCTAGAAGAAATATTTCCATTCCCTCTCCATCTTTTCCTCTTCACTATGTAATTTAAGAAAGCAGAGGTGAAAATTAAGGGTGTTATTTACAAATGAAAAAGGCATAAGGCTTTTGCTGGCACTGTAGAAAAGTAGTAATTAAAATGTTCATAAGTGTACAATACAAAACCTGAGAAAATATGTGCTGGTTGGGCAGCTGTGGTGTTTACAGCAAGCATTTAAATTAGCATATGCTGCAAGCAGACTTGGCCAGGTGGTTCAACCTGACTAAAGCTCAACATCTCTTTCTTCTGGGTTCTAAACTCAAAATGTATTAAAAAAACAGCCAGGGGCTACCACACATGGAGTGAGTCTTCAAGCAGTGCTGACCTTAGAAATTCTGGGACCTCATGCATATCTCTTCCATACTTTCCCCCATCTTCTCACTCATGCACACTCTATATCCTTTTCTGTCATGTTTTCCAGAAGCCTTTTTTTTCTAGTTGGGGCTACACATCTCCTTTAGGCTGTGGAATGGAAATCTCTGGCAACTAAGAAAAAATCAAACCAAACCAAAACCAAACACAAGGAAACCAATCCACAAACCCAAAACAAATAACAACCCTCTCCTGTTATGCAGTGACAGGTCTCATCCAGCGTTCCTACAATACATTACCATAGTGAGGACAGGAGGTGCTGCTAGGAAGTTCTTCCACTAGTTCTTAGGATGCTGACCTGAGTGTTTAACCCTTAAAGAGGCTGCTAGGGTGTGCATTTTCAATGATAAGTAAAAGAGATAAACAGATCTTCAATACTTACAGGTTTTACTATAATGTTGCTTAATGAAAGCAGTTTTGTAGCAAGACTGCAGCAGTTCTCCAAGAATGTGCTCTAGAGTTCTGCTCAGATAGCCTAGAAACTCACAGTTTACTGACACAATTCAGCTATTCAGAATTCAGTTGTCAAGTCACAAATATTTGCTGTGGCACCAAAGATTTTCCATTACATTTCTATGAGAGGAAGCTGGAGAGCCTTGTTCCTCACCTAGAGAGGTTAACCTAAAAAGCTTCCTGTAAGCTGCTTTAGTTTGTGTCTGTGTTACAGGCTGGGGCCCATATTCCAGATGAGTTTGTCTAAGGACATATTAAGGGCTAAGGTGAGAAAACACTAAGACAAGTAGAATGAAGCAAGAATGCTGACTAGGTGCCTGGCATTTCTTGTCCACCTTATTCCAGGCCAGAAAAAGGATCTATTATATTAGCCAGATAGACTCTCCTAGTTTTCAACTTTATTGTCACTGACTGACTCTTCAGAGTTATTTTAGGCACAGATGAAATTCTAAAACTGGAGGGTGTGAAACATGTCTTTAGCTTTTTTACTTAGAAAATAAAGATAGAAAGATTTTTTAAAAATCTTGTTTGTTTTGTTCTGGACAAGTCTTAACTCCTCAGAAGATGTGCAGTTAAAAAAAAATATTAAAAAAATCCAACACATTTTGGTGCAAAGCCTTCAGGAATTGTCTTCTTTACCACACTGGTATTCCATCTGGAATGAAAAATATGTTTTAAACACTCTGCTAGATTTTGTGGTACTAAGTTTTATGAAATCCACAAAAATGTGAGATTCCATTTAGCTCAGCAATTTCTTTTTGTAAAAAATAGTCAATACCAGAATGTTTACAAAGCTGTTTTGGAGAAGAGGAATCTGATTTTTTGTACTTTGTTGCAGCAATGTAAATGTGCTGGAAACATTTGTAAGAGAAGATCCACAGGTTGCAGGCATGTGAGCAATACTACTTGAAATGACAGACGCTAAGGGTTGCTGGTGCTGCATGTTAATGAAAAGTAACAAATATCTTGCTACACTGCAGAGTTTAAAGCTGTCATGTCAGACAGGTCTTGCTAGAAAATGTGTAGCTTAAGAAGGAACAGTGGACAGGGTATATTTACCATTCCTTCATTCTTTTCTTTATGTAAAATTATGACTAGAGACATAAAGAGCAGGTCTGTTTGATAGGTTCTGTACAAAGACGTCTTTGCTTCAAAGTCATTGAGTATAATTTTTTCCCAGTTCCTTTTTCAGTCAAATAATTCATGATTACAACACATCTCTGCATCGTGAAGTTCTAAGACCAGGACTGGAAGAGTAGTTTGAGAAGAAGTCATAGATACAGTCATGTTGTCTGAGTTTAAATAAGCTAAATTGAGAGTATGAGAGTGTTAAAAATGCAGTTCTTAAATTCTTAGTCAAATAGCCCTATTCTGGAGCCCCTATTACAAAAGGGATATGGAGGTGCTGGAACGTGTCCAGAGAAGGGCCACGAGGATGATCAGAGGGCTGGAGCACCTCTCCTATGAGGACAGACTGAAGGAGTTGGGGCTGTTCAGTCTGGAGAAGAGAAGGCTCCGAGGTGACCTCATTGTGGCCTTCCAGTGTCTGAAGGGGGCCTACAAGAAGGCTGGGGAGGGACTTGTCAAGCTATCAGGTAGTGATAGGACTAGGGGGAATGGATTGAAGCTGGAGGTGGGGAGATTCAGGCTAGATGTGAGGAGGAAGTTCTTCACCATGAGAGTGGTGAAGGCCTGGAATGGGTTGTCCAGGGAGGTGGTTGAGGCCCTGTGCCTGGAGGTTTTTAAGACCAGGCTGGATGAGGCTCTGGCCTCATGAGGTGTCCTTGCCCATGGCAGGGGGTTGGGACTAGATGATCCTTGTGGTCCCTTCCAGTCCTGACTGATTCTATGATACTACTATGATACTATGATAGCCTGCAAAGTCAGTCCTCTGAGAGAAGTGGTGATTCTGCCAAGATTACAAGAAGAGACTGGGCATGATAAACAATATTAAGGAACTTCAACTGATACTTCAAGAAAAGTGGTTAAAATATGAGTTAACTCATCCTTAGGGCTACAGGTAGAGGGTTTTTTATTTAGATTTAAAATCTTTGTTTTGAAGAGAATTGAAGAGAATAACCTAGGAAGGGCTCCTGGGTTTGGGATTTATTTATGAATTATAAACCCAGAATTTCCAGCTTAGATGTGTCTTTTTAAGAGTTAGGATCAGAAACAAAAAAAGCTTCTGAGATCCTATATAATCCTGATCCTGCTATCCATACTCCTGCTACATTTATTGTAGTTTTTCTGAATTGTTCTCTGTTTTGAAGCACAGTCCAGAGAAGTATGTTAACTCATACCTGAGCTACCATAGCAGGTGCATTAACTGCTCTGGAACATGCATAGCTCACCTCAAAATTTCTGAACTTGGAGCCATAAATACACTATCACTCTAAGTGTTGGCTAACTTTCCTTTCCTGTTGCACTAAAACTTAATCTATGTCACTCTCCTCTGTTCGTACTGTTGGTATGACTCTAACTCTTCAAGGACGATATTTGGAAAGAACTGTTCTTACATGTGACAGAATCACAGAATCACCAAGGTTGGAAGAGACCTCAAAGATCATCAAGTCCAACCCATCACCACAGACCTCATCACTAAACCATGGCACCAAGTGCCACGTCCAAACCCTTCTTGAACACCTCCAGGGATGGTGACTCCACCACCTCCCTGGGCAGCCCATTCCAATGTCGAAAGACTCTCTCCATGAAGAAATTTCTCTTCACCTCGAGCCTAACCTTCCCCTGGCAATATTTGGGACTAGTAAATCCTGTACCTTTCTTATTAATTTTTTTTTTTTTTTCATTTAGGTGAGAGACTGTTTATGTGTAAAGAACAATTGATGATGTGAGGTCCAGACTCTTAATTGTCTACTGTATCTTAGCCTTAGATGTCCAGGCTATAGGAAACCTAACACATTCTTCAGGAAAATTGTGTGCTTCATGTTAGGAAAACCATAAATGGTATTACACTTTTCTAGGAAACTGTAAGTAGTATTGGAGCTTTCTCCTCCAAACAGACTTAGGAAATAATAAAAAGCTGCTTCTCTCAAACTCGACTGAGGCAAAATCACCCACATTTTGGGGGCTCGTTATTCTGTTGGGCTGTAAGAGAATTCAAATCCACTCTAACTGTCCAATACTGCACTCTAGAGGTAAGAGAGATAAAGGTAAGAGAGCTTTCAAACATCAGGAAACGAGAGCATAATGCTTCAGTACCATTTCAGTACCATGAGCACTTCAGTGCTCATTTTAAACACCTTTCATGACCACTTGGCGTATTGCCATTCAACACCTTGGCTTTGCATTTGAGAATTACTTCAAGTAGTGTGCTTTGTCCAGGGCAAAGGACGTAGTTGCTGCAAGTGCCACTGCACTGTTAATGAAACCATCTTCAGGCTGGTGCCTGCAGATTAACAGTAAGTAGCTGGATCTGTCAGTACTTTCTCATTGCTGTGTGTCTTGAAGATGCTTTGTTTTGACTTAAACATTAAATGGTGGAAAATTACAGCTAGTCTGCATGTTTGTGAATTGCTTTCTGCTTTTCTCCTGTCCTCATTACATACTCTTTCTTGGAGATCAGATTGTGCTGAATTAAACTGAAATGCAAAAAAAGCCTGCAGCCCAGAATATAGGCTAGGTCAGATTCACCTTTGAGGTGCAGCAAATTTTCTTTGTTGTGCTGGCCTTAGCCACTCAGTGACAGATGTGTTCTCCTGGCATCGCACTGCAGATTATTTGCCGGCCTTGCTTCAATGTTGTACTAGCATGTGCAAGCTTTGTGCAAATCTACTAAAGTCTGTGTAGATTCTGAGTGTCAGATGACCCTTCATGAAGCTGGATGCACATGTGCCATCCCCACTCATGATAGGAATATGTGGTGTGCAGATATTACAACTACTGGCTGAGCAGAACTTCCTGATAGAAGCTTGCACTTACACACACTTACCTCTCAGTGTAACTGAAGGCTTATCAAGCTCTCTCAGTGACAGGAGAAGTCTCATGTAAAAAACAGTACTTTTAACAAGGTAAATAGTAAACATTGCTTGAGGAGCAGATCAGGTGGTTGTGGAGATAGATTTCTGTTCCTGTTCTTTGATTCATAGTATGACCTTGGCTAAGTCAGATGCTGTCCTTCCATTTTCTCAGATGTTTTCTCACCTTTTGGAAAATGCTTTCATGAGATGGAAGATAACATTTAAAAGCAAAGCATCAGCACTAATGCAGTTCTGTTCCTTTCTGAGCTCTTCTGAGTCTCTCTGATGAGCATACTTTTATTGTACAAAATTTGTAGCCCTTCTCATTATCTGTCTTTCTTTTGATTGACAGGCCATATTCCAGAAACTCCTCTCTGTCTGTACAAAATAAGCACTTAGTATACCTGATGTTTATAAAATCTAGCAGACTTTACCAGGCTTTGGGAACTCTGTAAACCCCGTAAATAGAATGTCATTTCCATCCTCTTCAAGATCACACTATTCTTGTGTCTTATCTTATTAATTTTATACTTCATACCCACAAATTAAGGTTTCTGAAGTTTCAACAAGAGGTCCCAGCCAGGTCTTTGGGCCTTATTAATTATATTACTATAAATGTTACCATACTGAAACTGGGGAGAGTTAATCTCTGTAATAATTTTCCTGTGTGGGAAGATAATCAGTTCCTTTTGGAACTGTTATACAATTTGAAGAACTCTAAGTAGGGCTTTTGTTCATAAACTAGTACCCCTGTAATTTCACTGTAAGAAGACTAGAACTTCCTGCTGTTGTCACTAGTCTTGAGTCAATGTCTTCCATTTCTCAGCTGACCCAAATGATCTTAAATGGACATCAAGACTGCGTAGACACCGAAAATCCTATTTTCTGGATTATGGTAGGTATGTCTTAGAAGAGTCTTCTTACAAGCCTGCTTTCCAATGACATTTCTTTGTAACCCAAGATTGAGTTTTATTTGAAATCTAATTGGAAAGCTAGTTACTCTACAGACAAATTACAAATTACAGTATGAGTTTTGTAAGAATAAACATGACTTCTGAAACTGTCTACTCATTTTGGATACCAATTTCCCTGCAGTTCCTTCCTCCCCATCATGGGAGGCATCATGGGCTATCTTATCCAATTGTTGAACATCAATAGATGTTCAGAATTAAATGAAGTTTACCTTTTATATATATATATATGTAATATCTATATATTATATATATATAGATATATATAGATATATATATAAAATACTTTTTTATTTTCTGCCTGAAAACACACTGATTTATGATAGCTCCTTCTCCTTCTAGGCCCTCAGCATCCAACACTACCTCAGAATACAAATTCAGTGCGTCAGAATCAATAGGAATTGTTACTGATGCTCTATTATCTTTTAACATTTTCTCCAGAATGCCTTCTTTCAAATAGCCTGGTGAGTCCTTGGTGTATTGTTATGCAGTACAGTTTCTTGTTTTGTTGAAGAGCAGAATGATGAAAATGTTTAATAAATGAGATAATGTATCTTGAGTTTCATAAAAGGGGGGTTTAATATGAAAGTGTAGTTTAGAGCTCACTCTTTCGTCCTAATGTACCTTGTGAAATCACGCTTATCAGTTGCCCTCTGGTGGTACGAATTGGTAGTTTAAAATGGGGGTTTACGTTTTGAGGAAAACATTGCCTTGAGGAATTACCCAGGGGAAATACAGTTAATGCAGCAATGATATCACATTTCAATATCAATATGAAATCAAACAGGATTTTGTGTTCTGATTGAGTACATCTTAATTCAACTGATAGAAATTATTTTGGTTGGAAAAATTGCAAAAGTAATTTTGAAATAAGCTGTAGTGATTTTAGTGTCCTAGAAAATTCCAGTATGGTAATTTGTCCTAGATATTTTCCAATATAATGCTTTAAAAGAGAGACTTTAATTTTAAAGGCCAAGGTAATAAGGCTATACATCATTGCTGATAAGAACAAACAACATGCTTGCAATAACAGATAATAGACATCATGAGAAGAATTTCATGTTCTTTCTATAAAGGGCTGGAAACTATCTGTTGCAGAAGCCATTGTAGGTTATGACTAAAGGGAAGTTATTAGCTCTTTTATTTTACCCAGAACCCATTTTGCCCACATGTAAAGAATCACAGTATCACTATGGTTGGGAAAGACCTTTGAGATCATCAAGACCAAACACTGTCTAATTCTATAACCATGTCCTTCAGCATCATGTCTAGATGGTTATTAAACACATCCAGGGATGGTGATTCAATCACTTCCCTGGGAAGCCTGTTCCAGCTTTTGATAACCCTTTTGGTGTAGAAGTTTTTCCTAATGCCTAACCTGACTGTCCCCTGGAATAATTTCATGCCATTTCCTCTTGTCCTATCAGTTATGACTTGTGAGAAGAGACCAACACCCACCTCACTACAGCCTCCTTTCAGGTAGTTGTAGAGAGCAATAAGGTATCCCATCTGCCTCCTTTTCTTCAAACTGAACATCCCCAACCACTCTGCTGCCTGAAGGGGGTGTAGCCAGGAGGACTTGGTCTCTTCTCTCAGAACAAGAGGACACGGTCTCAAGTTGCACCAGGGGAAGTTTAGGCTCGAGGTGAGGAGGAAGTTCTTCACAGAGAGAGTTGTTCGTTATTGGAATGGGCTGCCCAGGGAGGTGGTGGAGTCACTGTCCCTGGAGGGGTTCAAGAGAGGATAGGATGTGGCACTCAGTGCCATGGTCTAGTCACGAGGTCTGTGGTGACAGGTTGGACTTGATGATCTTTGAGGTCTCTTCCAACCTTGATGATACTGTGATACATTGGTATAGGTACGCTTCAGCGGGGCTAATGTTGCTGCAACCTTATTGGAGGGAGAAACCCCAATTCCCTCTAGACCATTCCCAGATGCTTCAATAGTCACCATCCTATACATTGTCTTTACTGATGCATGGATCATCACCCCCAGCCTCCACTGGGATGGGTGACTGCAGGACATTACTACCATATTGTCCCATAGACACTGACATGCTGCTCCCATACTCCTCTCTAGCAAGCCTGGCTTCATCCCCATTCGTCTCTGAGTCTAGTTTAACAATCTTTCAATAAGACCAGCTAGCTCTTGCCTCAGGATCCTTTTCCACCTTTGAGACAGCTATCCCCCATCTGTTGACAGCAGGCCTGGTGTCTTGTACAGCATCCTTTCTAGAATGTACTTTTCAATAAATAATGAACAACAACAATAATGTGTCATATTCCTCACCAAATTAGTTCCATATTATGTCATGAAGCTCCTGAAATACAATAGGTCATAACCTAAAGGAACTTAAAGGAACATGCATCCTTGCCTTAAGGAGATAGCCTACATTACTTTCTATTAGAAAATAAAGTGGAATTTTCTGTAGAAAAAAATACTTTGTGTAGTTTTCTTCTCTTGCATAACATGCCCACAGCCTGCAGCTGAAGTACCTCTGTTTCTCTCTCTCTCTGTGCATTCTGCCGGAAGAAGTGATTTCACAGAGTACAGACAAAGCATCCAGTGCAGGTCATGCTTCCTTTCATATGTTAGGGTAACCATATGATTATGTATGACTGGAACTGTAGAGGATGGATGAGACCTTTGAGATCACCAGGTCCAGCTGCTCACCTAGAGCTCACAATCCCACCACTACTGCAAAGCTACTACCACTAAACCACATTCCCATGCATCACATCCAGGCGTCTTCAGGGATGGTGACTCCACCACCTCCCTGGGTAGCCTGTTCCAGTGCCTCATAATCCTTCCTATGATGAATTTTTTCATAGTACCAACCTGAACCTTCCCTGGCACAACTTGAGGCTGTTTCCTCTTGTCCTGTCATTTGTTACATGTGAGAAGAGACTAGCCCTTACCTCATTCCCTGGCACAACTTGAGGCTGTTTCCTCTTGTCCTGTCATTTGTTACATGTGAGAAGAGACTAGCCCTTACCTCATTCCCTGGCACAACTTGAGGCTGTTTCCTCTTGTCCTGTCATTTGTTACATGTGAGAAGAGACCAGCTCTTACCTCATTTGAGCCTCTTTTCAGGAAGTTGTAGAGGGTGATGAGGTCTCTCCTCAGCCTTCTCTTCCAAAGACTAAACAACCCCATTTCCCTCAGTCATTTCTCACAAGACTTGTGTTCAAGGCCTTTCGCCACCTTAGTTGATCTTCTTTGGACATGCTCCAGCATGCCCACATCCTTCATGTAGTGAGAGACAAAAAACTGGATACAGTATTCAAGGTGTGGCCTCTCCAGTGCTGAGTAGAGCTGGACAACCACATCCCTAGACCTGCCTTATTCCTGATACAGGCCAAAATGCTGTTGGCCTTCTTGGCCACCTAAGCATGCTGCTAGTTAATATTAAACTGGCCATCAGCCAACACCCCCAGGTCCTTTTCCACTGAGCAGCTCTCCAGCCACTCTTCCCCAAGTGTGTAGTGTTGGATGGCATTGTTGTGGCCTGAATTCAGCACTTGACATCTAACCTTACTGAATCTCACACTGTTGCCCATCTAACCCATCTGTCCAGATTTCCCTGCAGAGCCTCCCTGCCCTCCAGAGCAGATTGAAATGCTCACCCAGCTTGGCGTCATCTGCAGACTTACTGAGGATACACTCAATCATCTCATCCAAATAATTGATAAAGATGTTAAATGGAACAGGTCACAGATCACCACTTGTAACGGTCTGCCAGATGGATTCACCGCAGCTCTCTGGGCTTGGCCATCCAGTCATGTTTTTACCCAACATAGCATCTGCCTATCCAAGCCGGGAATAATTTTGGATTTTAATGGGTACAGATATTAAGCAATGATAGGGCATATATTGACACCCATTATTTCTGTCTTGCTTACGCTATGAAAGGTGAAAGTCATTGTCAGCTGCTGTGCAGAGATTCTCCCAGGAGAGGCAGATTATCCTGTCAGTCTCCTGCTTTGAATGTAGAGATGTAATTCAGTGGCTCTCAACTTGTCTCCTCCTGCTGTGTTACTTGCCTCTTGTGCATTGCTATTCCCTGCCCTCCTACTTCTGGCAAGGATGTGAGCTGTGGACCTGTTGTGCCTTCACAGGGGACAGGTAGTGCACCGGTGGTATGGTATACTTTCTTCCTCCTTTTCCACCACATCCATGCATCTTGTTTCAGATCAGACGAAGCTGCATCCATTATATGACATTCTGTGGCCTAGTTTGTGAGCTTGGGGTGCCAGCTCCTGCTACAAGCAATGTATGACCAACAGAGATGAAACGTAACTTGATCGCTGACTATGAAGTGGAAAAGCTAGGCAAAAGACATTAGCCTTAACATTTTTCTTGACACGGAGTCACAGGCAGCTGAAAGTTTGCATAAAATGTTAGTTAAGTCACATCATCAACCAATGGATTTTAAAGGAAATGTGTTACATTGCGGCATCACATAATATGTTTCACACCTTTCTTGCTCTTGACATTGCTTGAGCAATGTAAGACCAAGTCTGAAGGTCTGTCTTTGACCCTACCAGCACCTTACAAGCTTACTGAAAAAAAAAAAAAATCCAGCAACTGACTTAGATCATTATACAAAAAGCTTAAGTAAAGATTACTTATATGTGCACCATGTAGATAAAAAAATAACAATTCCCTCAGTGCCAGCCAGTCTTTCTTTCCTAACATTTGTCTCCTGCTACCTCTGTCCCCTGTTGTCTCCCCTGAGCACTAGGATTGTGGCTGCAATAGGGCTTAAAGCCATCAGATTTCCATTGTACCACAAGTGGCTATGTTCTTCTCACTTCCTCTCATGTCTCTCCACTTTCCTCCTCACACTCTTCCTTATATATAATGAGCTTTGCTTTGCATGCTGAATCACAGTATCACACAGTATCACAGTATCATCAAGGTTGGAAGATACCTCAAAGATCATCGAGTCTAACCTGTCACCACAGACCTCATGACTAGACCATGGCACCAAGTGCCACATCCAATCTCCTCTTGAACACCTCCAGGGACGGTGACTCCACCACCTCCCTGGGCAGCCCATTCCAATGGCGAACGACTCTCTCGGTGAAGAACTTCCTCCTCACCTCGAGCCTAAACTTCCCCTGGTGCAGCTTGAGTCTGTGTCCTCTTGTTCTGGTACTGATTGCTAGAGAGAAGAGACCAACCTCTTCCTGGCTACAACATCTGAATGCTCAGATCTTGAGTGACTACAGAGCAGTAGAACCTGACCAAGCCCTAGCCTGAGAAATAACAGTTCCTAAAAGGCTGCTAGTGCCAGGTGACTTCCTTCTGACCCCATAATTACTGTGTATCTTGTCTCAGTCCAAGTGTCCCACGATTTACCTCAGTGTGTGATTAAACTTGCCTGTGTGCAGAGGGCCTCTAGTTATAATGATCTGAAGTAAGTGGCAAGACCAATAATACAAGAAGATCTGCACTGCTCGTTTTCCTATCCTCTTGTTGTTTTGTGTGCTGCTTGCATTAGATTTCAGTACAAAGAGCTTTTTCTACTGACATTCAGTCCAACTACCACATTTTGGCACCAAGGAAGTGCATTTATTTTCTATAGCAGATGCACAAGGAGAGAACCATCCATTTCCCACAGAAGACACCATTAATGGAGTGAGTTGCACACACTGGGAGTGATGTTTGCCCATTTCTCCTCCTTAAACTGTGTGAACCATACATGCTCAGTGCTCTGATATTCATCCTGGAAATAAAGATCACCCCAGCCTTAGTGGATGATCGCCTACACAATGTAAGCAGCTTTTACTCTGTGGAGCTAAATTTCCTGGAGCTGTGTTAAAAGAGAATGACAAAACAGCAGAAGGAATGAGAAAAGACATATATGAATCCTTTGATCTAAAATGCACATGCATGCTGAGTCTGATCACTAATGCTTATTGGAAAGAAATTATTTAATTATACACACAACCTGGTGCCTTTTTGTTTTTTTCCCTTTTTTTCCCCCTTTGTGCAAGTATGTGTGTGTGTGTGTTTTGTGTATAGATATTAATTTTCTTTGGGTAGAGAAGCTGAAACTCACTCTGACTCATGCTGGACAACATTGTGCTCAAACATGCCACAAATCTCCATCACTACTCATTGAAAACCAACCTCTCTGTAGTATTCCTTGGATTTGTCTACAGTATATTTTTCCTGGGAAGTATATGAAGGATTGAAAAGAAATGTGGAGAAAAAGCTCATTGCACACCAGAGCAATTTTACATAGTTTTTGACAGACTGCCAAGTAAATTTGCTTTTTTTTTCTGTCTATTGTTATGAAATTAATGATGCAGAACAGAATCACATAGCATAGCACAGCATAGCACATCACACCTCAGAAGAATAGCATAGCATAGCATATCATAGCATAGCATAGCATAGCATAGCATAGCATAGCATAGCATAGCATAGCATAGAATAGAATAAGACACTTTCTTTTAGAAAGGACCTACAACAAGAAGAAACAGTAGACAGTGACCCATGCAGAGAAGCTGGAGTTATTCTGGAGTTTCCCAATTTGTGTAAAATAAATTTAAAATCAAACTTTTCCATCTCTAGTTGCTGCCAAATACTTTATTCTATGATGTGTTGAACCAGGATTGCAAGATGCAACATTTTTTTGTAGTCACTATTCTGTTGTGTGAGAGACCAGTGAGAGACCATTGTTTTTTAAAACCACTTTTTGGCTCTATGGATATGCCTTTCTAGTAACACAGGATCAGCAGCCTTCTTTTATGCTAGTCTGGGTTGTGTTATTTGTGAATCTTGTAAACCTTGGGTTTCCAATCTATGAACTTTATAATGCCTGTGTAGGCTCAGCCTGCAGTGAAAGTTAAGCTAAGTCTCATTGCATCACAAGTGCTATGTACCCAGAGCATGGAGACACTGCAGCTCACTTGATGTGAAAAAACATGTCTGCCTTTGGCCACAGATATCTGTAACACCGATCTAGATGCCGACTATTCATTCTGTTTTCCTGTACAAAGTGTGCACTAAGAATTTTTCTAAGAGGACAGACATATAACTGTAACTTGGCATAGAGCTGCACAGCAATCACTAAAGATTTATACTGTGTCCAGCATGAATTTTAGTTTTGTTGCTTATGGTTTCTAATAAGGAAGTCGCACCCCCAAGATGATTGTCTCTGTAGTTTGTGTCCCCAAGATTCTAGTGAAGGAGAGTACAGGATCTGTCCTGTATAGAGGTTGGTGAGTAGGGCTGGAGTAACATTTAAATAATTTACACTGAAGGCCTGAGTAAATATCTCTTGGGGCAGAATATATGCTGTAATCCCAAGAAAATCAATAAAGGTTGGAAATGAGATGGTGAACTGGGTGCTTTACATTTGCAACATTCTAATATCTTAATTATCAAGGTGTTCTTAGTTTCATCACTGTGATGGGTTGTGCCCATCCTGAAAGCAGAGGGGGAGGGATTGTGAGAGCTTTGCCCTCCCTACAAGGGGCTTTTCCCCCTGGGAAACTGCGTTTAATATGTTCCACTCCCCCTCCCTGTCCAGCAAGCCTGTGAAAAGGAGGACACTGCAACCATTAGCTCTCTTAGCCCCTGCCTTTGCCTGGATGAAGACTGCCACGGGTTCCCTGCTTCTCTGCCATGTGGTCCTCCCTGCTACATCTCTGCCTTTGCAAAGGACTGGTTTTGTATTTCATATTTTTTTCTTCCATCCATCCTTGTTCCTTACCCTTGTGAACCCTACCTGTTTATATATATATATATATATATATATATATATATATATATATATATATAAAAAAAGTATATAAATATATATATTTATTTACACACACATACTGTTTAAAGAAATTTCTTTATCTTTACTTCCAAGCCAAATCCAAATTATTTCTTGGTGGATTTGCTCCTTCCCTTTTTTTTTCCCTCTCTATTGGGAAAGAGGAGGGGGAGCAGGGGATGGATTCTCAGCCTTGACCCCATCTGAGTTCTTAAGTCCAGCGGGAATCTTGCTCAGGAGCACACCGCGACCAGCAGCCTCGGTAGCACTAGCTGCTTTCCTTTTCAACCTACGGGGGATGGCAGGGCACCCCGGGCTCTTGGCACTTGGCTAGATTCAGCACGGCCGTTTCTCCACGTGCTTGCTGCTTGGGATCGCTCAGGCTCTCCACGTCACAGGCGGCTCATTTAAAAGCCAGCGGCGGCGCACAGCAGCCTCTGTTCCGGCGGGGGTCTTGCTGCCTGCTCTTGCTCGGCACGCGCCGCCGCACTTTTTCTAAATCTTGTCCAGCAGGTCCCGCGGGCAGGGCAGGCATGGTGGTAACGCGCTGCAACTACTTCTTCAAAAAATCAGTCTCGACTCAGACTGAGGGGGAATACAAGCAGGTAGGCAAGTGTCACAAGCAAGAGATGGGTGTCCAGGTATCTGGCTGCAGAGAGTGCTGGAGCCTGGCACTTGAAATGGAGGGTAGTGGGGACAACACCTGTGTTAGGTGAGAGCAGATTGACTATCTGCTTAACCTAGTGGACAAGCTGAAGGAGAAGGGTGCTGGACTTAGAGCTGTAAGGGAAGTAGAAGGGAGATGAACTTGAGTAACCAGGCTCTGCAGGCTCCCCAGCAGAGGCTGGTTATCCAAAAAGCAGAGGGGAATGGATGAAGGTTCCTCTCAAAAGACACAAAATAAAACCTCCTTGCCTCCCCTCACCTTCCCCACTGCCCTTGGAAAACAAGTATGGGGCACTGGAGGTTGAGGGGCAGGTGATTCTGATGCCGGAGGACACACCATCTGGGGTTTTCCCTGAGGCAAAACAGCCTAGGGTGAGTCAGCCTAGGGTGAGTCAGCCTGGGCTGAGTCAGCCTGGGGTGGGTCAGCCTAGGGTGAGTCAGCCTGGGATGGGTCAGCATGGGGTGGGTCGGCCTAGGGTGGGTTGGCCTGGGGTGAGTCAGCCTGGGGTGAGTTGGCCTGGGGTGGGTCAGCCTAGGGAGGGTCGGTCTGGGGTGGGTCGGCCAAGGGTGAGTCAGCCTGGGGTGAAACAGCCTTCCCCTGGCACCAAGACTTGCTCCCTTAAAAAAAAGAGGGGGTAATTGTTATTGGTGATTCCCTCCGGAGGGGAACAGAGGGCCCCATATGTTGGCCAGACTCTGCTCACTGGGAACTTTGTTGCCTCCCAGCAGCTCAGGTTGGTGATGTTACCAGAAGGCTGCCTAGTCTGGTGCAGCCCTCTGACTACTATCCCTTAATAGTTATGCAGTTAGGGAATGATGGTGTTGCAACCAGAACTCCCAGGGCTATCAAGAATGACTTCAAGGCCCTGGAGGATCTGGTGGAGGACTCAGGTGCACAAATAATTTTTTTGTCTATACCCTTAGTTACAGGAGGGAATACAAGAAGGAACAGGTCAGCAGCTGTAGTCAACAAGTGGCTTAGAGGCTGGTGCAGTCAGAAGAATTTTGGGTTTTTCGATCTTGGAGAACTTTCTACTGCAGCAGGTCAGCTGGCAACAGATGGAGCACATCTGTCCCAGAATAGGGGAAAGGTCACAGTACATGAGAATGGCCTGTCCCCCAAAGGTAAAAAGATTCTGGGAAGGGAATTGGCAGGTCTCATTGACAGGGCTTTAAACTAGCTTTGAAGAGGGAAGGGGCTGAAACCAGTCCCCCCAGATAGGAGTCTGAGAGTGGTAAGCTGGAGCCAGGGGCGAAACCAGCAGCCCAGCTGAAGTGCATGTATACTAATGCACGAAGTATGGGCAACAAACATGAGGAGCTGGAAGCCTTGTTGCAGCAGGAAAGATATGATGTAGTTGCCATCACAGAGATGTGGTGGGATGACTCACATGACTGGAGTGCTGCAATTGATGGCTACAGGCTCTTCAGGAGAGACAGGCAAGGAAGAAGGGGTGGAGGGGTGGCCCTGTACATCAGGGAGGCACTTGATGCCATTGAGCTAGAGATCAGGGATGATCGGGTTGGGTGCTTGTGTGTGAAAATTAGAAGGAAGACCAGCAGGGCAGACATCCTGGTTGGAGTCTGTTATAGACCACCCAACCAGGAGGAAGATGTTGATGAAGCATTATATAGGCAGCTAGAGGTTGTCTCAAGATTGCCTGACCTTGTTCTCATGGGTGACTTCAACCTGCCTGATATCTGCTGGGATCACAACATAGCAGAGAGGAGGCAGTCTAGGAGGTTCTTAGAGTGCATGGAGGACAGCTTCTTATCCCAGGTGCTGCACGAACCTACCAGGGGTGAGGCTCTGCTTGACCTCCTCTTCACCAACAGGGAAGGGCTGGTGGGTGATGTGGTGGTCGGAGGGTGTTTAGGCACCAGTGACCACGAGATAATTGAGTTTTTGATATTCAGCCAAGCCAAGAGGGGGAGCAAGAAGACCTCCACTCTGGACTTCCGGAGGGCGGACTTCAGGCTACTCAAGGAACTAACTCAGAAGGTTCCTTGGGAAACAGCCCTTAAAAATAAAGGGGTCCAGGAGAGCTGGACCTGCTTCAAGGAAGAACTCTTGAAGGTGCAGGAACAGGCTGTGCCAATGTGCCGGAAGATGAGCCGTTGGGGCAGACGGCCAGCCTGGATGGGTAATGAACTTTTAATAGAACTAAGGGGAAAAAAGAGGGTGTATCATCTTTGGAAGACAGGTGAGGAAACCCATAGAAGGTTTAAGGACGTTGCTAGGTCTTGTAGGAAGAAAATTAGGGAGGAAAAAGCACATTTGGAGCTCAGACTGGCCTCTGCTGTGAAGGACAACAAAAAGTCCTTCTATAAATATATTAATAATGAGAGGAAGGGCAAGGACAACCTCCACTCCTTGGTGGGCACAGAGGGCAACGTTGTAACAAAGGATGAAGAAAAGGCAGAGGCACTTAACACCTTCTTTGCCTGAAATTTTAATAGCAGGACAGAATGTCTTCCAGAAAGCTGGCCTGCAGAGCTGGCAGAAGGAGCCAGGGAGCAGTTCCCCTGTGATCCAGCAGGAAGTAGTTAAAGATCTCCTCAGCCACTTGGATCCCCACAAGTCCATGGGACCGGATGGGATCCATCCTGGGGTGCTGAGAGAGCTGGCAGATGAGCTGGCCAAGCTGCTTTCCATCATTTTTCAAGAGTCCTAGCTCACTGGAGAGGACACAGATGACTGCAAGTTGGCCAATGTGATCACCATCCACAAGAAGGGCTGGTTGGATGAGCCAGAGAATTCCAGACCTGTCAACCTGACCTCAGTGGCAGGCAAGATTATGGAACAGGTCATCTTGAGTGCAATCACACAGCACTTACAGGATGGCCAAGGGATCAGGCCTAGCCAGCATGGATTTAGGAAGGGCAGGTCCTGCCTGACCAACCTGATGTCCTTCTATGATCAGGTGACCCGCCTGGTGGATGTGGGGAAGGCTGTGGATGTAGTCTACTTGGACCTCAGCAAGGCCTTTGACACTGTCCCCCACAGCAAACTCCTGGCAAAGCTGTCAGCTCATGGCTTGGACAGGAGCACACTGCGTGGGGTTAGGAAGTGGCTGGAGGGCCGAGCCCAGAGAGTGGTGATGAATGGTGCCACATCCAGCTGGCGGCCAGTCACTAGTGGTGTGCCCCAAGGATCAGTGCTGGGCCCCATGCTCTTTAACATCTTTATTGATGATCTGGATGAGGGGATTGAGTCCATCATCAGTAAATTTGTGGACGACACCAAGCTGGGGGCAGGAGTTGATCTGCTGGAGGGTAGAGAGGCTTTGCAGAGGGACCTCGACAGGCTGGACAGATGGGCAGAATCCAGCGGCATGAGATTGAACACATCCAAGTGCTGGGTTCTGCACATTGGCCACAACAACCCCAGGCAGTGCTACAGGCTGGGGTCAGAGTGGCTGGAGAGCGGCCAGGCAGAGAGGGACCTGGGGGTGCTGGTTGACGGTAGGCTGAAGATGAGCCTGCAGTGTGCCCAGGCAGGGAAAAGGGCCAATGGCATCTGGCCTGCATCAGGAACAGTGTGGCCAGCAGGAGCAGGGAGCTCATTCTGCCCCTGTACACTGCGTAGGTTAGGCCGCACCTTGAGTCCTGTGTCCAGTTCTGGGCCCCTCAGTTTAGGAAGGATGTTGACTTGCTGGAACGTGTCCAGAGAAGGGCAACAAGGTTGGTGAGGGGTTTGGAACACAAGCCCTCTGAGGAAAGGCTGAGGGAGCTGGGGTCGCTTAGCCTGGAGGAGAGAAGACTGAGGTGTGACCTTCTTGCTCTCTACAACTACCTGAAGGGAGGTTGTAGACAGGCAGAGGTTGGTCTCTTCTCCCAGGCAGCCAGCACCAGAACAAGAGGACACAGTCTCCAGCTGCACCAGGGCAGGTTTAGACTGGACATTAGGAGGAAGTTCTACACAGACAGAGTGATTTCCCATTGGAATGGGCTGCCTGGGGAGGTGGTGGAATCACCGTCATTGGAGGTGTTCAGGAGGAGACTTGATGGGGTGCTTGGTGACATGATCTAGTTGTTTGATGGGTTGGATATGATGATCTTGAAGGTCTCTTCCAACCTGATTTATTGTATTATTATTGTATTATTATCAGGAGTTAAGGCTCAATCCACCACAATCACTTCACTTTTTGAAGATCTCTGCTCATGGTATGTCTGCAGACTCTATCTTCGTATCAACAGATCACAGACAAACCTGAGCTCTGTTGATCCACCCTCCTTTCATCCACTCCTTTCTTCCCTTACTCTTATATAAAGTAATTGTTCACAGGGTCTTACCCAAACTAATATATCTTTGTTCCCAAGCAAATGCTGCTCCTCATATTTCCAGACATTAGCATTACCACCTCCCTGATGTCTAATCTTCCACTGAGCAGCATGGATGGATGCTGCTTTTACTCTGCTTCCAGTTCTTGTTATTTCTGGGCCTGGATGAGGAATGGCTCCAAGTAGAAGTAATTTTGTCAGTCCGCCATTGCCTTGTGTTTCCACTTACCTTTTCCTGCGCACCCCCTCCCTCCCCGTAAATATTAAAGGCACCATCAGAGTTTTACCAAGCTTTATGCACAATTAAGACTAAGGGAGATCAACAGGATCTCCCAGTTATAGATCAGTGGGATGCAAAAAAGTTGATTGCTTGGGGTGAGGCTGATTCCCATGGATGCATGACTTATAGTTTCTTGGCATTTCATTTTGAAGCCATTAATAGATGTCCCGTCCAGTCCTCCTTGGGTGAGAGTAAGTGCTACTGAAATCTTAGACCTCCACAGGGCTACAGGGAAGAATGCCAAAGTTACATGTCTGCTTCTTTTGCTCCTAAGACCCTCATATATCCCACTGGCCCTGAATGTGTTAAGGTGATGCTAGAGAAGCTATTTTTTTGGTAGTAACTCTGTCTCTGCCTCATACTGGTTTTGTTGCCCTGTTTGCTTTTTGCTTCACACATTTTCAGATTTCACAGAGGGTAGAACTAGTACTTAATGTTCAGAATGTATTTCAAAGGTACCAACACATGACTGCTGTTCCTGTTGTAGAAATGCATCTTCCATCTCTGTCATGCATGATATAATCAGCACCTCCCTATGTGAGGGCGCTTGCACCAGCTCTCCCTTTTCCAGGTGGCAGTTCAGAGTGCTGCTGCCCAGCTGGGAGTGCTTACTGAACCATCCTTTTTCACACCCGACTCATGCATTTTTATGCTGCCTGAATAATAACTCTGTGAAATTAAAATGTTTACAACCTCTGTGTGGCTGAGGTTTCTTACTTCAAATTAGTGTTGAATGTTGCATGCATGAATCCTGTATAGACTGGAAGGGGAGGGGCGGGGTTGCCTTGTGGCATTCAATTCCCATATCAGATGATACGAAACTAATAAACAAGTTGGTGCCAGAAACCGGATTTTCTCAGACTGCCTGGAGGTGCAGTAAAAGACCTTCAGTGTGGGGGAACTGTGGCTGCAAACTTGACTTGGATGCAATAACCTATTAATACAGTGAGATATTTACTCACATGAGCTTGAAAGACTGAGGCAGAGGCAGATTTGCTGTTTCTGGTGGAAACTGATTCCCCAAGAGAATTTAGCCATTTCAAGACATCTGCTTGCAGATAGGGACAAAGCATATTCTTAGCATAGAAAAGTAATTGAAGTGACAGATACCAATGTAATATTTTAATATGGGACAGGGTCATCTCCTTTCATTAAAGGGAATGCCTCAAAGGGCAATTCCATTCCAAAGGAGTGGCTTACAGCATGATCAGTGGGAAACTGGTGCATGAGGCTCCAAGAAGAAAATATGCTGCAGTCCCTATGGTTGGTGCTATAAGAGGAATACTAGACCAAACTTTTACAATATGATTTCCGCCCCAACAGGACACCTTTCTGACCTGCACTCATCTCTCTTATTCTTCTTGCAAGGGAAGGGAAGAGGGAGAGGAGAGATAAAGCATATAGCTGTGGTGAGGGAAGGAGGGGTTGGGGAAGCCTGAGTAAATTCTACACTGAGTTTTTCATTACTGCTTAATTAAGTGGTTGTGTAAATGGGTAAGGGCAGTGTGACCTACAACGATATCAAAATCAGAAATTGTACTCTGAAAATAAGTGGATAAAAGCAACTGGAAGCTCCGTTGGCCTTTTACAAGAAGAGGCTTTCAAGTAGGACTGATTACGAAATCATCTAAGTAAAAGTTTCCATAGCTGCAGAAGACAGAAGTTTCCCCTCTAAGTCTACATGCAAGCCCAGGTTTCTGGGCCTCAGACATTCTGTCAGTATTTAGCATAAAGCATCAGAAAGCACGAAACTTGGAAAGCTACCTGAGACTGGAACACATCCTCATTATAAAACCTGTGATTGCTTCAGGACAGCATCCTGTCTATCTCATTTCATTTAAGCACAGGGGAGCAGAAGGTGAGAAGAGAGCATGTCTCTGAAAGTCCCACTGCCAAACTAAGCATAGCGAGCAGCAGGGGAGCTGAAGAGACTAGCTATGGGAACTGTAGAATTCTCTGAGACAGGTAAACAGAGGGGTTCATGTTAAGATGTCATCAATGGTACAGCTACCACCTTGGGACTGTGCTCTTGCATCAGATATTCAAGCACTTTCATCATGGTTGTTCTGACAAAAAGATTGACATTCAAGCCTGTAAATGGATGCAACAGTGTTTACTGAGCTGACAGCAAATGATTAGTGTCGCTGTATAGGGTTCGGGGTAAGGAAGGTGACGGTCTGTGCGACAAGAATCAAACACAAGCAGAGTACACAGAAGGCCAAAAAGCAAGCCAGCAAAAGACCCTGTTTATTCCAGCACAGAACTCATATATTGTGTGTAGTGTCAGTGTGGCTGCCTGCAATTGGTTAATGAACTTTTCTCAAGACTCTCATGGGTCAGCGATAGCATTGCTATAGTTACTTGTTAAGTTAGTGCAGGTGGCCTCCCATCTTATCTTGTGGTTTCTCATTCCCACTCAGTCTGTCCGGGGAGTTTCCAGATTCTCATGGGAGCTCAGCGATGTTTTCTCACCAGAGCTCTTCTGAGGGTTCACAGATACATCACAGTCCCCCACAATTAGTTACTCCTGTGATGGAAAGGAGTGAAAGAAAAACTAAACTGATCATTTAGGCTCTGAATTAGGATACAAGAAGGAGCCCCAAAGTAAAACAGTTCTGCATAAAAAAAAATCTGTGAGACAGATGAAATTGTATCTGCTGCCAGACTGATAAATTGGTGTTTAAAAAGAAAGATAAAATGTAGAAAGTGCTAGGACTTTACTAAGGCTTCTACATGGGGAAAAGCTGTATGTGAAAAGACTTAGGAATCCCTAGGAATCCCTTGCAGAACAGGATGGGAGATCTTAAAGCATGGCAAGGCTCAGATTGCAAAGATAAGTCTCCAAGAGTCTCTATTATGATTTTGAATGTCTGCATCCCTATGTTCTATCTCCTGAGAATCTTTTATTTTACTGCATGTGGAATCATGGGATTAAAATACCCACCTTCTTTTAAACAGAATCTTATTAATATATGGGCAGGTAAAGTTACATGGCTGTTCCTCTACTCAAAAAAGAAAATTTCACAGCCTGTTTCAAGCTGTGTTTATGTATTTGTAGTAATTGACAATTTAATATAAATATTTAAAATGTGCATTGGAGTAGAGGCCAGAACACAGCTGCATATCCAAATCACCAAGCAACAGAAAGATAATATTTGTAGGTCAGCATTTTAAATTCTTTTCCATGTAGTGATACAATTTCAAGTGAACACAGGCCTACTCTCCCCTTTCACTTCCATTCTGAGAGCTTTTTACTGGGCTAACGCTTACCTCTGGGACAAGTGCACCTACTGCAACTGTGTAATGAAAGGCACTTTCCTTTTGTTTTAACCAAGAATCAGCCAAAGGGAGAGCACTCTTTTGCTGGCAATATGAGTGCAGTGGAGCAGCAGCTGTTTACAAAGATCTGTCTCTTTCAAAGAGTGCAGGACTAGGCCTGCAGTCACTGCTGGATTACCCTATGATGAGTTATTGCAGGAAGTCTGGAAACTGAAAGTTACATATTAACTGAAATTTCAGTTCAATGTTCTTTGAAAAATTTTGAATGTTGTGGAAACCAATAGAAATTTTGTGCTGTCCATAGATGTAATGAGTCTAATTATCTATCTTAGGTACTATTTGCAAAAGGTAGATATTTATGTCTTAATAATAATTATATTGAAGTAGCAATCAACAGCAGTATACATTAACTGTAGAATGATTTAAGTGACAAGTTTTTAAGTCTGTAGAGGAAAGGAAAAAAAAACAACTTCACGAATTTGCCTGATTCAACATCAGACATTTGCTTCACTGGTTAGCAGACTCAGGCAGACCTTGGGTATATTTGGTTGTAAAAATCCCTGTGTACATGTTGCAAAACAAATACTCACTACAGTGGTTACCAAGATTCATTCTAGCTTGAAACAGGAATTACAGGATTGCAGGGAAACTATACTGTAAATTATAATGAATAAATTAGAATATATAATAGTTGAAATACTATTAAATAAACTGGAGAAACTCCTGGACAGAATGTGAATAAATAGTAAAAGGATTGTGAAAGATGTTATAAAGAGAGACGGAGAAAGCAGAATTTGTTTAGACTGCAAGAAAGAAGACAATGGAATATCCAGTCTATCCATATGGCAAGATTATTGTTGAAACATTAAATACAATTTTCTGTTCTAAATGGGGAAAGAGCAAGAAAGAAAGGTAATATTTTGTTGCAGAGAAAATGTGAACAGTAGGCGATACTTCTAACTAGAGTATAACACTATGTGTCATTAATTGGATATTTTCACAGCTGTATTAGTTTTTGAAAGTAGATAGGATAAAGATCTGTCAAAGGTAATGTTGGTTATGCCTAATCTCATCTCCGCAAAGAGACTTACACTGTATGAGTCTCTCTGAAGTCCCTGTTGGTGTGATACCAGTTAAGCCTGAATATGGCAGATTGTAAAGACTTTGCAAGAATCACAAGGAGGTAAGATTTGGGCTCTAAATGGAACAGGATCAAAAGCAACATGAATTCACAAGATACAGATTAAGACAAGCAAGGCTTCTAATTTTCTTTCTAAATATTACTAATTTGCTTGTCAAAACCAGTTTGCTAGACCTCACTTATTTGGCATTCAACATAGTGTTTGGTACAATACCTTGAAGAAAATTGTTAACTGAATTGAAGAAAACTGGTTGGTATAGAACTGCCCAGGACTTCAAAACACTAGTTAAAAGGGAAAAAGAGAAGAGTAACATTGAAGGGGATTACTGGCAAAGTTCCTCTCTTGACATAAGTCTTAATGATTCTATTAATAATATATATATATATATATATATATAAAGAAGCCAGGTATCCATTGAATGCAATGACATTCATTTGTGCAAAGTACAAAGTCATTTCATTTAGAGACTGCTAAGAATTTTGCTAGAAACTGGAGAGAATTAGAGAAAATTCTCTAGAAAGAATGTAGAAAGAATGAGATAGTAATAAAGCAGTAAAGGAGATTTTGGGATGTGTCAGAGAATATTTTGTAGCCATTAGTAAGAATCAATGTTTTGATGCATCCCTAACTTGGAATCACCTGAAATACAAATAACAATTCTGGTTGCTTATATGTGAGAAAGGTAAGTGCTCAAGTGCAGAACAAGACTGTGCTATCAGAGTCAGGGGAGCAGAGATATGTAGGAGTGGACTTGAAAAATATTACCCTTAGTCCAGCCAAAGAAAAGCTCAGAGGGAATACTGAAATGGCATGGCAAATAATAAGAGCTGCCTGTGTGCTAGGAAGTAGAATAAGAACAAATGGATATAAAATAGCTTATAAAAAAGAAAATTAAAAGTGTGATCCTAGTCATTGGATAGGTTAACAAAGAGGTTCCTATTTATAATGATAGAGGTAAAAATCCAAATCCTAATTGCTTTAAAAATGCAGCTTAGTAAAATCACGACAGAATATGTATAATTTTGGCATCATAGTATCATAGTATCATAGTATCAGTCAGGGTTGGAAGGGACCACAAGGATCATCTAGTTCCAACCCCCCTGCCATGGGCAGGGACACCCTACACTAGATCAGGCTGGCCGGGGCCTTAAACACCTCCAGGGACGGGGCCTCAACCACCTCCCTGGACAACCCATTCCAGGCCTTCACCACTCTCATGGTGAAGAACTTCCTTACATCTAGCCTGAATCTCCCCACCTCCAGCTTCATTCCATTCCCCCTAGTCCTATCACTACCTGAGATCCTGAGAAGTCCCTCCCCAGCCTTCCTGTAGGCCCCCTTCAGATACTGGAAGGCCACAATGAGGTCACCTCAGAGCCTTCTCTTCTCCAGACTAAACAGCTCCAACTCCTTTAGTCTGTCCTCATAGGAGAGGTGCTCCAGCCCTCTGATCACCCTCGTCGCCCTTCTCTGGACACATTCCAGCATGTCCACATCCCTCCTGAAATCATTGATGAGAGGGTATATGCCTCACACGCTCTTGCTTTCTTAAGCCTTCCTGTCCTTCAGTAATAAATGCATATATCTTTTGCTTTCACATACTGCTGTGGTAATTTGATTCATGGGAACTGCTATTCTGGATCAGACTTCCATTTAATTTCATTCGTTGATTTGATTTTGGCAAGAATACTGAGCTGAAGCGTCAGAGAAAGTGCAAAACTGCTGAAGAAAGCATGTGATCTAGCATAGCCCTGGGGGATTTTCCTTGGGCTTGGCACATAGAGACTGGTGGGTGTCCAGATGCATGAGAAATTCTGTCCCTTTAAAAAGTTTGTATATTAATTTATATGAAGTGAATATGAAAGCTCCTATTGTCGTTATAAATAGAAGCATAGAATCATAGAATTGTCAGGGTTGGAAGGGACCTCAAAGATCATCCAGTTCCAATCCCCCTGCTGTGGGCAGAGACACCTCGCACTAGACCAGATGGAAACTCTTTTCGATTCTATTGAAATCTTCGTCTCAATATAATCTGAAGTAACTATAATGTGTGAAATTTCAGCTTCTTCTTTTATGGGCTGCCACTTTGCTTCTCCATTAAAACAGAGCATAAATGGCACATGTTTGCACTTAATGGAGGCCTTGGTCACTTAAAGTCTTCTTCGGTAACACTCCAACTCTTTCTATGCTCCTTTCAGAAGGTTTCCATTCTGCCAATATAATTTCTCTTCCTTTTTTGGCCTGCCCTTTTGTTGTTTCCTAGGCTTTGAAACGATGTGGCTAAAGATGAATGGTGAGGAGTTTCTATTCAGCCCTTTGCAAAAAAAACCCCAACCCACAACTATTTTCAGCTTTTATCATTCTTTTCTGGGTGTGGCCTTTGCCTTTTTTTTTTTTTTTTTTTTTTTTTTTTTTTTTTTTTTAGTGCATTTCACACCAGTAGCTCATGGGTATCTTTCCAGTGCCATGTCTAAAGGTAATATGGTTATTCTGGAAAAATCTGCATTTTGAAACTTAAAAAAAAAAAAAAAAGGACAATTGTGTGGCATAATAAAGTTATTTTACTGGTTATTTGTCAAGTGTTCTGCTACAATATGCTTGTGCATACTGGGGGAGAAAACACCATAGCAAGTGGCTGTCTTGAATATCGATTGACAAGTCTATACTTCTATTTAACTTTCTTTGCATCACTTGAATGGCAAGAAGAATTCAAATAAGAATGCTAATTTGAATAATTACAGTAAAGGCCACAGGCTCTCTACTTGAAACAGTAAAATTTCACATGAAGTTCAGACCGAGTGTGTACTGTTCAGATGGGAAATGATGGAAAAAAACATTCCGAGTTGATAAAAATGTTTCTGTTTAGGACCACTAGATGTCAGGCAGACCAAAGAATTCACCCTGTTCAGAGAGTTGGGGGTGTGTTTCCTCCTGGTATTGGGGATTATTGCAAACGTATGAATCGTCTTGATGGAGGAGGAAACAAGCTTGCAGTCATTGAACTGTATTTTTCTGCAGGACTGCTGGTTACATGTGCAGTTCAAGCTTTCTCTGCACTTTTCTGTATGGTGAGCTCTGCCCCTACAAAGGTTGAAAATAGATGTGGTAGGGATGCTGCATATTCTGGACCACAGCACACTTCTGAAAGGGTTTTAAACCTATAGTGCAGCTTTTAGATGTAAAATTTCTGGTGTGCGAGTGGGAACAAATTCTGTGTTGCTTCTTGTCTCAATCAGTTTCATAACATGAGGGTAGATGGCCAGTGCCCAGCCTCTGAGAGGACTTCAATGAGATCTCTTCCTTAACAGGAAATGTACATAAATGCACAAAATTTGCCAGACAGAAAGCAAGTGGCAGGAATGAAGAATGAATAAAGAAGCAGAGAGATGAAAAGAGGTAAAATTTAAATTAACGGAGCTGCTATTCTTTAGAGTTTGATATATATTTGTACCTCATTAATTTTTTTAATCTTGGCAAAGGCAACTAATCAGACCAATGAACAATGGCTCTGTGATTGGGTTATAAATGTTTACCAGCCTGATCTGTTACAGGAAGGAACATGAGTCTCTTATTCCATCATGCTTGTCAGACTAGCCAGAGTAGAGATATCACCTATTTGGAGCCCCTAGGATCTTACCACGTATGATATTTATGTCTGTCACTAATTCAACCACATAATTGCATTAGAGGGGTTCAAAATCAATTAGTAAGTATGATTTACTACATGGTGCAAACCTCTGCATTCTTTTTTTTCAAAACTGCTTTAAAACACTATTGAAACTTCTAATGCTCAGAATCTTGCAAGACAGAGAAAGCTCAGCATCTTTATGATAGGTCATATATATGTATCCTTATTCTGGGACAAAAGGGAAAGTACATTCATAGATTTGCTAACTATAGAACTTAAAAAAATAACTTGTATTAACACATCCATAATAATGTAATTTATTAAAATAAACCAAATTCATTTAAAAGAAATTTTAATCTGAGCTCTTCAGTGATTGATATGAACAGCAGAACAGCACATTCATTAACAGGTGATTGATTACTGGGGAGGGTTACTGTCTGTCTTTATTCATTAATGTTCTCTCCCATCACAAGAATGAGACAAATCTGGAAAGGAGTTTGTTTTCTGGAGTTCTGGTTTTCACAGTCACAATAACTCCCCAAGTTCTTTAAAAGAATATTGTATAAAGTGGCAGAAACATCATAATACAACCCTCCGCTGTTTCAGGTAAGTGTAAGTAGATGAGGTGAAGTCTCTAAGTTTCAGACTTTAAGATTTCTCTGCAATAAGTGGATTGGCTGGAAAACAGCAGAATGCAGCTGTACAGCTTTGTATCAACACTTAGGAGGTTGCTCTGAAGGCATGCTGGATTTGCTGAAATTGATTAAGGAACAGAAAAAACAGGAGATGAGAATATGCAGCATTTTCTTTGCTACATGGCCTTTCTTGCTTTGCCCAAAATGCAGAATGGCATTTACTAGAAGCCCCAGGAAGTGAGTCTTGTTGCTCTGTGTCTGGAAGATAGATCTGTACCTAGGAAGTCACATCAGTTTTGTAAAAATTTAACAAAAGAACTTTGTAGCATGCTGCAAAGGAAGATAACATATCATACACGTAAGCACACATACCATTACAAGTGTGACAGGAGAATGATATTAACCGTGGGTCTGCAGCTCCAGGATGACTACTTTATGCAAGATGCAGAACTTAAGTCAGTGAAATGGAAAGCCACAGAAGGAAATACTGGTACTATAGGACACTTACCAGGGGACAACAGAATGGGCTCTGTTGTGAGAGCAATGAAAAAAAGTAAACAGATTATTAATATCCTGCTAGTTCAGACCAATGTTCTGTTAAATCCAGTATTTTCTCACTGTCCTGCAGTAGTGGCATTGGTTAGTGAAAGCATGTGAGCTAGCCACTTCTGTAGATGACTTCCTTACCTCCTAAAATTGTAAGGATGCTGGAGGATTTGTCCATTTGGTATCTGCTTTTAGTTGTGTACAATCCTTTTTTGAACTTGTTACTCTTGCCTCCACTATTTATGCTGTTTGCCTGCACATCCTGTGACAGCCAAGTTTGCTATCCACTTTGTAAAGCTGTATTTTCTTTTTACTAGTTTAAGCTTTCTGTTTTAAAGTACTCTTCCAGTAGTGTCAAGCGCTCCCCTAAATCTGGTGGTGTTGGATATGGTAAACAGCATTTCTACACTTACCTTATCCATTGCTTGCTTGATGTTATTTTTATTCACCACATAACCTCTCTAGGCAAGGAGTCCCAGCCTTTTTTGCATCACCTCATAAGGCAGCTATTTTATTTCACATTCATTTCTCTGTATCTCTGTTAGTTACTGTACATCCTCCTGAAATGCTCAGGCCTGGACTATGTACAAGACTTGAGATAGCAGCAAAATGGTATCTCTGCTCTTGTTTCATCTTTACTGATGACACCCAGGATCTTGCTGTCTTTTTTTGGCCAATGCATTGATCCAGTGATTTCAATAAGCTGTCAGTGGCAATTCTAAGATCCTTTTCTTGGCTTGTAAGTGCCACTTTAGAGTTCAACACCATGTAGCCACATTTTAGATTTATTTTTTTCCCCCAAAGATGAACAGCACTGTATTTTTCTAAAGGGAAGGTAACCTGGCAGCCTTTCACCCACCGAGTCTTGTGAATTCCTTCCGGAATTTGGCACTATTCACAAGGAATTTAACTGCTTGGAAGAGAATAATGTCACCTGAACACTTACAGAGATTTCCATACAAACTTTCTTCTCCAGAGGGCTGATAAAAGTGTTCAACACAGTCTCAGCACCAGGTTTCGGGAGGCCTCACTTTGCGCATTTCTTCATCTTGAGCAGGGTCCTACATTCTTTTTTCTTTTCTTTTAACAAACTTTAAGTCCATAAAATATCTACCCTTCAGTCTCTGGCCACTTTTTTTTTTTTTTTTTTTTTTTTTTTTTTTTTTTTTTTTTTTTTTAACCTTTCATATAGGACATTGTCAACAGCTTTTTGAAAAGCCAAAGTGTTGCTACTGGTTTTCCTACTTGTGTACTTGCAGAAGTAGAGTAGGAGCGTGAGGCAGATCCTCCCTTTACGGAAACTGTGTCAGCTATTCAAAATACCCTGTGTTTGTTCATGTGCTGAGTGGGTTTATTCTATTATCTTTGCATAGCAGGAGGCCAGAATTGCTGCTGCGTAGTTCCCAGTATCTCTCCTAGCACCCTTTCACCCTTCCAATACTGCCTGTTTTGTGTTCACAGCTAAGCTTATATCTGGAGAGTGCTTCACTGGCCAGACTAAAGTATACTGTGAAAAGTCGTGAACTGAAAGGAAAGAAGGAACAAGCAAAGCTTGACCTTGTAATTTGTTGATTATGGCTCTCAAGTAGAAGAGCCACTTTGGACTGCTGGTAAACAAAGTCCTGCTCCCATGCTCCTGGAATTTATTGGCACAATTCTGAAACTCTTCTCTATATTTTTAACAGATTATGTGCTTTTTTGATAGTGGTGGAGTTTCATGGTGATTTGGTTGTTGTTAAACTGTGAAAGTCCCAGTGCAGTTTGACAAAGACGTCAGTTGACAGGATGGCCAGTATCTGCAACATCCCCTTGCAAGGGATGTTATTTCAGTAGGATTGAGCATAACAGATGTCAAATGTTTGGAGTCATGGGTTGGACCCTTTTAATACTGACTTAATAATTTGTAACAATTTTTCTTTTCTTTTTGGTGGATTATGTACATCATATTTTTAGAGAGTAAAAAGAGCTGGAAATGGATTTTAAGACTATGTGAGCAAAATTCTTGTAATTCTGAATCTAAAATTCTGCAATATAATGCTTAGTACTGCAGGAGTTGGCAACACTGCTGGTTTGCAAAGGAAAAGCTCAGGCCGGAGCCAGATGCCACATGGCATTTGCTTTATGAAAGCAGAGATCACTTGTGTAGCTTTTGGATGCGAATCTGAAAGGTCTCACCCGACTTCTCTGAATTCGGAATCAGTTCAGATATTATGAGGCAAGTCATCATCCCACCAGGAGGAAAGGGAAGGAAGAAAAATGAAGTGTCATGCACTAATTATATTCTGAGAGGCTCTGTAACTTGTTTGCATGTTAGAGTAGTTGAGTTGGGCCATATTCTGGCCTTTGGAGAAAGGGAACTTTGAAAGTGTCATATCTTCTCTTCATCAAACATACCAGATGCTCCTTGACCACAGCTGACAGCCTGACTTTTTCAGCTAGGTGTTAATCAAGGGTTTCTGTAGAAGAGGCTAACATTTGGCCTGACTTTCTAGTCCTTTCAAAACGCAGTATGTCAGTGAAAAGTCTGTACGCATCAACAGTGAAAAGGTTTGACAGGTACAGATTCTGAGTATGCAAATCTAATATTTTCGTATAACTTTTGAGGACATCAGATTACGAAGAAAAATCTCCTTCAAAGCGAAACAACTGAGACTGGAAAAAAGATTAGTATCTGTGTGAAATTCCACAATTAGTATTAACAAATTAGCTCATACACCATAATTTCCTTAGTATTTAAAATAATATTTCAGGAACTGTAGCACATTTTTTCCCCAAGACACCTTTATCTTGCCTCAGAGATGCTCAGATAAAGCACAGACAAATGTGGAAGAATCCGTATAAGAATGATGGCGTTCACAGATGAACAGAGTACAGTAACATTATGTAGTTACTTTATGTAAGTGAAATGGATAACAGGATAATAATAATAAATAATGATGATAACAACATTCTGCAGTTGAAGGAGATACTGTGTTGTGCTCAACTGTTCATCAGAGGATTTAACTTAATTTTTTTAATTGAAGGGAAAATGTTACTTGTAAAAAACGTTTGCCACACGATGGCAGCATAATCCAATCAGATACAAATTTTGGCTGTCATTGCTGGGAAACGCTGCAGGTTTTGGGAGGCCATTTGTTACAGAGCCACAGTACATCTGAAAATGAAGTGTTGGCAGCATCTGAATAACTCTTTTGCACTGTGAAGGCTAAGTGGCACAGTGGGTTAGTACCGTAGTCTTTTTTTTTCTTCTTTTTTTTTTCTTTTTTTTCTTTTCTGGAAACTCAGCCTTACATCCTGGCTTAGCCTGCAAATGAAAGCAAGTTGGGTGGTCTTATCCCAGACCCCATTTGTGCATATCACAAAACCACCAGGCAATTTGGCATGGCCAGAAGCTGCTGCCTTAGAGAGAAGCATGATTCAAAGTGGAGAGGAACTGCAGGTCACAAGCAAGGTGAACCAGCAGATCTGTGAAGGAAGTTTGTACTGCAGCTGCTCAGACCAAGTAATAGCCTCTCATAAGTATTAATTTTAATGGAATACATTTGCACTGTAGTTTACTGTCTGTGCATGAAATCCAAGTTAGATCATCATTTTACCCTTCTCCCTATTGCTGTTTGTGAGAGTCTTGTCAGTGAAAGGAACCAGCAAGCACCTCAGGATTTGGCTTGTTTTTATATGCAATTACAATGAACACATTAATTTTTGTTTTGAAGAGAAGGTAATATAAATTCTCAAATATGCCTTCAGTATCTACAGCACAGCAGATAAACAGTACAAAGGTGTTATGCATCAGGAGTAAATCCTCAAGGTTTTCATGGTGCATGAGACATGACCCAGGTGTGGCTGACAACTATGGTGTATGGGCTCTGCATCAATCTTGATTATTCTAGAAACAGCTCTAGTACTACGGCAATGCTATTGTCCCCATTTTATTGTATATGAATCAAAACACAGAAAGGCTGAGTTGTGTCTAGGCTTATGAAGAAGACCAACACAACTGAGACATGAAGCAGGTTTTATGAAGACCTGATGCAATGGAGCTCTTGGCGGAGAAGCTACAAAAACGAAGAGTAAAGCCAAGAGAGAGAGAATACTGCACTGTAGAAACCAGGAAACTGGTTGAGACACTGAAAAAAAACCAACCAACCAAAAACATGATGTAGGAAATGAAAACAAGTTTTGGAGCAAGAGTAATAGTAACAAGAGTGGGAAAACATCAGCAAAGCACTGCTTTTTAATAGTTTTTATCAAACTTCAGGACTTTTTAAAGGCTCTTTGAAAACAAATAGCACAGTGAAGAAAAAGTTTAAACAATCAGGAAAAGTAGAAAAATGTGCAATGTCTGGAGAAAGGAAGTTGTAAAGAGCAAAGAAAAAGCATTAATATAAAAGCATATTGCTGAAAAATGCAGTTTTGAGACAAGTACTTGTGAAGCTGTGCCAAATTCTCCAAATACAATTGGCTCTAAAGTGAGGAGATATTACAGAAAAGTTGAAATATTTCATTTTGACATTTTCCTAGTAAAATGTTCATGTTTTAGTTCTGAGTTACAGTTCATTTTACAGCTGAGTTTGTTTTAATTTAAAGTAAGAGTAGAAGTGATCCAGAAGCAAGATAGGACGTTTCAAGAAGTGCAGAATAAACATTTCATTATACCTGAGACTTTTTTTTTGGTAAGTAATAGTAATAAAAAATTATGTATGATGCCCTTTAAGCATTATTCTCCTCAGTTTTTCAGTTGTCTCAATGAAGTGAAAAATCAATTATTTGTGCAGCCCTAGTTGTGTAATGAGGCATGTTGGAGGAAAGCTTTGGTTAGAGATGTAAGCGCTTCTCTACTGTTGGTATTTTAGATACTGCTGAGTATCTTAGAGTTATTTGAGACTCTAGGTGGGGAAAGCTAAGAGCTCACCATGCAGGGTTGTATCATCTGACTGTAGCATTCTTTGTCACCAAAAGGAATCTTACTTATTCACTGGCATTGCAATTCTGAGTCTTCAATTTGGCTTGGACGTGTACAAATCTTCATTTTACGCTATGCTTCTGTTTAAGTTGCTCTCTTTAGAAAGATGACACAGAAATCCAGGCAGGGAGTGATCTATCAGTTCATCTTACATGTTTTTATCCGGCTCTGGAAAATGGTTGATCATACTAGTGGGCAGGTTGTTCACACCGAGCACAACTAACACACTGTTAATTGCACTAGAAGCAAGATACAATGTTCTGTACCATTTCCATTGTAACTTTACTAAACAAAGCATATGTTACACAGTTAGTTGGGAAAAAAAAAGCTCTAAATTTATTATCATTTGTGCCTGCACTGGAACACAAATGTCACTTGTGTGAATTCAGTCCTTCAGAAGAGAAGGCAGTAACACTTTCCTGTGCCAGTAGTGGATTTTCCACATGCATGATCATTTTGCTTTATTCTGGCCACACATTGTTACAGAGACATAAGTTTTTGTCTAAGAATGGCATGGGTGAAAAATAATGGAATACCAGAGATCATTATTCTGCATGGGGGCACAGAAGAGCAAGAAAAGCCACTGTGCATTAATATCTCCAAGTGATAAAATTGACAGTCCTTTAGTTGTTCCCAGCCATGAGAGTGAAAAAAACACTTACCTGGATAGAGAGAATGAATTCATAGGTAAGTAGGAAAAAAATGAGAAATGTGCTCATACATTATGAAACATTGTGTCTTCTCTGATTCTTTTTTTTTCCTCACAAGAACTAGTTGGAGTGCATCTTGTTTTCAAGCAAGAAAGCACAGATAAAATTCTTAGAGGTCATTGTCCAGTCAATTTGTTGGTGTATGCTCAGGAAGGTAGTATTTGCCCTTGCTGCCTCCATCTGCTCCAACCAACACAATTTTCCATATGAAATTAATTCAGCTCATGTTTTTCATACTTCCCTGGTTTTTCTGATGAGACATTCACTTATGCCGGGTGATGACTACTGTCTGAAGTTGGTGCTGACACCATTTCAAACCACTTCTATGAGAAAAGCAGTGGATTGCCTAGGATGACTGTAATGTTACAACCCAGGAGGTGGAGGGGGTGAACTCGTAGTTCAGCTGAATCAATGAAAATGCAAACACTTCTAAATTTTTTTTGCAGGTATCAATATGCATTTATATATTTGCATTTGATTTAACTTAAGTAAGATAAACATTAGTTCTCTTAAATTATAGTGTTCCTCTTTTCCCACTCTTTGCTTATTTAATTTTTACCATGAAACTATAAGCAGGTATTTGAGGTGCAGAAACCTTGCTGTATCAAAGCCATGCTGTAAAAAATGGCCTGTAGCTCCTGAGATCCCATATTGTGTGTTTATGCAAAGCTTCTATTACAGAGCCTTTGAAAGAACATCTAATTCACAGCAAAAGCAGTAATGTAAAACTATTTTTATTGAAAATACATCTACAAAGTAATGCTTCTCAATCCACTCTGGGTGCATATCAATGCTGAACCGGTGAGGGATAGGGAAGAGAATCTTTCTATAATACCTGATTTCCATAACAAAGTTAGTATAAAAAAGATCACATTCTTTGTGACACAATTCATTTTTCTCAGCTGATGTCATAGAAAGACAGCCACTTACATTGTCTTTGCAATGTATTTCCAAACAAAATCTTAACAAAAAATTATATTGTTATGCCATACATCCTACAGTTAATGTTTATACACACATTCTGAATACAGTACCTATATAAAAATGTCTCTAATTACATATCATAAAATGCCTGTCTGTATCCTAGATTGCATTCTGTTAGCAAAAATATCCCCCTATAATTGTTTTCTTTCAGTCAATGAATTTCTCTCAGAGATTCATTTGTAGCTTTGTTGGTTTGACTGCTCAACACTCTGTATTAAACCCTGCTCACTTCATTCATTGAAGAGTTCTTGGTCATGTTGTCTGCGTTACTCAACTGGAGAAGATGGGCAGGAATTTTCAGTCCTTAAAAAACCCAGTCTTGCCTGGGACAAGATTTGACTCCAACCAGCATGCTGAAATTTTCACTACAGTTACTTGTATACCATAGTTATGTTTAGTGACAGAAGCAACATGTTGAACGCTTTTAGGGTGGCAGCTGGGACACTGCCATTTGCCATCATAATTTTTTGGTAGGGTAAGGGAGAAAGAAGGCAACTGAGCATTTTTTTTTATAAAAAAGATCACTCAACACTATTTTGCCTGTTAACATTTTTTTCATTCCCCCAATTGTAACTGTTATTTTTTTTTCTAGTTTAATCTTAATAACAGTATAAGGCAAAAAGGAAAAAAATACATAATTTATGTTTCTAGAAAAGGGCTTCATCAGGGAATAATCTTGAAATGAACAAAAAAAAGACACAGGATTAAAAGTGCATTGTCTCCTTTTCTTTATTCTTTCCATATCTATTCCCTGAAAGAATCTCACAATATTGTACTTTAAAGTCCTTGATAATTTAAACTTAATCTTTTATTATAGCATTTAGTATTTTCCAATATATGTATTTTTCCTAGTAAAAAATGAAAAGCATCTAAACTGTTATTTTATTATTGTGTTTTATTTTTGAGATGCTACTGAAAAACACACAAGGATTTAAAATTTTCATATTTTGATATGAGTTTCTTCTCCGTATGGAAAAATGTAAATCCAGCAAATAGCTCTGTGGGCTTAATAACCAAGCATTTAGGAAGTTTCCATTCAGAAAACCTCCTGTTGATCACAGGGATTCATATTCAGAATCCAATCCCTATAGGATCTGGGCATCTCGCTCTTCTGCACCTTCTCAGAAGAGGCTGGCACTACTTTCTATTTTTATTATTGCTTATTAAGCAGATAATTGGCATACCCAGAGAACGCTACCTACTTTTTCCCAGAGATGAAGACATATTTTCTGTCAGAGTCATTACAGCCTAGGGCCTTGCTCCTACAAATACACACAGAGATTGTTTATTTGGGTTATAATGTTGAAGTTTAGGAGGAAAATGGTACTTATGTAAATGTTTACAAGTAAATGAGAGCTGACTAGGCTAAGATTTTGTCAAGATCAGCTGAGGCTAATGCAACAAACTGTCTAGATAAAAACTTCCTCAGAAATATTTTAACTCAGCTGATCAAAGTGCTGATTTTCAGTGTTTTTTTTTTCTTATTCATGTATTTTCCCCCTTTTAATCCTTTCAGTTAATGTCTTTTTTATTGTCCTGCTAGTACTTGAGCAGTGATATTACACTAGAGGAAAAAAAAATCCACTCCAGATAAAAAAAGTAAAATTTGTGTTAATTTATTTAGTTAGGACGCAGTTATCAAGTTAGAACTATTGATTGTGTGCTTGTAGATGGCATGAATTTTGCAACCAGTATTTAAAATAATAAAACCATTTTTGGGCTCTGTTATCTGGTTTTACTTTCCAGTTCATTTAAAAAAAAAAAAAAAAAAAAAAAGACTAAGTTCACAGGACTGAGCAATCTCTTTTTTATCCTCAGTAATCACATGTCCATCAGGACCAATGTTGTTGCCTGTTAATTTATTTTAAGTGGGAAGCCAACATATATCATGATCACTGCTAATTCGGAAATTTGAATTTTCATTAATCCTTTCCCATGTTGGCATAAAAGCAGAAATCAATGAATAAGTGAACTTGGGCAATTCAAGATATAAATGGCTGGAAAAAGTGTGTGTTTATCACACTTGTAGTGTTGGACTCATGCATTCTTTACCTTACATCTTGGTTTCACTATCTAATGGTTTCTCGCTCTCATTTTCTTGTGAGATCAGTTGGTATGGTTTCTTCATTTCATTCTCCTCTATCACAGAATTACCCATTTCAGCATCCCTGTTCTTCAGTTCATGCCGTGATAAATGTTCAACAATTCCTGCTCCAATGGAGTCTCCCAAGACATTGGTTGTGGTACGGAGACGATCCCTGAGGAGAAATCACAAATTAGCCTTAATTTCACCACAAGTATTGCAACTAGCTGTTATAGTGGCCTTTAAATGGCTACTAGATCATTCAGTTATTTAATACATATTTATATATGTGAACTACTAATGCCATGATTTCTTCTACAGTAACTGACAATTAAACTAATATCTGGAGTCACAAAATGTTCTAATACTCTTGACAACTTCACAGCAATAAACAACTGTGTGTTGAGGACAGCAAAGGGAATGTATGGGAAATGTTTCTCAGAGGCATTTCCATCCTCTTGTGGTTTACATTTATATTCTCTAACCATATAAGCCAATGAGAATCTACCTTGTCAGGGTAATTTGTCTTCTGACCTTAAACCGTGGTCAGTAATTCAGTGAAATAATTAAAATTAAACTGCAACAATTCATCCTTGGAGGGTTCTGTCCAAAAGACTTAGGAGGCAGTTTGATGAGCAGTGACTGGCAGTGCTACTTGATAAGTGTTCACCTGCATAAGGCTGTGGGCATGTGGTTAGATAATCTCTTCTTGCAGAGATCATTCGAGAAGACTGAAGTGTAAAAGCCTCTAGAAAGTACAATTAACAGACATTAGCGAAATAGAGGTCAGAGGAAATCTGCCTATGATTTAGATCTGGACCTAAGAGATTTCCCCATATACCTACAGATGTCAGTCTTCTAGAGAGGAAGAGAAATAATGTGTGACAATACATTGTGGTGGCTGGTAAGGAGTTACACAACTGGTTTTCATTTCAGTGTCCATAGGGTAAACTAATGAAACTTTCCTAGGTTAGGTAGCCAGTGGGGCTACAATGAACTGTGCTGGGTGTGAACCAGCTTCATGTGTGATTGAGTGATTGATGGAAAGGTTTTCATATCATCCTACCAAGAAAAAAAAAAAAAAAGGAAATATTTAAGGAATTACTTGCTAACTTAATTATAGTGTATCTGAAAGTTTCCTTAGTACCCTAAGGATCCAGTAACTCTTTCTTATGCAAGAAGAACCAGCATTCAGTAAAACCCCTCACCATCTGCTCTGAGAAAATACCTTCATCAAAAAAACTGTAATTTTTTTTAACACTTCTTTCCCACTGCCTTCCACAGCAAAGAAGTACACACTGCAGCATTACAAGACTCTCCCTGACTATTGCACTTCTAAATATGGTCTAAGCACTTAGTAACTCCATAAAAATACTTACAAGAACCAGTCCACTGCAATGATAAGAGTAATATCATCTGTAGGCAAACCTACTGATGTAAGCACAATGACCATAGTGACCAGTCCAGCTTGAGGAATGCCTGCAGCCCCAATACTGGCAGCTGTAGCTGTGATGCTGTGCAAAGACATGATAAAAAACAATTAGTTGGCCTCCACAATAAACTCTCCTTATCATCTGGCAAATACTAAGAACAGATAAAAGGCAAGATGGCATTTGTTTAGTAGTAAATAAAAGGATGAGACCAGTTCCTTATCTAACCAATGCATAGATACAGGGGATATGGATTTTAACCTGAAAACTGTATCCTGAACTCCTGAAACACAATTTTGTTAGGCAGACAAGAATATTACAGCTATGTGCCCCCACTCATTGAACAAACTCTCTCCGCAAGCTCGAACACGCTAAAAGAAAAGCTGAGGAGGTAATTTTGTACTGACAGATTTAATGCAAGAACTTTTGGTCTCTGTCCATCTCACTATATCTTCATTCGAGGTGAAATACCTGTCCTCCAGCAGTTGGCATTCTGCCATCAGAAAACAGAAAGCTGCCAGAAGCCCTGAATCATACACTCTGGTAACTTGAAAGAACTATGCTTATTCACACCTGGTTTAGGAAGAATTTGTTTTGTCAGGTGATTTGGCAGGGAGCAGCTGTAGTACTAATGAATGTGAAACTATTGTCTTGGAGCATGAGGATAGAGTTTTGACTTCTGTTGATGTAGCATTAGGCTGGTGTTTCTTATTAAGAGAGTCAATTCTTCCTGAAAGTCATAGTACATAGAAATGTCCACAGTTCACCATATCTGAACGTTCAGTATTCCTGTGTGATAAATATCCTGTCCTACAGTGTGCCACTTTCCCCTTGTTGACATTTTTAATTCTGCAAACGTACCCATCACTCTTTTACCTCAAACTCATTGAGTGATATAATTAATTTAATGCATGTTATCATTAAATCAGTTATCATTGAGAGCTGCTTAATGGGTCATTTGCTGTTCTATTTCAAACAGGAAGGCTTGCTTGCTTGGACACATAGGTATCTGTGGTGGGCTGAAGTTTCTCCCCAGCATTAACTTTTAGCCAGACCAACTCTGTTAGAAGCAAATGAAGCTGTATTCACAAGCAAAAATTATACTCTCCAAAGGCATGCAGTGTATATGTACAAAAGACACAGTATTTACAATATTATACAGATATTTACAATTAGCAAATGACTTAACCCCCCCAGTCAAAAGACCCAGGAAGTTGTTCCACTGTCCCCCCAAACTCCCCATCTCCTGAGAGAGAGAGAGAGAGAGAGAAGTTGAGAGAGAAAAAAGCAGTGGGTTAGACTTATCCCAAGGCCAGCCAGAAGCGTGTTATCTTCTCCTGAGCGAAGGAAAACAGCCAAGATCAGAAGAGAAGAGAAGAGAAGGGAATGGGGAATTTGAAGAATTGTTATGATACAGCTCCTCTTATCCCAGACATTTATCCAATGAATTTGTTTAGAATAATCTTTTGTTTTCCTTTTTACACCCAGTAGTGAATTATTTATATTTTTCTACTTTTCTGCTTGAAATCTGCAGCTAAATTTTAAAGGCATAGCCTAAACCCACCAAAATATCTTCTCCACTCCTATTATTTGATGTAGTAAGAAGTATGACTGCTCCTCACACAACTTGCTCTCTTCGTACCCTGAGACCATCAGGACAAAGAAAACACAAGCAATGCTATCATTAGCGCTTTGACACTGCTGTTTTTTGTGCACGCATTATAAACTTCCTGGTACTGATTGTAAGTCTATAGATCCTAACTCATGCATGAAATCTTCAGAAAGAAAATGTTAAAATAATGAAAAACTGTATTAAATGCCATGATAGGTGTGTCTTGTTGCAGTTTTTTAACTGCATGTGGACATGTGCATCTGGACATGTGCTGGTGTGGTCTCCTCTGTGCAGAAGATCTAAATCACTACAGCTTTTCAGCTATTGTTGTAACTCGTTTTTAGCTCTAAATGCTTTTTTTTTGATCCCACACCTAACAGCAAGAAACAGTCATCACAAAGGTGCTTTTATTAGATGTAAGTAATAATGACTTCTGTACCTGATTGTGATAATCTGTCCAAAGTTCAGATCAAAGTTGTTAACCTGTGCAATGAAAATTGCAGCCAAAGCCTCATATAAAGCAGTTCCATCCATATTGATTGTAGCACCAACTGGGAGCACAAATCTTGTAACTCGTTTGTCCACACCATTTATTTCTTCTAGACACTTAAAGGTCACAGGTAGTGTTGCAGAACTGTGACAAAAAGAAAGTAGGTAATATATGATATAAATGTTATAAAGAGGAAACGAAAAGAGTGTCATTCATTATGATTACACAAGAGATCATTCTGTGATTACACAAGAGATGAGAGCTGAATTTAAACACTTCTAATGATGCAGGTTCTTCCAATGCTCTTGGCATCTTTTTCCAATGGTTAATTACTGTTTTGCTCAATGCTGTCATTTGAGTGTGTCTAACTTCAGTATTTTCTCATGAAGACAAAGCAGAAGAATGTTTTAAAATTCCTACTTCTCTTTTTTTATGTCACAGACTTATGATTGAGTCATCCATAATGATTACTTTCCTGAAGTTGTACAAAAGAAGCTACTCAAGCCTTCAGTAAACAGTAGGCTTTCTCTTATTTTTTGTTGTGGTTGCTCTGGAAAGGACATTTTGATAGACAGTTATATTATTTTACCACTTGTGGTTTGACACCAGTAGGCAGATAAGCACCACATAGCCACTTGCTTACCTACCCCCATGATATTAATGAGACAGACAAAGAGGAAAGAAACAGTCAAATCGAGGAAACACAGGGGTTGAGATTGCAAAAAAGAAGTTTAATGAGTGAAGGATAAGTGGAAGAAGAGAGACAGAAAACAAAACAAGTGATGTAAAGGCAATCACTCATCACCCCTCCAATACCCAGCCAGATGATCAATGTTGCTTTGGTTACAAAGTTAAGACATGACACTCTATATACTATTGAAGAAAGTTAACTCTGTCCCATCCAGGCCCTGTACGCCACTCAATCTTATGCTGCTACAGGAGCAGCCTGGGCTATTGTTTTTTAGAGACCAATTCTACATCTGATCTTTTGACAGGTTTCTAATACCTAGCAATTCAGATTATGCTGTCCTGGTGACGTCTTCATTGCTAACTACTGAACAGAACTTCATATCTTTGAAAAGTATATAGATACCAATACAATAAAATACTGATAACATATAAAGAAGGGTCATGGAAGATCATGCTAGGAAAATCTCTTTGATGACTGTCAAATTCCAGTCATATTTTAAAAAGTTTTCAAACTCACAGTATAGCATGCTCTCTTGTTCTGACTGTGAGTCTTAAGCAGTACCAAGTGGAATGTCTTACAGAACCTGGAATTTGTACTTACAACACTGTTACTGTTACCTGCCAAAATTCTACTTTCATTTTATCTTCTCTTAAACACTGTTGACTGATACTAGTTTTATAATCTTCTTTTAAAATTCAAATTCCCTTTTAGGCATTCCACAGATTCAGAAGGATTGACAACAAAATGTCAAAACCAGGATTACTAATTGCCCCTCTCTACCCACTAATACACTATCATATTTTTTTAAGCCCTCGAGCTTTCTTGGTGATACAAAAGATAAATCAGATTCTACACTAATGGTCATAGCAGCTGCTTTTCCAGATCTTCAAAATAATCCTGAAGACCAAAGACTTGGATTTAGTAATACAGAACACCTGTCTTAAAACATCTGTCTTTTCAAATCTATTAAAATGAAAGGTGCTTTATGAAAGGTCATGTGGTATAGAACTGTATATTTGATTACAACAATGCTTCCTTCAATCATAGATGCAAAGACCATCACTGGCTGTCAGGGCTTTGAGCACAGAACATCAGCTGCCAATGAGAGCTCTCTCTCAAGCTCTCTCAGAATACCCTCTGACTGCAGGGCATATCATGCCTCATGAATTTGGTGGCCTTTTATGATTGAGTTATAGAATCAGTGGATAAGAGCAACTGATGTTATCTACCTGGACTTGTGTAAGGCATTTGATACTGTCCTACATGACACAGAATCATAGAATCAGTCAGGGTTGGAAGGGACCACAAGGATCATCTAGTTCCAACCTCCCTGCCATGGGCAGGGACACCCCACACACTACATCAGGCTGGCCAGAGCCTCATCCAGCCTGCTCTTAAACACCTCCAGGGACTGGGCCTCAACCACCTCCCTGGACAACCCATTCCAGGCCTTCACCACTCTCATGGTGAAGAACTTCCTCCTCATGTCCAGCCTGAATCTCCCCACCTCCAGCTTCATTCCATTCCCCCTAGTCCTATCACTACCTGAGATCTTGAGAAGTCCCTCGCCAGCCTTCCTGTAGGCCCCCTTCAGATACTGGAAGGCCACAATGAGGTCACCTGGGAGCCTTCTCTTCTCCAGACTGAACAGCCCCAACTCCTTCAGTCTGTCCTCATAGGAGAGGTGCTCCAGCCCTCTGATCATCCTCGTGGCCCTTCTCTGGACACCTTCCAGCACGTCCATATCCCTCTTGTAATAGGGGCTCCAGAACTGGACGCAGTACTCCAGGTGGGGTCTCACCAGAGCTGAGTAGAGGGGGAGAATCACCTCCCTTGACCTGCTGGCCACACTTCTCCTGATGCAGCCCAGGATCTGATTGGCTTTCCGGGCTGCAAGTGCACATTGAGAGCTCATGTTGAGCTTCTCGTCCACCAGCACCCCCAAGTCTCCTCCAAGTCTCTCTCCTCAGGGCTGCTTTCCAGCCAGTCACTGCCCAGCCTGTATTGTGCCTGGGATTGCCTTGACCCAGATGCAGGACCCTGCACTTGGTCATTAAATCAGAAAAACATGGACTGGAGGGATGGACCACTTGCTAGATAAGGAACTGGTTGAATGATCACACTCTGAGAATTTTGGTCCATGGCTCAATGTCCAACTGGAGACATGTCATGGGACCAATGATCTTTAGCATCTTTGTCAGCAATATAGACAGTGGAACTGAGTGCACCCTCAGTAGGTTTGTAGGTGACACCAAGCTGTGTGGTGCAGCAGACATGCTGGAGGGAAGGGATGCCATCCAGAGGGGCCTGGACAGGCTGGAGAGGTGGGCCCATGCCAACCTCATGAAGTTCAATAAGGCCAAGTGTAGAGTCCTGCACCTAGGTCAGGAAAATCCCAAGCACAAATATAGACTGGGAGGGTTGTAACTAGATGATCTTTAAGGTCCTTTTATAACCCAAACCATTCAATGATTCTTTTGTGCTTCCTCATTTTGCCATTCATGTTCTTTGCCAGCTGCATCCTTTGCCAGCAAACTGTTACAAACTACTTAAAAATCGCAAACACCAAGGCTAATCAAAGTCACAAGGCTCCCAGCTATACAGTCTGCATCAATAAACTAATTCAGTCCCTTTATGGGGATTCTTACTGGAAATAGAGTTCCAGTCAATATAATCATAGAATCATTAAGGTTGGGAAAGACCTCTAAGATCATTAAGTCCAACCCTCCACTCAACACTCACGTGACCACTAAACCATGTCCTGAAGTACCATATTTATACATTTTCTGAACATCTGAAAGAAGGGTGACTCCATCACCTCTCTGGGCAGCTTGCGTCAATGTCTGACCACTCTGTCAGTAAATAATTATTTCCTATTTAACCTCCACTGGCATAACTTGAGGCCATTTCCTCTTGTCCTATTACTAGTTGCCTGAAATAATTATAATAATTATCCCTATAGAAGAGTAGCAATATTTCAGGAATAGAAATAAAGTACCCAAATGATATCTGAATATAGAATTAACCAGTTGCAGTAGGCAAAATTATTTCTCAGACCAATAACATTATAAAAAAATACAGCCTTAAGATATTGTTATAATACCTGGAAGATGTTCCCAAAGCTGTGACTAATGCCTGGATTAAGCCTCCAATAAATACCCAGGGGTTTTTACGAGTGAGCAGGAAGTAGAGAAGAGGTAGGACAATAACAGCATGAATTAGCAAACCGATGATAACCGTTACAGTGTACATGGCAAGCTGACCACCAATCACACCCATATCTTCCATCTCAACAATTTTCCCAGCAATTAAGAACAGGATTCCAAGAGGAGCATACCTATAAATTAAAAAAAAAAAAAAAAAAATCAGTGTTGTACTGTTCAAAGTAGAAATCCACTCTCCTATCCATGCATTTTGTGTTTTTATGCATGCATGAATGTAAGATTCTGTTGTTAAGATGATTGTCATTATTCAGAAGTAGTTCCAAGTCTCAACAGTTCAACCTGGATTAAACCACAGTAGTGAATGTTTCTAAAAGGCTCAGATGGATCCAGGATTTTGTAAGGATTTCAAGATGCATAGCATGCCTTTCAGAGCTGCAGGGAGATGAGCTCCCTTTAGGAATCCCAGTATCATTTAAAAGCTTGTTCAGCCAATTCAGTTATAATTCTGTTTTTATGAATGAAGGCTCAATTGACAATTATTGTAGAATATGACGGATGCCCAGTTCTATTACAATACAATAATACAATACAATACAATACACCAGGTTGGAAGAGACCTTCAAGATCATCGCGTCCAACCCATCAAACAATCCAACCCACCCAACAACTAGACCATACAGCCAAGCACCCCATCAAGTCTTCTCCTGAACACCTCCTGTGAAGGTGACTCCACCACCTCCACGGGTAGCCGATTCCAATGGGCAATCACTCTCTCCGTGTAGAACTTCTTCCTAACATCCAGCCTAAACCTGCCCTGGCGCAGCCTGAGACTGTGTCCTCTTGTTCTGGTGCTGGATGCCTGGGAGAAGAGGCCAACCTCTGCCTGGCTACAACCTCCCTTCAGGTAGTTGTAGAGAGCAATAAGGTCACCCCTCAGTCTCCTCTTCTCCAGGCTAAGCAACCCCAGCTCCCTCAGCCTTTCCTCATAGGGCTTGTGTTCCAAACCCCTCACCAGCTTTGTTGCCCTTCTCTGGACACGTTCCAGCAAGTCAACATCCTTCCTAAACTGAGGGGCCCAGAACTGGACACAGGACTCAAGGTGCGGCCTAACCAGTGCAGTGTACAGGGGCACAATGACCTCCCTGCTCCTGCTGGCCACACTGTTCCTGATGCAAGCCAGGATGCCATTGGCCTTCTTGGCTGCCTGGGCACACTGCAGGCTCATGTTCAGCCTACAATCAACCAGTAAAACCATTATCTCGTATGTGCTGCGTCCTATGCTGTTGGGCAGGAATCCACACAGAAGGCTGATAATTTTAGGTGATTTCAAGCTGCCATGGCCCATTTCATACAGTGGGCCACTGGGTAAGTACTTCAGCATGAATCCATCTGTATGACAAGGTCAGTTGCCCTGTAGCACAGCAGCAAGGGTGGCGTGATATGCTTTTTCCTATCAGTAAGCACAGCTACAGATTAAGAAAGAACTAATGCTGACCATAAAAACCTTCATTCTATAAACATTCACTTGTCTTTTCCCATAAACCCACCACAGAACAAAATTTATCCAGCGTATCTCAACTGCATGTTAAGCCATCAAATTAATACCAAAAAAATTCAGAAAATGGTTCTCATCCACTGCTCTATCATCTTAAGTATGCTTGTAAAGACAGAAAAAAAAATATTTTGCTTTGCATGATGTTTCCTGGCAAACCAGAATTTTTTTCCAGGAAAAAATTATACTTTTAAATTTTGCATGCAGTACTCCAATGTGTATGTGCTCTTACATAGGATTTTGGAGTTGATCTGCCTGTCTTCTGTACAAGGCAGAAGGATGTAATTTCTTTTTGTAATTAACTTTCCACCTGACAAATAATGAACCTTCATCGCTGGAAGAGACTTCATACCTAATGTCTGAGGGAAAAGGCATTGATTTTGTTTATCGGTTTAACACAATAAACAAAGTAGGAAAATTATACATATGTGTATGCAGTGCAGTGAAAGAACAAGGACACACATATACAGAGTGCAACTGCAGGAACCAGCTTGTGCTGGAAACCAGTAACAAAGTCTTGCTGTGTAGAATTAAGCTTGTGGGAGAGATTTTCAGTTTCCTCTATAAAAGTCAGATTAGGATTTAAGGAAACTTTGATAGCATGAAGACAGAATGGCTTTGTAAAACTCAGTTCTGCCACAGACCCTGATTTTCCTTGTGCAAAACACTAAGCACATGGGAAGAGCAGGTGTGTTTGTACAAATTGTTGACATATAGAATTACAATTCTTGGGTTCATTCATGAAAAAAGCTTACTGTTTGACTTCCTGCCAAACATACTCTTGCTGTCCATGGCCTGACTGAGATGAAAAAATAATGTTAGCAATTTAAAACAGAAGTTATCAAAGAGGCACTTACCACATGATTAGAGCTACCAATCTCATGATAGCCTCGTTAAGGCTATCAAAGAAGTCTTTTAATGCCTGACCTTGCTCCTTCATGCTTCCAATCACCAGGCCGAAGCTTATTGAGAAAACCACCAAGCCAAGTGCATTCACTCCATTTACAGAACCTGGAACAGGAACAAGTTCCTCCTTCATTCGAGTGAGGGTTTCCATTGCTTCAGACACATTGCTTATTATGGAAGCCACTGTGGATGTGCCATTGGATGGAATGTCTACTTTAAACATTCTCTTTTCATAGTTAGTTTTGAACTGTTGAAACAAAAATAAAATAGTACATAAATTCTGTAATTACTGCAAACAAAGGAAAAAATCATACATTAAATTATTAATTATTACTGTACATGTAATACTGGTTGACAAAACATACTGTGTTGAAAACCTAGCTTTCTTGAAAGCAACAAAAGTCCTTATTAGCTGCAAGTACTAAAACATCACTTTTATATTCCAGAACTCATTTTCTCATAAATATGTCAGCATTAAAAGTGAAGATCTGTCACACTCATGAGTTTTGTGACAAAAGTTATTGATTCTTAATCTGCGATTTATTTACTTTTTCCCAACAACGCATTTTCCATAGTTAAATGTGTAGACCTGTTTTTCATAGAATCATAAAATCAACAAGGTTGGAAAAGACCTCAAAGACCATCAAGTCCAACCTGTCACCCAAGACCTCATGACTACTAGACCACGGCACCAAGTGCCACATCCAATCCCCTCTTGAACACCTCCAGGGACAGTGATTCCACCACCTCCCTGGGCGGGCAGCCTATTCCAATGGCTAACAACTCTCTCTGTGAAGAACTTTCTCCTTACCTTGAGTCTAAACTTCCCCTGGCACAGCTTGAGACTGTGTCCTCTTTTTGGCTAATCAAAATATTTTCCTGTGTTCTGGAGTTTTCTTACTTTTTTGTCTTTTCAAATTAGAAAAAAATAGATTGAATTTTTTTTTTCCTATGGCAAATCCATTAGTGTTCTATGCTTTGAAGTAACAAATTGCCACTTTTCTTAATTAAGAAATACAATACCAGGTTGGAAAGGACCTTAAGGATCTCTTGTTCCAACCTTTCTTGGCAAAAGCACAGTCTAGACAAGATGGCCCACAACTCTGTCCAGATGAATCATAAGAGGGTCCATTGCTGGAGACTACCACTTCCCTGGGAAGTTATTTTAATGACTGTTCTTATGAAAAATTTTTCTGTTGTATCTAACCAAAATCTCCCCAGGAGTAACTTGTACCCATTTCCCACCTCCCTCTTCCTCCCTGTCTTTTCCATGACACTCCTTGTAAAAAGGGAGTGTCCATCTTCTTTGTAGCCCCCTTTCAAATAAGGTGATAAGGTTTGTCTAAGCCTTCTTTTCTCAAGGCTGACCAAACCCATTTGTTTCAGCCTTTTTTCATATGTCAGCCTCCCAGTCCTCGCATCACCTCTGGACTCTGTTCACATCTTTTTTTGTATGGTGGATGCTGAAACTAGCAGTACAAAAGTTTTTAATTCAGTCTTAACAGAAATAATAAAATACTGCCTACCGATGTACATCAAACACTTCTAATTTCTGTTTTTAATATGTACAGGTATGATATATGTACAGATATGATAACTGTGCTGTATAGCTTTTATTACTGTTTTTCAATTGGAAGAAATATGCTGGACTTGTGGGCATGCAGATTAGACATTAAAAAGCAAGTTATCCAATGAGGATTAAATTTAAAGCCTGATTTCCTAGACAGATAATAAATTATTTTGTTGTGATTATCCTCTATTACCCTCAGGTACTGCTGTTATTCCTACTTATCTGACTAGATCAAAACCAACACATGACATGGCTGTCAGTCTTAGATGTGCTCTCCCTGACAGGTTGGCTGCTGCCTGTTGAAACAGGCTGCAAGCTAAGTGATAAAGTGCTTTTGTTTCAGTGTCAGTGCAGCTTTGATTTGCCTGAGAATTGCCTCCCTCATGTCCAGTTAGGCTGGAACTGCCCGTTGGCTCTAATGTTCTGACGAAGGTCTGAAAAGTTTGGCAGCTACAGGAGAGAAAGCACAATCACATGGATTTTCTGTATTTTTCAAAAACACAGTACAAAATAATTTTAGGCTGTACTAAGCATATTTCTTCTTCTTCTCTCCCCACCCCCGCCCCGATTCTGAATTCCATCTCAGCAGGAAGACACTTTTAATTCTTAATTATTTCAGTCTCTTTAGGAATGTGATGGTCTAGACAACCTTGCTAGAGTCCTGTTATTACTGAGGGTATTTGGTGCACTTCACCTCTAGTTTATTTTTCCCTGGTAAATTTTAGTTGCAATACATTAGTAATTTTTCTCTAAGTTCATGCAAGAGAACAGATTATAAGGAAGGTAAATATTATTTGGAACATATTAACAGCTTTCTGGGAACAAACTTATCTGAAGGCAAAATACAAAAATAGTGGCATTTCTTGACTTTTTAACATGGTGTGATTCAAATAAACAACTTTAATTTTAATTAAGGTATCTCACTATGAAATATGCAATATAATCATTGCATAATATAATTAATTAGTTGTTTATATTTTAAAAATTGTTTTAGTTACATTAGTAGCGTCAGACACCCACAGTCGTTGGACTTGAATGTATTGCATGACATTTTAACAAGCAACATTATAGCAATGGTAGTAGAACAATCTAGTGGTTAACTTGCAGACAAGGTGGTTGTATGGGTAACTGCTCTGAAAACTCATGACTTGATGTCAGTACACTGAGCTACACAGTATCACAGTATAACCAAGGTTGGAAGAGACCCCAAGGATCATCAAGTCCAACCCGTCCCAACAGACCTCACAACTAGACCATGGCACCAAGTGCCATGTCCAGTCTCCTCTTGAACACCTCCAGGGACGGCGACTCCACCACCTCCCCGGGCAGCCCATTCCAATGACGAATGACTCGCTCAGTGAAGAACTTCCTCCCCACCTCGAGTCCAAACCTCCCCCGGCACAGCTTGAGACTGCGTCCCCCTGCTCTGGTACTGGTTGCCTGGGAGAAGAGACCAACCCCCTCCTGTCCACAACCACCCTTCAGGTAGTTGTAGAGGGCAATGAGGTCACCCCTGGTCCTTCTCTTCTCCAGGCTAAACAACCCCAGCTCCCTCAGCCTCTCCTCATAGGGCTTGTGCTCAAGGCCTCTCACTAGCCTTGTTGCCCTCCTCTGGACACGTTCAAGTGTCTCGATGTCCTTCTTAAACTGAGGGGCCCAGAACTGGACACAGTACTCAAGGTGTGGCCTAACCAAAGCAGAGTACAGGGGCACAATGACCTCCCTGCTCCTGCTGGCCACACTATTCTTAATACAGGCCAGGATGCCATTGGCCCTCTTGGCCACCTGGGCACACTGCTGGCTCATGTTTAGGCGGGTGTCGATCAGCACCCCCAGATCCCTCTCTGTTTGGCAGCTCTCCAGCCACTCTGACCCCAGCCTGTAGCTCTGCATGGGGTTGCTGTGGCCAAAGTGCAGCACCCGGCACTTGGACTTGTTGAATGTCATCCCATTGGACTCTGCCCATCTGTCCAGTCGGTCGAGGTCCCTCTGCAGAGCCTTTCTACCCTCTAACTGACTAACATCTATTCCCAACTTGGTGTCATCTGCAAACTTGCTGATGACTGACTCAATTCCCTCATCCATATCATCCATATCATCCATAGCTAGTATAAACAGGGCTGTCTGTGCCAAGTCTGTGTGATGATGTATGTTCTAGTGAATGCTGCTTTTAGCAAAAACTTAAATGCAAGCCTAAGAGACGAAAAGAAGTTAAATTAAGGCAGTGACATTCCATCTTTCTAGTTTTTTCTCTCCTTTCAATATGGACACGTGTGACAGCATTCTAAACTGTCTGCAGAAGAGCCGATGACACAGGTTAAGATACATCTTAACTAGCCAAAACTATTTTAAGAAATAAACACAACATATTGGTTAGTATAGCTGGGTGTCTGATTAGAACTTCCAGTATCCTTGATAAGGATTAATTCAGCAAAGACTATTTGATTAAAAATAGCTCAGAAAAAATCTAGCTATCAGATGTACCTTTCCAGTTTTTTAGGCTTCAGATGGCATCAAATTCCACCTATTCTCAACAGAATGACCCTCCTCAAATTGCTAAACTAATTCCGTTCTCTTGTGTTTCTTTTGTCTTTTCATACATCCTGGGAGCACAGAACAAACTACAAGCAGTTAAAAAGCAGTATTTGCCTAACAAGCATACTGCATATGACTGCTTAGCCCCTGGCCAGGTAAGGCCAGAGCTGAAAGACAAATCCAAAGATTTCTTCAGATAGTTCTAAACTGGGGGTAAAGATAGTGTTATAGAGAAAGTTTTGAGTAAAACAATCTAGTTTTAGACATATTTATCTACAGTCTTTTCAGATTCTGTCTTACTGATAAAAATCACAAAAGCCCTCTTCAGTGCATAGTGAAGATAGCAGCATATATCAGAGAGAAATAACTAGCACTGAAAAGTGTGGTGTGACTGCTGTTTCCAGGAAGCCCTGTCTGCCAGTGATTTAATTGAAGGAGGTATTGACAGAGGAAAAAGTGCCAAGAGGACATCAGTCTTTTACAAGAAGAGAGGAAGCAACCAGAGAAGAACAGAGTAAAGCTGATGCACAGCATCATCTAGATTATTCTTAACTTGATCTTAATTTGTCCCCATAGACTTTCCTGGGGCCTGGGGCTGAATGCCACCAACTAAGCCTGAAACTGTTCTGTCAACTCTCAGATGAAAGGTTTGAATGAAAGGATTTCCTCAGCTTTTCTGTGATCTTTCTTTCTTTTCTACAGGGCCTACTCTTCTGGCTTCTCCCATCCACAATGGCAGTCCTTTTTTTGGAGGGAAAGGGTATGTCATTCCACTTGGTTCCATTCCTCTTGGTTTTAGGGAAGAAAGTGTTCAAAGAAGAAGGAGCAGCAAGAGTAAACAGCTTTGTTTGCCTCAGACTTGCTAGGAATAAACAGGAAATGGATTCCACAGGACCAGAAGACTCAATGAGGAACATAAGCACATTTAGGCAGATCCTTCCTAAATAAATCCTAAGGTCCCATTCTGCCTTCACGAATCTTCTCCCACCATCAATTCTACAAATGCTTTCCTGTCTCCATCTAGAATCCCTGTACACTTCTCCACGTAACTCCCATTGCATTTTGTAGGAGAACAGTGCTACATCCAGAGAGCTAATGTCACTTCATGAAAATTAATTTTGTGAAGGAAAATACAATTTTCCTTGTCTTCATGTTAGAAAATTTGAGTAACAGTGGTCATTGAGGTTAAAAACTTTGGTCCTGTGTCTTAGTGGAACTACTTTGGGAAGTGCCTGCTATTGATAGAGAATGTAACAGGTTCAAAACTTGCTGTGAGTACTAACATTAGAGGACCCATCTGCTGGAAATGGTGACAAGGAACAAAAAACTTTCCAGTGTGTTCCAGTACACATCTCTGTCAGGAAAGAAACCTGCCTAAGGATGCTAAGAGACAGAAAGTAAACATCTAATATATCAGATGATACGACTTGAATGTGGAGTGCATTTGTCAGTGTTGGTTTCCAGGTGTGCAAAGCTCTGGATGAGTATTACATCTTGGAATACCAACAATTGTGACAGTAGAGCTTGGGCCAGCAAATGCTACTCTTGGATGTTTCTGAACCAGACTGGTGCCAGATGTTTAACAATCCTTCTTCATAAATCTTCTAAGAAACATATAAAAAAACCTATGTAAACTTTTGAAAAGAAAGTTATAGTGTCAGATGTATAAAATCATCTGGATACCTAGGAATCTTACACATACCTGTTTCTTCTGTAAAACATTTTTAATTTAACAAATCTGCTACAACAATATAATTTATACTGAAAAGTCTAGGTTTGAGTACTGATTGAAAGCACCCTCAGTAAGCTTCCAGAAAACACCAAGTTGGGTAGGAGTGTTGATCTGTTGGAGGGTAGGAAAGCTCTTCAGAAGGACCGTCAGAGGGACCTTGCTCTCTTGGAGTTTTGTCATCTAATATATCCTAGACATGAATTAGAGGAGTCTTAATTTATTTATTTTTCTTTCCAATGATAACTTTCTGTCTCAAAGTTAGAAATTACTGTTCATCTCTAAATGTTTGTTTCATAAGTGATGAAGGAGATAGCCAAGCATGCCAGTGTCTGCAAAAGCCAATTCACTTTGTTGTTGTGACTTTATAGTACTACAGTGTGCCAAGGACAGACCACCTTCTTTGGCATTTGTTACCTATCTTGATACAAATTGCTTGATCTTTCTTGTCATCCATAAATTTCATTGTCTGCATCTTATGGCAACATAATGAATAAAAATATCAGTGGAGATATTCTCAGTCCTTCACCAACTTGCTTTGCTTTGCAAATTTTACAGTTCTTACAATAATCTTATTCCCTGCTCAACTACTCTCTCATATTAAAGGCTTTGTTTTACACAAATGTAAGATCCATTGCACTTTTGTGGGGAACCCCCTCAAAAAAATACCCCAACAACAAATCCACACCCCCCCCAAAACCCCAAACCCCAATAAAAAATCCCAAACAAAACCCAACCAAAACAACAATCCACCCCCAAAAACCACAACAATAACAACAAAACACCTGCACCACAAAACAACAACAAACCAAAACCCGACAAAATAGAACACCAACAAACAGAGCAAACCTATGGATGAAAGATGGAAAGTTATTATGGTACAATCTGCATTTCTGAAAATTGTGTTTATATTTTTTAACTTTTTAAATGTATTTTTCATTTTTATTCACTAAGAAGTCTTTATTGTTTCCTTTAAAGTACTTATAGCCTTCAGCACAACCAAGATCAAGCTATGGATTATTAACTGCTTAAATAAATTTCCAAATACTTTTGCAATTGCAATTTGAAAGGCAGTGATTTCTTTCATCACTTATAGATAATAACCTCCTAACTTGAATGATTTATTAAAAATACTTGCTGCTAGATCTGTAACTTTATTCCCTAATTCTTTCATTGAGATAAAAATTATGAGCTTCCCTGACTTTATTACATTAAATTATTTGAACTTAATTTATAGTTTAGCTATAGACTTTTGCATTTCCATACTGCTCTTCTGCATCACTGTCCTGAGTTCATCATCAGCATCCTTGCTGAAAATGGAGGCATAGAATTTGTTGTTTTTTGACCTGGGTCTGGTTTTCTTTAATCTTGACCAGATCTTTAATCTAGAAAGTCATTGTTTTTTATTGGTTTCTGTTTATGTAACTGAAGAAAAGGTTACTGTTTCTTTTCAATTCTTCTGCAAGATGTAACTCAGCTGGACTTTGAAAAGTTTCTACTTTATCCTCTTGCTTTTAACCTCCTCGTTTCAGCTTATTTTTTATTGCTGCAGCAATAACTGATAAATAATATCAGTTCAAGATTGTCTGTGGGGGCAATGTGAAGCAATTAATTATGAATATACATGTAATATGTTTCACTGAATCTATAATGTCCTTTCAAAAAAAAGGAACATAATTAGTTACTTTTTTTTTTTTTTTCTCTGTAATTAGGGTTAAGACCAGGCTGATGATGGAAGACTCAGGGAAATGACATAGAAAAAGCAGAACTGTAGAATCATCAAGGTTGGAAAAGACCTCAGAGACCATCAAGTCCAACCTATTACCTATCACCTCATGACTAACTAAACCATGTCTTCAAGTGTCACATCCAATCCTTGTTTGAACACCTCCAGTGATGGTGACTCCACTGTCTCCCTGGGCAGCACATTCCAATGGCCAGTTCCTCTTTCTGTGAAGAACTTTCTCCTCACCTCAAGCCTAAATGTCCCCTGCACAGCTTGAGACTGTGCTCTCCTGTTCTGTTGCTGGTTGCCTGGGAGAAGAGACCAACCCCCACCTGGCTACAACCGCTTTTCAGGTATTTGCAGAGAGCAATAAGGTCTCCCCTGAGCCTCCTCTTCTCCAGGCTAGAACACCCCAGCTCCCTCAGCCTCTCCCCATAGGGCTTGTGCTTGAGACCACTTGACAGCCTCATTGCCCTTCTCTGGACACATTCAAGTATCTCAGTGTAAGTATGTAAGTATTCCTATGCACTCCTGCCATATATAACAGAAAGATCCCTGATTTGATTTTGTTATTGATGCCTCTATAAATGTTTCCAGTCTTTGTAGAGAGGATGCAAATCCCAGTACCAATCAATTGTACATCACACTGGTTATGAAAAGCAAATGCTGTGTTGACTTTGCCGAAGCTCACTGTAGACTTGCACATTTGATCTCTTGAAAAAAACTTACTTTTTCATGTGTTTCACCAGGTGTGTTTTCCTCTGAAAGCAACTATTGAGACAGTATACTTGAAAGGAAAGCATGAGTTTGGCTGGTTTCTTTTTTTTTCTTCTTTTTTTTTTTTTTTTTTTGACAACTGCAAAATACTTGTTTCTGTGGTAAGTGCATGAATGTGATATGCCTGAAGAAAACAGTGTTACTGATCAATTCATTATTTTTTTATGTTTTAATTGGAAATAACAAAACAATTTTACCTGTTTAAAGCAAGCTTCCACTAGATTTGGAGGGAACATATTTCTGTGAAAAAGAAAGAAAATAACATGAGAAGTAATAAGACTCTTGTAATGTCTTAAGTAGGGGCACACCTAAATTTTCAAAAGAATCCTAAGGCAAATATGTAGTTAAGTATATAGTGAGTAGAGCTTTGCATATAGAATTGGCCTGGTTAGCTTTATCAGGAAAAATGCAGTAGGGTTGGATAGATCCCAGCAATTGAAATCTATGTATCCAATATTATATAGCAGGTTTGGTTATGGAGCAGAATATTAGCTAAATTATCCAATAAACAAAGCTCTGTGGGCCAATGCTGACTTTGAGTTTTATATTTATTAATGCATTCTGAGTCTGGATTAACAAAGAAGTTATTAATATTTAATGCATTTCAACTTCTCACTTTTTTTTGCAGTCATGTGGCCTAAGTACATCATGACATTTATCACTTGATTTAGATTCTTGTAATGATCAAGAAAAAAATATTCCTGAAATTTATGTATTCTTTAATATTAACACATGCACATATAACTACATATGTATGTGTATACTTGTTTATTTCTTTCCAGAATGGTGGCATTTCTGAGGGAATTAGAAGCAGCCTAACTGAATAGATCTTGAGGAATCTGAGTGCAAACCTCTTCATGGGTCTTTCTGAAGTCCCCCTTCCTGGCAGCATGAATCTTGGAGGCCTTTCTCCATGTCTCTGGCTTCTCCAAATGGGTTAGTGGAACACAAAATTTTGGTGGCTTTACCTGTGGAAAAGCTCCCGAGTTCACAACCTCAGCTTCCCTACTCCCTGGAATACATCTGTGACAAATTAGCTCTATAAAAGAGGCATTGCAGAGTCTCTGAGCAAGGAGAAAACAAGATTTTATATCTGTGCCCCTCTATTTCAAGCATTTTACTTGCCTGTTCCTGGAATTTATTTCCCATCCATACAATTTAACAAGTTGAGTAGATGCACCCAGGTTGGAGGCTACAATTCAAAATTAAGATGAATAGCTAAATCAGGGATTCAAGTGAAGTGAGAAAACTGTAAAAAGTTGGAAATAAAGAAAAGCAGAGGAATTTGGTAATAAGGATTGTGCTATGGAAGTAGGGGGAAAGACCCATGCAGATATCAGAACAGAATTCTTTCTTTTGTCAGTGAAAGAAATGATCTTTCATTGAATATTAGAAGCTTTCTCTTCCCTTGCAATAGCTGGATTTGAAAATAAATCAGTGTATTCTTTTGTAGCATTGCAGGAGTTAGAGATATTGATATCACAGTTGAAAAAGATTTGACTAGTTTATGCAGTCACTGTCTAAAATTGTCTACATTTGTTCTTGTGTGAATATAAATGTTACTGTTGTTGCTACTGGTACAGAAAACGTACAATATCATAGCCATACCTGATTAAATCAAGAAAGGCATCTGCTGCTGTCACTTGCACAATTTTGCCTTCTCTGTGCATATTTTCTTTAGTACCTTTCCCGGGGTGGATGATGACCACAATGATTATACCAATCAGTACAGCAATGATTGTAGTACTCATGTAGTAGACTACTGCTCGGACTCCCATCTTCCCTGACGCTTTACTATCCAGGGCAGCAATTCCTAGTAAATGTAAGCACAAGGACACTCACCTCATACAGTTGTAAGTAAAGAGTATAACACAGCATGATGAAAATGGTTTTGTGGGAAGAGTTTTGATGACCAGTGTATTTAAAGCTACCCAAGGTAAGTAGGATCTCTTTTGCTGTTCATACTGTCACCGTCTTCCTATTCCACCCTTAATGCTTGCTATTACATAATTTTCTATTACAAAAACTACAGCCTTCTGTGCTTTCTTAACACTTTGTTAAAGATTATTAGCCTGATGCAGTACGGCACTCCCCATATTTCAGTGCCTCAATTCATGTTTTTTGATGAGCATAGCAACCTTAGACTGAAAAATGTGCCTCAGGAATGTGCTGCACAGAATTTGTAGTAATAAGGAAGAAAACAGTCTTTTTCAGTAATGCTGGTAATGTTTGTTTCAACTGATGTGTATGAAGAGTTTTTGTCAATTCCTAATGGAATTACCTCAGTTTACCTCTGTCCAAAGCTGTGGAAGTTTAAAATAGATTAAATGATGTTAGCTTGTTTCAGAAAATCCTTACTACTGTATGAATAAGCACTCAGAGTCTTTTATAAGTTTTGCAAAGCTTGCCTTAGTGCATCTGATCTGATGTGAATACTCAGGAGCTCACTATGGCATTCTCCAAGGTGTTCATTCATCAGATTACAACAGGGCTGCACTGTGGTTTTTAAGTGAAGGTGCAGTTCTGCCAAAGAGCTCTGGATCTTTGAGAAGGAGTGTTCCATGAAGTGTGTCAGAAATGGAAACGCTCTTTCTCTTTCCAAGCAGGAGCAGTCAGTCTGCTTAAAATGCCACTTTGCTCTTTCTCCTTAAAATTCCAAGTAGTCAGTAATTTCCCCATATTTCATCTGGAGGCTTCACCATCTGACTCAGAACAGTGCTGCTATTTCTTCTTGGAATCAAGCTTTTAAAGTGCAGAATGGAAAAAAAAAAGAGGTCAGGAAAAGATATTTTTGATTTATTATCTTTTCCTATGGACCCCTGTATAACACTTCTGAATTAGACTTCTGTGGCTTGTCCGCACATTTACCTAGATGCCATCTGTGAACATATCAAATAAAATGCAAGTTCACCACCTTCTGCTCCGGGTACCTGTCTCAGGGGAGAAAGCATTTAAAATAAAACAACAGGGCTGCATGAATGTAAGTAACAATAGAATAGAATTACCAAGGTTGGAAGAAACCTTGAAGATCATCGAGTCCAACCTGTAACCACAACCTCACAACTAGACCATGGCACCAAGTGCCATATCCAGTCCCCTCCTGAATGCCTCCAGGGACGGAGACTCAACCACCTCCCGGGCAGCCCATTCCAATGACGAATCACTCTCTCGGTGAAGAACTTTCTCCTCACCTCGAGCCTAAACTTCCCCTGGTGCAGCTTGAGACTGTGTCCCCTTGTTCTGGTGCTGGTTGCTAGGGAGAAGAGGCCAACCCCTTCCTGGCTACAACCACCCTTCAGGTAGTTGTAGAGAGCAATGAGGTCGCCCCTGAGCCTCCTCTTCTCCAGGCTAAACAACACCAGCTCCCTCAGCCTCTCCTCATAGGGCTTGTGCTCAAGGCCTCTCACCAGCCTTGTTGCCCTTCTCTGGACACGTTCAAGTGTCTCAATGTCCTTCTTAAACTGAGGGGCCCAGAACTGGACAGAGTACTCCAGGTGCGGCCTAACCAAAGCAGAGTACAGGGGCACAATGACCTCCCTGCTCCTGCTGGCCATACTATTCCTAATGCAGGCCAGGATGCGGTTGGCCCTCTTGGCTGCCTGGGCACACTGCAGGCTCATGTTCAGCTTCCCATCAACCAGCACCCCCAGGTCCCTCTCTGCCTGGCCGCTCTCCAGCCACTCTGACCCCAGCCTGTAGCACTGCCTGGGGTTGTTGTGGCCAATGTGCAGAATCCGGCACTTGGATGTGTTCAATCTCATGCCATTGGACTCTGCCCATCTGTCCAGCCTGTCGAGGTCCCTCTGCAAAGCCTCTCTGCCCTCCAGCAGATCAACTCCTGCCCCCAGCTTGCTGTCATCTGCAAATTTACTGATGATGGACTGAATGCCCTCATCCAGATCATCAATAAAGATGTTGAAAAGCATGGGGCCCAGCACTGATCCTTGGGGCACACCACTAGTGACAGGCCGCCAGCTGGATGTGGCACCATTCACCACCACTCTCTGGGCTCGGCCCTCCAGCCACTTCCTAACCCAACGCAGTGTGCTCCTGTCCAAGCCATGGGCTGCCAGCTTGGCCAGGAGTTTGCTGTGGGGACAGTGTCAAAGGCCTTGCTGAGGTCCAGGTAGACCACATCCACAGGCCTCCCCACATCCACCAGGTGGTCACCTGATCATAGAAGGTCCCTCTCTGCCTGGCTGCTCTCCAGCCACTCTGACCCCAGCCTGTACCACGGCATGGGGTTGTTGCAGCCAATGGGTAGAACCCTGCACTTAGATGTGCTAAACTTGGACTCTGCCTATCTGTCTAGCCTGTCAAGGTCCCTCTGCAGAGCTCTCTTAGCCTTGAACAGATCAACACCTGCCCCCAGCTTGGTGTCATCTGCAAACTTACTGATGATGGACTCAATCCCCTCGTCCAGATCATCAATAAAGATATTGAAGAGGATGGGGCCCAGCACTGATCCCTGGGGGACGCCACTGGTGACTGGCTGCCAGCTGGATGTGGCACCATTCGCCACCACTCTCTGGGCTCGGCCATCCAGCCAGTTCCTAACCCAGCACACAGTGCTGCTGTCCAAGCCATAAGCTGACAGCTTGGCCAGCAGTTTGCTACGGGGATGGTGCCAAAGGCCTCGATGAAGTCCAGGTAGACTACATCCACAGCCTTCCCCACATCCACCAGGCGGGTCACCTGATCATAGAAAGAGCCAGGAAGGTGTCCTGGTTTGGGTTAGAACAGAACAAATTCTGCTCAGTGAATTTATGTTTCAGCTCAATCTCTTCTGAATTACTGCCCTTTCTGCAGTTAATGGCATATTTTTGCAGACAGTGTCTTCTTCTGTTTCTAATCAGTACACAAGATTTAGTGTGGAAAGGTGTGGTGGGTTAACACCCTTTTTCGGAAAACAAACAAACAAAGCAGAGTGGAGGACTTTCAGGCACTTTTCACTCCCTGCAGGGCATTTTTCACCTGGGAAGCTGAGTCTGTTCCACTGCCCCCTCCCTGCCCAGCTAGGGTATAAAAAATCAGGACATCGTAGCTGCAGCTACCCTCCTGCTACCTCTGCCACGTGGTCAGACCTGCCTCCATGCTTCCTATGAGAAAGGCTGGTTTTGTATTATTCTCTTGTTTTTGTCCCACTCCCATCCATCCTTGTTCCTTGCCCTTGTGAACCTTTTCCTGTTATTGTTTTTTAAATATATATACAATATATATAAACAATATACAATATATACAATAAACAATATACAATATATATAAACAATATATATATTGTTTAAAGACAACTTTTTACCTCTCTACTTCCAAGCCGACTCCAAATTATTGTTTGGTGAATTTGCTCCTTCCTTTTCTCCTCTCTCTGTTGGGAGGGAGGAGGGGAGAGTTGGGGAGAGATTCTCAGCCTTGCCCCCACCTGAGCTCTTAACTCCCAGTTAAGGCTTAAACCACCACAAAAGGGCACTGCCATATCTTGTGTACTGTGATGGGAATGAGGAGTACAAATCTGCACCTGCAGGGAGGAGTGCAGTTCAGTTGACCCTAAACCAACCAGCTAGGTATTCCACTTCATTTAAAGCATATTTGGTATAAAGATGAGGAATCATGATAGTTAAGATCCTCTTCTTTTCCTGTTCTTCAGTGGCTGACATCTGAAAAGGAGTCTGTCTGTTCTGCCTTTGAGCTTGATCCAGGGGTTCCTGAATTTGGTTTCAGAATTATTGTACTGTTCTTTTCAGTGAAGTAGTGCTCTTTTCCACTCTGTAAATTCTTCTCCCTTACTCCCTTTCTCTTCCCATTGGGAAGGGAGAGGGCCTGGTACAGAGCATCTGTCACTCGTTTAGTGGCCAACATAGCCCTAACCCCTGACAGAAGTTTTGGAAATGCAGAGATGTTGAATCAGTCAGTTCTCAGTATCCTGCCAGGTAATAATTCAGCACTAGTTGCTGAGCACTGTCAGTGTAGAAGTTTCACAGGCATAGGTGCTTACCACTTTAACCAAGCTGAGTCTTTCTTCGTACTCCACACATGATACTAGGTTGTGTCTCCTGTGCTCCAAAAATCACTAGGAGTCAATGAAGGGCATAAGGATTATCTTACCACTTAAAGACTGATGTGTTGAAGGGTTGGAGCATGTGATCCTATTTCTTTCTTGGAATGATTCTGGGGTTGAGTGGTTAACTGTGCACAAGTGAGGGAGCAAGAGTTGTGCTCTTGTCTTTTTAAGTTTCATTTCAGTTTGGTTTCCTGTTGTGCACTCTGCCTGTGACTGTGCAGCCCCTTATTTCAGGCTGCTCAGTGCCTTTCCAGCTCTTGCTGTCATGTAAATGATTTCTCACTTTCCCTTTTCTTGAGCTCTAACTGCTTGTGGCGCATGTAGCAGCAAGTATGCAAAGCAAATGGCTGACAGGCCTAAGTAAGAACAAATGCTATGTAAGGAGGAAGCAGGTTCTCACTTCAAAAGCCCTTACTGGGAAGCTACTGGGCAGCCTCCCCTCCCACTGAAGTTAAAGGGAGCTCAGGTAACTCCCAAGACAGACACTGTACAGAGCTGAAATTGCAAAAGCTTCCAGCATGCTAACAAGAAGAATTATCTAATTTAAAAAAAAAAAAATTAGAAGTTGTTTTTAAAATAAGTATTTGTTTTTCTTTCATTTTTAAGATGTTGACATGATCACTTAGAGCTGAATAGGACTTGGGAAGGGTCCTTAACGGAGAAGCAATAAAGTTCACTCCAAAGCTTTCATGTGCCACAGACCATTGTATCCTCAGTGTGTCCTTTGATAGCCAGCCAGCAGAACTCCCATTGTCCCGTGGGAGATGTATGTGCCCATTTCATTCTGCTCTTGCTGTGTCCTACTCACGGCTGCTGGATACAGCACCTCTGCCTCTTCTCTCCCCCTCCTCTTCCCCAGGGGGCCTGGGAAACTTTGCTGTGCCACTGGTGCCCACGCACAGGGATGACTTGAAGTTGTCAAGGCAACCTGGAGCAGAGCGCCTGTAATTTCTCCTAGCGTGTGCGCACACACAACGTGAATGGGAATTGTTTTTTAAGCATTGATGTGGAGGGAGTCAGGGAACGGAAGAGTAGAAAGAAGGACGCAGGCATAATTCTGTAAAACTACAAACAAAACCAAACCCTTACCCCTGTCCTCTCCCTTCACCTACTCTCAAGAACTGAGGAATCAGTCACACTGTGGACGAAATAAAGATATGACAAGGACTTCTCCAGAGTGTCAGGGCAAAAAGCAAAGCACTATGTTGCTCTCTTAGAAAAGAAATTAAAATACTCAGGATGTAGGAAAAGCAGCCAGCAAATATGTAGATATGTGATTGCATAAGAAGAAGAAAGAGCCAAAGGATGAAGGGAAAAGGAGAAAAAATGTAGTCAGAGTAACCTGATAAAAATTCTAAATTGTTAAACTAGGAGTTCTGATCGTTCCTCTGACTTGATCATGGGTCTGAAAATTAGCTTGACCTAACCATGCAGCATCTTTCCTGAATAGTTGCTATACTGTCACTGTTTTGGTGTCAGTTTTTGTTTGCTTGCTTTTAATGCAAATCCAGAGTTGCTTCTTTTGTTTTTACTTTTCTTCATGTTGAAAACATACTGCACATAGTCTATATGTAATATTAGATTACACTAATGAAGAGGGATGGTATTGTACTTCTTGGGAAGATCAAAGCTGAAATATTCTGAGAATGTTTTCTTTAGATAACATTGAAGGCAATGGCAGATTTGTATCCACTTGTTCAAAAATAAATTCCAGGGAATAATTTTAAAAGTAAAAAAGCAGAGGTTATGTTGAAATGTCCTACAACTTTGCAACACTTTCCTCCGTTAATTATCACAATTGCATCAATTGATTTTTTTGCAGAACAGTCCAATGTTCTCAAGTCATAAATTATGAGCTATTTCAGTCTGAGATTTGAGTTCAGCATATTCCTAATTATCCTATTACACCACATAAGAGTTTTTGCCTGAGCGTTTTTGTTTAGAAAGAAGGAATATACAGATTTATACAATTAGATATCATATGCCTATTTTCCACCATGGTAACTGTTTAGCAGCTGGTATGACAGATGGCCTATTTCTGTGACTAAGTTCCTAGCCAGCAGAACATTCTTGTCCTTAATGACTATCTAAACTGCTTTGCTAAGTGCATGCATATATATTATTTCAGTTTTAAAAGCTACTACTTTTCATGTTGAAAGTCCCTCTTTCTGAAATCTTTTTGTTGTCCTTTAAAAGATTCTGGAAAAATAATTTTATGTGTTGGCTTTCCTATACTAAAATGCTTGTGTTTTTAACGAAACAAACATTTGCCCCACGGTATTTTCAACTTTTTTGTTTATTTTAAATTACTTTTGATACATAATAACAAAAATTTTAAATATAGAATAGAAAAGTTCAGCTGGAAGGAATCTACAATAATCACCTAGTCCGACTGCCTGACCACCTCAGGACTGACCAAAAGTTAAAGCTTATTGCTAAGAGCATTGCCCAAATGCCCAAATGCCTCTGAAACACTGACAGGCTTGGGGCATTGACCACATCTCCAGGAAGGCTGTTCCAATGTTTGACCAACCTCTCAGCATAGTCTGAACTTCCCCTAGCAAAGCTTTGAACCAGTCCCATGTGTCCCAGGGAGAAAAGATCAGCATACCCCTCTACATTTCCCCTGCAGAGGAAGCTGTGAAGGGCAATGAGATCACCCCTCAGCCTCCATTTTTGTAAATTCCATTAAACCAGTGTTCCCTTCCTCTCCTCATTGGATAGTAGCAATCCTGTGCAGTATGAGAAGAACCATAGGTTCAAAGCCTTGGCATGGGCACTTGACTGAGAAGCCACCAGTGTGAGGTAACCATGAAATAATTTAATGAAATACAAGGGCCAGTGTAGAGTCTTACATGGGGGAAAGGACAACTTGATGTACCAGTACAAGTTGAGGGCTGACCTGTTGGAGAGTAGCATAGGGAAAAGGAACCTGGGGGTTCTGGTGGACAGAAGAACAATCATGAGCCAGCCAAGTGTCCTTGTGGCCAAGAAAGCAAATGGCATCCTGGGATGTATTAGAAAGAATGTGGCTAGTAGGTCAAGAGAGGTTCTCCTCCCATTCTACTCTGCCTTGGTGAGGCCACATTTGGAATATTGTGTCCACTTCTGGTCTCCAGTTCTGAATAAATGTGTAAAACAAGCCCTGCATTCTGGTCCTATTGCATGTTGACAACTGGAAATCAAAAAGAGAGGATTGCTGCAATCATTATTTCTTTCCTTATTCTACACATTAGAACTGAACTGATGATCCTTACTTGTTAATGTAGATTTTTATATAAATGTCCTTCAAATGTTTTATGTTCAGTCTTCAAAAGTGAAGCATCATGAACAGAACATCTTTTTACTGATAATTATTTTCCTGTTTAATTTTTGCAGTTGCTTGTTAAGGACTCCTATGGTTGAGTATCAATAAAGGCAACTGTTGATTTAGGACTGTTGCCCTAATTTTCTTTCTTCAAGGTTGTCTTTCACTCTCCTAATGAAGTAGTTTTAAATGGGCTACTCCCTACCCCCTACCTCTACTAAGCACTCTGTGATGAGTAAACTCTCAGTGTGAGACCTTGAGAACAATCCCTTTTGTGTATGTTGATGGAGATTTGTGGAAATGAATAACACTGTGCAAGGTCATGGTAAAATATGCTGACAGAAAAATTGCAAGAAAAAGCAGTAGTTAGGTAAAGACAGTGGAAGTACTGCCCAAGTTTAATTAAAATGATTAAGCACTAAAGCTTAATTGTGATAGCTGCTGAGCGTCTCATGTGTGATGCTGAGCATTCCCAGGAAACAAAAGTAAAATAAAATTTAAAGCTTTGACAACTTCACAAGATTGGGTGGAAAATTAGTCTGAAGTCTAGATTATTATTTTTAATAGCAGTAGCAGTAAAACAAATAAAAATCTAAATAACATTTTCAAAGAAAATGCATTGGCAAAGTTAATATTAAAACAATACAGCTAATGACTTTGTGAAGCTACATAAAATACATGCTTGAAATACAGCTCTGTATGCCTTTTTGCATGAACTTACAGAAGAGGCTGCCCACAAATTTCAGTTTAATTTATAATCTTATGAATGTGGCAACTTAAATAATGAAATTAGGTATTTTATTAATTTTTCCATGTCCCCTAAGAACACTAGGCAAGTATCTTACAGGAAAATTAGCAGTTGTATTTGATCCAAAATTATGTGACCATGATTAAGCCAAGCTGACTAATGAAACCCATGTCTGAGACATACTAATGCAATTCAATGAGCCAATTAAACGGCTAAGAGTGACTCCTAAAGGACCAGATCTGCCCCACAGGATATTTCCATTACTTCACATTTGCTGTATTGTTAAACTGCATCCTTTGCCCTTTGGTGGCAGTGCTACTAAAGCAAGTTAAGCATTCCTTGCTTCCTCCTGGTTATCTTTAAGCTGGCTCTGTTCTCACCAGGTAGCTGAGCAAACAATATCCACCATTTGATGACAAAGAGAGAATGAGGTTTAGGTTAAAGAGCACCTGGGCTCAGGAGAGCTCTGGAGGGCCAATGCTACTCAAATTAGCACTGCCTTTAACAAAAATCAAACAATAAGCATAAAAAAAAATATCCTTACGAAGATATATGAGCAATATATATGAAAATAATCTCATATATAAGAAAAAATTCTCACTGCTTGGGTGAATCAGAGAAATCACAGAATGGTGAGACTTAACATATAGAAGAATCCACATGAGCACTTAAAGAAAGCAATGTACCTTTCTTTATAGATTCTCCACTACTACAATGAGAAGAAAGGTTGTATTTGATGAAAAAAGACTTTTTTCTGGAGGATGCTACACTACCCCTGCAATAGGTAGTTACTGCTTTGAGTGATTGCTTTGAACTAAAACTGAATAGAGTGATAGCTTTGAAATAAACCTGAATGTAGATGCTGGATACCCCAGTGATTCTGAAAGCTATACACATGGAAAAGTGATGCAAACTGAACTTTGTACTCTTCCTGATGGTACAAATAATTTCTAGTGGCTTCACAGTGATTTGTACCTTACAATTAACCATGAATAATGAAAGACCATTTTGTTGCTATTCAGCACTGACACCAGTCTTCCAATGAAATAACTTCACTATATGAAACTCTATCAGGTTTCAGTGTATCAAGATTAGTTGTTATCTTATTTAGAAAAAAGGATAGTAATCTGTGCTGGAAAGTATTTCCAAGGCTATCAAATATAGCATTCTGACACTGCTTGAGGATCAAACTAGTTGCTATTTTTATCCTAAATATTTTCATGGCAGATTATTCCACAGCCTTGCCTACTTCTTCCTTTGCTTGTTTCCATACACAAATAACTTCATTCATCAATGTCCAGATGGAGATCAGTGACAAGTGGTGTCCCCCAGGGGCCCATATTTGGATCAGTTCTGCTTAATATTTTCACCAATGACATAGTGGGATTGCAGATGACACTAATCTGAGTGCTGTGGTTGACATGCCAGAGGGATGGAACATGATTCAGAGTGAACTGGACAAGCTTGAGAAGTGGGCCCACACAAACCTCACGAAGTTCAACAAGGCCAGGTGCAAGGTCCTGTCATGACAATCCCCAGTATTAATACAGGCTGGATGATGAAGAGGTTGAGAGCATCCCTGTGGAGAGGGGCTTGAGGGTACTGCTGGGTACAAAACTGGACATGATCTGGCAAGGCATGCTTGCAGCACAAAACACCAACTGTACCGTGGACTGCACCACCAAAAGCATGGCCAGCAGGTCAAGGGAGGTGTGATTCTATCCCTGTACTCCACTCTAGTGAGACCACACCTGGAATATTGTGTTCAAATCTACAATCTTTAGCTCAGGAAAGACATGGGACTGTTGGAGCAGGTGCCAGAGGAGGGCCACAAAAATGATCAGAGAGAAGGAACACCTCCACTATGAAAAAAGGCTTATAGACTCAGGGCTGTTAACCCACCTCCACTATGAAAAAAGGCTTATAGACTCAGGGCTGTTAACCTTAGAGAAGAGAAGGCTCTAGGGAAACCTTATTGCAGCCTTTCAGTAGTTAAAGGGGGCCTATAAGAATGATTGGGAGGATCTTTTTAGCAGGGCCTGTTGCAATAGGACAAGAGGTAATGGTTTTAAACTAAAAGAGGGGAGGTTCAGAGTAGGTATAAAGAAGGGTGGCTAAATATTGGCACAGTTTGCCCAGGAAGGAAGTAGATGCCCTATGGTTGGAAACATTCAAAGTCAGGTTGGATGGGGCTCTGAGAACCCTGATCTAATTAAAAATGTCCTGGTTCACTGCAGGTGGAAGGTTGGCCTAGATGACTCTTAAAGATCCCTTCCAAGACAATACTTTTTTGATTCTATGATTCTAAGTTAAGTAGTATCAGATCCCAGTGGACAATCATCCAAATAAAAGACATGGTGACAGCAATAGCATCTACTATTTGAAGTCTTAGTGAAGAAGCCAAGAAGTGGCTGGCCAGTAACACTGGATCACATTTTGACTGAGAAGGTGATGCCTCCAGCACAGAGCTGTTGCAAGTTACATATGGGTACAATCCCATGCTCCAAATCATGTATCCTTTTGCACAGAGACATCCTTGAATGAAACATTAATTTCTGTTCTTCAAATCCTTCACATCTATGACTAGAACTATGTTCTAATTTTTCTAGCAATTCAACAAAAGTTCTCTTCAGACATGTGTTACCTACTGAATATGTAAAAGCAGATGCATTTCTACATTAGATTGCCCTACTGGCTACTGTTTCTTGACAGATACTTCTGATCTCACATCTGTATTCTCAAGTATGTTGTATTATTTTTTCAGTAGCAGCTAAATAAGATTTAGAGTTACTTAGTATAGTAAGTAGTATACAGCTTCATCACATAGTATACAGCTAGTCAGGTAACAGAAGTACTGTACATTGTGGAATGTTTAGTAAATGCTGTTCTTACAAAAATGTGTCTGTGAAGGACTCCAGCCTCAGACTGCCAAAACTCAGACCAGAATTTCAGCAGATTAAAAAGTTTTCATATGTATGCTAAGAAATTGCATTTTTAACTTTTATAGACACTGTTATGTGCCTAACACTATCAAGAAAGTTAATGTATATTTATCAGTAGTATCTTGCACTATGTAATGCATTTAATTTTTTAAATGAATTTAAATGAGTTTCATTTTTAAAGTAGACATTTTTGGCTATATCTCTAGAATAACTGAAAAATTAATATTTTTATCCTTGTGGAACAAGTTAGAAGTCCTACAACTACTAGTATGTTTATTTCAATCTTGTAACAACCTGTCCTTCAGAACTCAAGCTAACTTAATGTGCTTTGCCTTATCAGCTACCTATCAGCTACCACAATTAACATAATTCCTAATTAAATTGAATTTACCATGTCACATTATGCTATTTCTTAAGCAAATGGCCTCTTCCCCCCCTCTCCCCCTCTTCATTTCTGATACAGAAAATAAGCAACTTTATGCCCAACAGAAGAATCTCATTTCCAGGAAAGCTTAGTCTGAATGTCTGTACATAAAAGGATGTCTTTTTAGAATTGCACTGTGCAGGTAGCAGCAGTGTTTTGTTACCAAAAAAACTGTGAGCTGCTATTTTCTGTGTTCCTGGGACTCTGATTCTTGGCTTAAAGACAGTCAGTCCTTTGTACTCTGTTATTACAATGAGGTAACCAAAGAAAGAGAGTCTTGGTTTGAGGCTGTCAGCTGTTACTAATCACTGCTCCATGGCTTGCTGTGAATCCCTGCTTGCCTCTCCCTCCTGCTCTGCTTAGCACACATAAAGAAGATAAATTACTCCCTAGTTTCCCTTCAAAAAGCATATTGTTTGGCACATTCCAGTACTGTGAGCAAAAGATGGAATAATGCAAAGAGTTAAATGGGTATCTAAACAGCCCCACAGCAGGGTCCTTCTCAGGCAGATGTGAGTTTCAGGAAGTGTGCTTTCTTACTGGTTCCTGAAATGTATTCTTTTATATTGCAAACCAGAAAAGTACATCAATTATACTTTTCAGAAGAGTAGACCATATTCCTGATAAAAGTTTCCTTTAGTAACACAAATATTACTGACATTCAATAAACACAGCATCTAATTATAGCATGTTTACATATTTAATTTTACTGGGAGGTGTAATACTTTGGTGTCTATAAATTATTTCATGATGACGAACACAGCCTGGGAAGGTTTGAAGTATCGAAAGGCAGCAATAACATCCCCCCAGAGCTGACTTTTCTCCCAGCTGAACAACTCCAGCTCTCTCAGCCTGGACAGCCCTCTGATCATCTTTGTGTGGTTCTCTGGACCTGCTCCAACAGGACATCCTTCCTGTGCTGAGGTCTTCAAACCTGGATGCAGCACTCCAGGTGGCTCCTCAATCTAATTTTATATTCATGCACGAATCATCACCTGGAAAGAAGCTGTGCCCAGTTGGATATGACACAACTAAGACTTGAAGTAACAGCAGAGTGTCACTAGTGTATTTTGTAACAATCTGACCTTTAAATTTCTGCTTTGAATTTTTGTTTTAGGACAATTTTAAAAATGCTGAGATCATCTTTCTTTTCAAAGTCAGCATTATGAAGATAATTTGAAAAAGAGAGGTGAGACATTACCTTTACATATGTAGATATGTTCAACAAGATTTGATATTTTGGAGTGATCTTCCCACTCCCTATATAACATTCTTTTTTTTTTCCCCTTTTTTTTTGAAATATAAAAATTGTCAGTGATGCTGACTGGTGCATGTGTCCAACTTAAAAGTGATATATTTTCATTCTGCATTCAAGCTAGCAGTGATTCATCTGCTGCTCTTCCACTGATCTTCAGAGAACTTATCTGACCTACTCATGGAGCTGTCCTTTTCCTATTTGTGCTACACACACCCTGCTGATGCTTACATTTTCCTGTAATCCTTTTAGTTTACAACATTCTTTCCCGTGCCTCATGCATTTTCTTCAGTTTGTACTATTTTGCAACAGTATGTTTGCTTCTGTGACCTGTTCTTGATGGATTCACACTTTCTTTGTTGCCTTTCCTCCTCTCATACTTCAAGACTAACTATAATTTCTATCAAGCTGTAGTGCTATCTGCATTCATGTGATGCAGCATAAATGACTTTGAATGGAGTTCCATACTACTGTTTCTATACTGCTCCTGATATTGATATAAAATTCACTCAGATTTCAATCCATGAGTGACGTCTGCAATGTTGACTTAACATCTTTTCAGCCTGGGGAAATTTGTCCTGAAAAATATTACACCAAATGATGCAATGACTTATAGAATAGTGGGGCCCCAGCTCATAAATAGCTGAGAGAGCTGGCAGATGAGATTGCTAAGCTGCTCTCCATCATTTTTCACCAGTCCTGGCTCACTGGAGAGGTCCCAGATGACTGGATGCTGGCCAACGTGATGCCCAGGAAGCAGGGAATTCCAGTTCTGTCAGCCTGACCTCAGCACCAGGCAAGATAATAGAATAGAATAGAATAGAATAGAATAGAATAGAATAGAATAGAATAGAATAGAATAGAATAGAATAGAATAGAATAGAATAGAATTAACCAGGTTGGAAGAGACCTTCGAGATCATCGAGTCCAACCTCTCATCCAACACCATCTCATCAACTAAACCATGCAACCAAGCACCCCATCAAGTCTCCTCCTTAACACCCCCAGTGATGGTGACTCCACCACCTCCCTGGGCAGCCCATTCCAATGGGCAATCACGCTCTCTATGAAGAATTTCTTCCTAACATCCAGTCTAAACCTCCCCTGGCACAGCTTGAGGCTGTGTTCTTTTGATTACAATCACACAGCACATACAGGATGGCCAAGGGATCAGGCCCAGCCAGCATGCATTTAGGAAGGGCAGGTCCTGTCTGACCAACCTGATCTCCCTCTATGATCAGGTGACCCGCCTGGTGGATGTGGGGAAGGCTGTGGATGTAGTCTACCTGGACTTCAGCAAGGCGTTTGATACTGTCCCCCACAGTAAATTCCTGGCCAAGCTGGCAGCCCATGGCTTGGACAGGAGCACACTGTGTTGGGTTAGGAAGTGGCTGGAGGGCCGAGCCCAGAGAGTGGTGGTGAAGGGTGTCACATCCAGCTGGCAGCCAGTCACTAGTGGTGTGCCCCAAGGACCAGTGCTGGGCCCCATGCTCTTTAACATCTTCACTGATGATCTGGATGAGGGCATTGAGTCCATCATCAGTAAATTTGTGGACGACACCAAGCTGGGGGCAGGAGTTGATCTGCTGGAGGGTAGAGAGGCTTTGCAGAGGGACCTCGACAGGCTGGACAGATGGGCAGAGTCCAATGGCTCTGGGGTCAGAGTGTCTGGAGAGGAGCCAGGCAGAAAGGGACCTGGGGGTACTGGTGGATAGTAGACTGAACATGAGCCCGCAGTGTGCCCAGGTGGCCTAGAAGGCCAGCTGCATCCTGGCCTGGATCAGGGACAGTGTGGCCAGCAGGAGCAGGGAGGTCATTGTGCCCCTGTACTCAGCACTGGTTAGGCCACACTTGAGTCCTGTGTCCAGTTCTGGGCCCCTCATCTTAGGAAAGATGCTGGGTTGCTGGAAGGTGTCCAGAGAAGGGCAATAAAGCTTGTGAAGGGTTTGGAGCACAAGCCCTATGAGGAGACGCTGAGGGAGCTGAGGTTGCTTAGCCTGGAGAAGAGGAGGCTCAGGGGAGACCTTACTGCTCTCTACAACTACCTGAAGGGAGGTTGTAGCCAGCTGGTCATTGGTCTCTTCTCCCAGGCAACGACCAGCAGAACAAGAGGACACAGTGTCAAGCTGCACCAGGGGATGTTTAGGCTGGATGTCAGGAAGAAGTTCTTCACAGAGAGAGTGATTTGCCATTGGAATGGGCTGTCCGGGGAGGTGGTGGAGTCACCATCACTGGGGGTATTTAAGAAGAGACTGGAGGAGGCACTTCCTGCCATGGTTTAGTTGTTTAGATGGTGTTGGGTGATGGGTTGGACTTGATGATCTTGAAGGTATTTTCCCATCCAGTTAATTCTGTTCTGTTCTGTTCTATTCTATTCTATTCTATTCTATTCTGTTCTATTCTATTCTATTCTATTCTATTCTATTCTATTCTATTCTATTCTATTCTATCCTATAAATAAGATGCACTACTATATATCACAAGGAAATACATGGAGCTCTTTCATGTCTCTAAGTTACTATTTCCATTAGAAGTTTCTGAGCAGAATTTTGACAAATCAGAGTACTTTTAAATTCTAAACTTTCAAAAAAATACATTCACTTGGGATTGATAAAAAATTTGTGCATGAAGTTTTATAGAATATCAAAATAATAATCTAGTTTTGATAAAGAATCTAGAAACAATCTAAGGATTCCTGTGTCAAGTGTAGCGAAGTCCTTCTAAAGAGCATAGGATCTGATGCAGATCTAACGTGAAAAAATGTGCATAGACATTTAAAAATGTATGAATTATCAACAGTATAAAATGCTATTTATATTACATAGGTTAGTACCTTCACATTAAATAAGAACATCCTAATACATACTATCATCAGTAATTTTCCATTTTTTTTTTCTGGACCTTAGGAATAAATTGTGGTTTAATTACACCCTAAAACCACCCCTCGAATTTAATGAGCTACAATGAGATCAACTTAGGGGAAAAAAATGTACTTCCTATTTGTGAATTTAAGGTCCCCTGGTATTATGCCATATGAATACTAAGGAGTTATTACTTTAGCTGCAATTAGTCTATTATGTTTTAAATTGTTATTATAATTGGAGGTTTTTTTCACAACTTGGTAATGATGTTAAGGCTGTTCTGAGAACTCATTATGAAAGTGTGGAATAGGAGTTTCATGTGAACAGGCTTTTGTTTTCCTTCTTTTCTCTCCTTTGTTTCAGTGACCTCTTGAACTTTGGGTCACTGATTCAGTTACAGCCTTTCAACATCAAAGCCATACATTTTTGCTTTGTCTTTCCCCACCTTTCAGATTTCTAGCGTGCAATGGAAAAAAGTTAAGTCTTCCTCTAGAATGAAATCAGTGCTTTTTAATAATAACATTCAGCATTTTCCATGATATTGCAGTGCTATGAACAGCTGAAAAACAGGTTTTAACTTCCATAATTCACATGTTACGCAGTTGTCATCTGGGCATCGTCTGCTTGCTGGCAGGACTGGGGATATTAATATCTTTGAGAGGTCTGAGGTACTAAAGAAAATATCAGCTGATTTTAAACTAAAAGGATGAAAGAGAAAAGGGTCTTTAAAATCACTGTTATTATTGGACTGCGATGATCTGACAACAGAGGAGAAGCCTGTTTACTTTTTAATGAACTATTAAACATCCTTACTTGAATTTGAAAGCTTTATTTTCCTTATGAACACGGGCCCTTTGCACAGCTTCATTAGCTTTGAGATGGGTATTAGCCAGGCTTAGTAAACTAATGCTTTCAGTGTTTGAGCAATAAAGACATACTAACATTGTAAATACTGGACAAAGCTAATTTTCAGTGCAGGAATGTATTCACTAATGACATAGCCATTCATTAGGTGAACTCTTGACCAAAAACTATGTTTTCTCTGTCTCTGAAAAGAAACTATATTCACTGGAGAATCTCTGATATTATCTAAGTATTCCAATCTAAGTTAGAAGTGGGTGGTGAAATGTCAGAATAATGTGAGTATTTAGCTTTTCATACAAGCAGAGAGAAAAATAGAGAGCTGTTTGTAGAGGAAAGAATCAGCATCAGTATGTTAAATTTTAGTGCAAGTAGTGTACTTCTAGTCCTGTGCTGTACTTTTCTTTTTCCTATGTACCACCAGTAAGGAGCTAGTGGTACAGTTACCAATGATGAAAAAGTGTAATTAATATGAAAAAAAAATCAAATCAAGTTTATAATTATTATAAACGAAAGTCTGATCCTGAAAGCATGCTTACTTGGGACATCCAAATAAATGTGTATTTACTAGAAAAACCTCTTCACAACTTGTGAAAAACTTGAAGCCCTTCAGACTCTTCAGTGGAGAATATGAATACTGCTTAATGATTAGTACCAGATCTGATAATTCAAACTACTCAGGAACTAGTCATGCTGTCCAGATACCGGAATAGCCTGAACTCCAACATGTTTTCAAATAAGTGCTCTTTGTTGTGTGACTCTTTTGTTTTCGGAATATACTCAGGATCTATTTTTGAGCTTCTCTTCACAACCAGGGTGCCAGGAATTTAATTTGCTTTGATACTTGAATTCCAGAGATGATGGGTCATTTAAGAATAACATTAAGAACTTAAACTTTGTTGGCTTGAGTGTTGAGCACTTGGATGTTTTCTCTATTTGAGTGTCTCTAACTGAGTGTTAGAACTGGATTGCCATGCAATTATGTGAAACCGTAAAGCATTTTATCTTTTCATTTTCACATTATAAGGTCCCAAATACAATACAATTTTTTTTTGCATAAGTATTTAGATATCTTACTTATTTCTGTTTCTTACTTCTCTTTGCAGATCAGCTTTGTTATATCTGTTTTTGACAGACCCCTGCAGAGAAGAAGATCTTTTCCAGATACTATTAGCTGAAGGAACACATGGACCTTTTGCGTTTGGTGAGCTGAAGAACCATTTTGCTAGATATAACTGTCTTCACATGAGCACTAACTGAAACTCTGTTTTGTATGAAACTGCCCAGTTTGGCTGAAGAATCTGCACTTGTGCTTCTTTCAGGTGTATGCTTTACAATAATACATGCTTTGTAAATACACATATAGTTTGTTGACCTGATAAACATTGAGACAAGTGACTCAAGAAAGGCCAACCTTGGGATCAGGTAGGTGCCTGTAGTAATTTCTTTTCACCCATTTCTGGAATTCAGATGGCACTCAATATCTCCCAGTGACACATAAATGGACCTTCAGGGGTATGTAACAATGCCATTATTCAGTCATACCTCGGAAGATCAAGTCCTAGGAAGAACCAAAGGGAAAAGTCCTTTCATAAATGAGGAAAAGTGTCATCAGGGTGGCCCCACTAAAATATGTTGACTATGTAGAGAACTTGCAGAGTATGCCCAGACCTAGATAAAACTGATGCATTCTAGAATAAGCTATCACCACAAACCCCAGTCATTTCTGGAACGGGAGATCTGCTGCAAGAATTTTGCATCAAACTTCAGCACTAAACCAGTATCCTGGATCTGCCTGAAGATAACCATGTCTGTGTAAGCCTGAAAAGATTCACAATGGGAGACATTCCACTCAACTAAAAAGTTCCTGGTAATTCTGTGAGGAAATTCCAGGTTTCAGCAAAAATTTGGCTGTGTTCATGACTGCATAAGACGCTCATGTAGAGTGTCTGGATGAAAGGTATTGTAGCTCATGCAGACCCTGCTTTGTGACTCTCTAACATGCAGCTGAAATCCCAGACATTGCTGATTCTTAGTTACACCATAGTATCAACAAATCATTAGAAACTTCTGTCTTGAGTGTCCCTACTTTCTCCTTCTCATCTTCCATCACCAGGGAGAACTATGTCATGCAGACAGATACCAGGATGAGCAATTATCTGGACAGTATTCCTGCTCTTCCACACTTTGAGTGCTCTGTGCAGTTCTGGGCCCCTCGGTTTAGGAAAGATGTTGAGTTGCTGGAACATGTCCAGAGAAGGGCAACAAAGCTGGTGAGGGGTCTGGAGCACAAGCCCTATGAGGAGAGGCTGAAGGAGCTGGGGTTGTTTAGCTTGGAGAAGAGGTGGCTCAGGGAGACTTTACTGCTGTCTACAACTACCTGAAGGGTGGTTGTAGCCAGCTGGTCATTGGTCTCTTCTCCCAGGCAATGACCAAGAGAACAACAGGACATAGTCTCAAGCTGTGCCAGGGGAGGTTTAGGCTGGATGTTAGCAATAAGTTTTTCACAGAAAGAGCGATTTGCCATTGGAATGTCCTGCCCAGGGAGGTGGTGGAGTCACTGCCCCTCAAGTGTTTAAAATAAGACTGGATGAGGTACTTAGTGCCATGGTTTAGTTGATTAGATTGTGTTGGGCGATAGGTTGGACTTGATGATCTTGAAGGTCTTTTCCAACCTGGTTAATTCTGTGATTCTGTAGTTCTGTAATGTAACATCTTAATCAAATCCAGATCTAAGGCTTGAGTCCAGTAGCTCTTGTGGTGCACACTGACTTTCCTCCATTGCTCATAATGTTGGTGAGGTGTCCATCAGAGCTAACAAAAGACAAGCATTCAATATCTCTTCCTCCAGTGATGATGATAGTGATGGATCTGCTTTACAGAAGTTTTATCCTAAGAATTCTCAAGTTTTGAGAATTTAATGGAAAGAATATACTATAGGCCAACAACTGCCCATTACCATAACATTAAAAAAAAAAAAAATCAGGGGTGAAAATAAGGGTAGAGGACCTAATGTTACCCTCACAGTCTCCTGTCTGAAAGATGACAACTTTCTGCAATTGGTCCTTCTGCAATGATCTGTGTAGCTGATACAGAAATTCAGAAAGCACGTTGTGTCTGTCAGATTTTACAGCATTGATGAAAGGATGATGTATGTTACTTCTGCTGGTGCGCAAGAGGTGAAAGGAGTAGGAAAGCAAAAGCCTGATGATGCATCTGTGTACCTAACTACCTTGTGAAGGTGTAACTCTTCATAAGTTTTCATTCCTTTTTTTTGTCATACTTTGAGAATGGCTCTTACACACTGTTGTTATTTGTCAGATTCCCAAGACTGACACCATTAAGAGCTAATATGCTCTTCATAGTTCTTTCTTTCTTGACATATAGTTTGCCATATATCTTTTATTTGCAGGTCTAATTTCATGTTCATGGAGTAGGTTTACGTTTGTTGAAGCTGAGATGGTTGTCAGACCCTGGAACAGGTTTTTTTCTTGGTTTTGGAATAGCTCTTTAAAGAGCTATGTTTAAAAAAGCTGGAACAGTAGGCAGTGATCATTGCTTAGAGCAATTGGTAAGTGAAATCTTAACAGGTGAAAACAGAGAGACTCCTTCGATCTGACATAAAATTCTGTGCAGTGCAACAACTTAAACCACTGAGAAATCAGTCTGATGGTCAACAAACACACTCCTTGACTCCAGTTCTACCTGACAACTGATTCATGCTGAAAGAATCAGGAAAAGGTAGTGTTTGGGCTCTTACTTGCCGTCCTGCCTCTAGCCAGCAGTGGGGACTAGGGCTTTCCTAAAACTGCTAGTTCCACAGGTTTGCTAGTCATTACTGACTGTATCTGTGAACTCTAGTTTCATTTTGAAACTATTAACTTCTGTCTTGTAGCACTCTACATTGTACAGTTGTGTGCTGTGTTAAAATGTACTTCTTCATCATAAATTCTCTCCCTAAGTATTTTATTGTACACACCATATTTCCTTTACTATAAAAAACACTTCTGAGATAGAGAGTCGTTTGTCATTGGAATGGGCTGCCCAGGGAGCTGGTGGAGTCACTGTCCCTGGAGGGGTTCAAGAGGGGACTGGACGTGGCACGTGGTGCCATGGTCTAGTCATGAGGTCTGTGGTGACAGGTTGGACTTGATGATCTTTGAGGTCTCTTCCAACCTTGGTGATACTGTGATACTGTGATAATAATAAATAGTTACACTTTCTAACCCTCTACACCTGGTTAGTGATTTCTCTCTACTTGTATGGTGATTGTCTACGGTTACACCTTTTTCAAGCCCAAAGTTTGTGTTTTACCTCCTTGCATTTCACTAGAACCCCAAGGCAAGGAAAAAAATTGAGCTGCTTAATGACTAAGTTGCCAGTATTTCTCAATGACACCACTTGTTCCATGGGGGTTCAGCCCCTGGAATTGGAAGCAGAAAGCAGCCCCTGCAATCCAGGAGGAAATTATCAACAACCTATTGTGACACTTAGATGTGTGCAAGTATCACAGTATCACAGTATTGCTACGGTTGGAAGAGACCTCGAAGATCATCGAGTCCAACCTGTCACCACAGACCCCATGACTAGACCATGGCACCAAGTGCCACATCCAGTCCCCTCTTGAACACCTCCAGGGACAGCGACTCCACCACCTCCCCGGGCAGCCCATTCCAATGGCGAATCACTCTCTCGGTGAAGAACTTTCTCCTCACCTCCAGCCTAAACTTCCCCTGGCGCAGCTTGAGACTGTGTCCTCTTGTTCTGGTGCTGGTTGCTAGGGAGAAGAGGCCAACCCCTTCCTGGCTACAACCACCCTTCAGGTAGTTGTAGAGAGCAATGAGGTCACCCCTGAGCCTCCTCTTCTCCAGGCTAAACAACCCCAGCTCCCTCAGCCTCTCCTCAGGGCTTGTGCTCAAGGCCTCTCACCAGCCTTGTTGCCCTTCTCTGGACATGTTCAAGTGTCTCGATGTCCTTCTTAAACGGAGGGGCCCAGAACTGGACACAGGACTCAAGGTGCAGCCTAACCAACGCAGAGTACAGGGGCACAATGACCTCCCTGCTCCTGCTGGCCACACCATTCCTAATGCAGGCCAGAAGTCTATGGGACCAGAAGGAATCCACCCAACCATACTTAATGAGTTGGCAGAAATGCTCACCAAGTCACTCACCACTATTTGTCAACAGCCCTGCCTAACCAGGAAGGTCCCAGTTGACTGGAGGCTAGAAAATGTGACACCCATCTTTGTGACAGGCCAGAAAGATGATCCAGAGAACTAGAGGCCTGTCAGTCTGACCTTGGTGCCAGGAAAGATTATGGAGCAGATCATCCTGAGTGCCATCACACCACACTTAAAAGACAACCAGGTGATCAGGCCCAGTCAGCATGGGTGTATGAAAGGCAGATCCTGCCTCACTGATGATCTCTTTCTACAACAAGGCAACCTGCCTAGTGGATGATGGAAGGGCCACTGATATTTTCTACCTCAACTTGAGTAAAGCCTTTGACACTGTCTCCCACAGCACTTTCACTCTGAAACTCATGGCACAAGGCACTCTGCGCTGGATAAAAAACTGGCTGGCTGGACAGGTCCAAAGCGTGGTGGTGCATGGAGTTATATCTGACTGGTGCCCTGTCACTAGTGGTGTCCTCCAGGGTTCAGTACTGGAGCCTGTCCTCTTTAATATCTTTATCAATGATCTGGATGAGAGGATTGGGTGCACCTTCAGTAAGTTTGCACATGACACCAGGCTGGGTAGCTGTGTTGATCTGCTAGAGGGTAGGGAAGCTTTACAGCAGGGTCTGGACAGGTTAGACCAATGGGCCAAGGCTAGTTGTATGAAGTTTAACATGGCCAACTGCCAGGTCTGGCACCAGGATCACAACCCCATGGTAAACCACAGGCTTGGGGATGTGTGCCTGGAAAGCTGTGACTCAGAGAGGGACCCTGGGGTCTTAGTTGACAGTTGACTAAATATGAGTCAGCAGTGTGCTCTGGTGGCCAAGAAAGACAATGGCATCCTGGCTTGTATTAGAAACATGGTGGCCAGCAGGAACAGGGAGGTGACCATGCCCCTGTACTCAGCACTGGTGAGGCCACACCTAGAGTATTGTGTTCAGTTCTGGGCTCCTCACTACAAGAGGGACATGGAGGTGCTGGAGTTTGTTCAGAGAAGAGCAATGAGGCTCATGAAGGGCCTGAGTACATGACCTATGAGGAGTATCTGAGGGAGATGTGGTTGTTCAGCCTGGAGAAAAAGAAGCCGAAGGGAGACCTCATCGATCTCTACAACTACCTGGAAAGAGGTTGGAGTGAGGAGGAGGCCAGCCTCTTCTCCTTGGTGTCAAGTGACAGGAGTAGAGCAAATGATTTCAAGCTATGCCAGGAGAGGTTCGGGCCAGATATGATGATATACTGCTTCACAGAGAGGGTTATCAAACATTGGAGTGGTCTGCCCAGGGCTGTGGTGGAGTTGCCATCCCTGGGGGTGTTCAAGCAGCATGTGGACCTGGCACTTAGGGACATAGTTTAGTACTGACCCTCCAGTGCTGTGTCAAGGGTTGGACTGGATGATCTTTGAAGCTTTTTCCAACTGGATGCTTTCTGTGATTCTGTAAATCCATTCCGCTAATGAGCCCTATCACCTTCTCTGAACTCTTTGCAGTGCATTTGAGAACTCTTGCCTGTGTACTAATGGCCATTATCTGAGAGCTCTCTTGTGATTAGGTGGAGTAATGGTGTAACATATTTTCCTTTCCCAGGCGTATTACATTGCAGCTGGCACCATCCTAGTTCATCTGTGACATCATCACAATATATTGAATAAAAGTTTTGGTCTCAGAGTTCCAGTTAGGAAAATGCTGAGAAGACTTGGTTTTGCATTTTGAACATTTTGCTGTACAAAATACAAACTCAAGTCTTTTCCATTTACAATGTAGTGTATCTGATTTTACATTTCATAGCAGAGTTTTTTAATTTTCAGGGATGCTGTTTTACTCTAACTGATTCATATTTATTTGTACTACACTTAAAAAAACCAAATCAAAACAAAACACACACACACACACACACAAACCCTAAAATTCCCCAAACTTTGAATTTGTTCCTAAGATATTTTCGGTCCTTCTGCCTTTGAATCAAAGAGAAGAGTTCCTCAGGGATCAGCCCTAGGACCAGTCTTGTTCAACATCTTTGTGGGTGATGCTGGAGGGAAGGAATGCCATCCAGAGGGACCTTGACAGGCTGGAGAGGTGGGCACAAGCCAACCTCATGAACTTCAACAAGACCAAGTGCAGGATCCTGCATCTGGGTCGAGGCAATCCCAGGCACAATACAGGCTGGGCAGTGACTGACTGGAGAGCAGCCCTGAGGAGAGAGACTTGGGGGTGCTGGTGGACGAGAAGCTCAACATGAGCTCTCAATGTGCACTTGCAGCCTGGAAAGCCAATCAGATCCTGGCCTGCATCAGGAGAAGTGTGGCCAGAAGGTCAAGGGAGGTGCTTCTTCCCCTCTACTCAGCTCTGGAGACCCCACCTGGAGTACTGCATCAAGTTCTGGAGCCCCTATTACAAGAGCATATGGATGTGCTGGAACGTATCCAGAGAAGGGCCACGAGGATGATCAGAGGGCTGGAGCACCTCTCCTATGAGGACAGACTGAAGGAGTTGGGGCTGTTCAGTCTGGAGAAGAGAAGGCTCCCAGGTGACCTCATTGTGGCCTTCCAGTATCTGAAGGGGGCCTGCAAGAAAGCTGGGGAGGGACTTCTCAGGATCTCAGGTAGTGATAGGACTAGGGGGAATGGAATGAAGCTGGAGGTGGGGAGATTCACGCTGGACATGAGGAGGAAGTTCTTCACCATGAGAGTGGTGAAGCCCTGGAATGGGTTATCCAGGGAGGTGGTTGAGGCCCCATCCCTGGAGGTGTTTAAGACCCGGCTGGATGAGGCTCTGGCCAGCCTGATCTAGTGTGAGGTGTCCCTGCCCATGGCAGGGAGGTTGGAACTAGATGATCCTTGTGATCCCTTCCAACCCTGACTGATACTAGTATACTATGATAGAATTGTCAATAAAGTGTCAGTGTGAATTTACAGTGGTTTATCAGTGCTCAAGCAAAAGGCATAAATTCTTACATGTTCTCCAAATAGTTATTTCCTTTTTGTCCTGTCAGTGGCTTGCCTCTCAGCAAGTGTAGTCTTGATGTTATAAACTTGAACTAAGATAAAGACTCAAAACTAAGTGTTTGTGGATGGGAGATTGTTACCTTTTATCGACTATGTTGGAATTCTACGCAGAATGCAAAGTGTGGAACAACCTGTTGTTAATACCTTGTGAAAAAAAAAAAAAAAGCAGTTTTCCAATAAGAAAATTTTGCAATTAAATTTAGATCAGCTTTTAATTAAGGGCTTCTAACACACTTATTTTGTAGGGTTATTTTAGTTTCAGCTGTCTTTAATTCTTGCAGATTTTGTTCTTGAACATTCTTGCTGTTTGTGCAGTACTGCTTGAGGAGACTGAGACTTCAAAAACTACACTGATGTGTACTTTCTGCTTTTGAATGCTGTGTATCACACTTAGGTTTCTTTTCTATATGTAGGAATTTAATCTCTGCTCTTACTGTGCTTTAATTTTTAGTAGGATCTGTACTCACATAGAATTGTTCCCTCAGGCTCTCGAAAAGACAGATTGCTGTGTACACCCTATTGTAAGATTGTTTCAGAAACAGTTCAGTAGTGAGCGTATTTTCATTTTATAATCCTTTCTGCAGCTCCTTGCTTATAGTATTTGCATAGGTTAAGATACTTTCTGAGCCATTTTCTGAGAAATAGGTTCCACCCAAAGCTGTGTTTTTTCGACGAATTCATATGACACCTCATATGGGGAGGCTTGTGGATGTGGTCTACCTGGACTTCAGCAAGGCCTTTGACACCATCCCCCACAGCAAACTGCTGGCAAGCTGTCAGCTCGTGGCTTGGGCAGCAACACTCTGTGCTGGGTTAGAAACTGGCTGGAGGGCCAGGCCCAGAGAGTGGTGGTGAATGGTGCCACATCCAGCCGGAGGCCAGTCACCAGTGGCGTCCCCCAGGGATCAGTGCTGGGCCCCATCTTCTTCAATGTCTTCACTGACAATCTGGATGAGGGATTGAGACAGTCATCAGCAAATTTGCAGATGACACCAAGTTGGGAGCAGATGTTGGTCAGTTAGAGGGTGGAAGGGCTCTGGAGAGGGACCTCGACCGGCTGGACAGATGGGCAGAGTCCAATGGGATGGCATTCAACAAGTCCAAGTGCCAGGTGCTGCACTTTGGCCACAACAACCCCATGCAGAGCTACAGGCTGGGGTTGGAGTGGCTGGAGAGCTGCCAAACAGAGAGGGACCTGGGGGTGCTGATCGACAGCCACCTAAACATGAGCCAGCAGTGTGCCCAGGTGGCCAAGAAGGCAAATGGCATCCTGGCCTGCATTAGGAATAGCGCGGCCAGCAGGAGCAGCGAGGTTATTGTGCCCCTGTACTCTGCTTTGGTTAGGCCACACCTTGAGTCCTGTGTCCAGTTCTGGGCCCCTCTGTTTAAGAAAGATATCGAGACACTTGAACATGTCCAGAGAAGGGCAGCAAGGCTGGTGAGAGGCCTTGAGCACAAGCCCTATGAGGAGAGGCTGAGGGAGCTGGGATTGTTTAGCTTGAAGAGGAGGCTCAGGGGCGACCTCATTGCTGGTAAAACTGATTGCTGACACACACTCATTCTGCAGCTATTTCTTCTTTGTATAGACTTGAAAATTAATGTTGCTAGATGTTGAATAGTTTCCAACCCAACTTATTTTTTTTTTCTTTCTTATTTTTCAAAGTGTAACTGCCTGCTACTTAAACTCATTTTGTTAACTTTTAAAAACTTTGTCCAAAATACTTTGGAATTGCAAGATGCAATTATTAAACATATCCTGCTCACATTCCCTTGAAGACTTTGGAGGGGAACAGCATAAGAAGGTTTAGTTATTTTCATCCATGAGTGCTTATTAGAGGCTATGTCAGAATTGATGGACATCTGTTTTATACAGTAATTCAGGTACTGAAGGGCAGGTGCTTGAAGTAATTATGTCTATAAAGTTTCATCTTGTTTACAAGATGATTCCATCTTTACAAACTTAGTAACTTGTCCACATTTTTAGCCAGTGTTGGTTTCGATGCACAAATCAAAGCATGAGCTTTACTATATTTATGGGGGAAAAAAGTATTGGATGCTCAAATTAAATAGCTTTGTGGTCCAGTTATGGAAATTGCATGTGTAAATATCTGTGTGAATGCATACAGTGATGTGTGCCTGAAAAACACAAGTGCATAAAGTTAAAGCTGCCATGTAATACAGCTTTTACAACATTCACATACTTAGAAATTTTTGGCTGGGGTAGAAAAAGGAAATAGTTGCCTGAAAAAGAAGATAAGATACTTTTTTAAAAAACTAACATTTTATGTATTAAAAGTAAGTTGTAAGTGAAAAAGTGATACACCCCAAGGATGGTCATGGATTGGTTATTCATAGGAGGGTTACTACTGTAGGAGACATCTACAGTCTTTCAGTACAAATACAGGCAGCTCAAATACATTTGCAATCCAAAAGGTGCTTCACTCACAGAGAATCTATCAGTTCCCTGCTTTTGCCTGTACCTAGAGTCAGCTGAGATTGGTATAAAATTTTTCATCAATATGATGGATTTTGATTATTTTGACTTCCAAAATAATTTCTTTAGAACATGCAAAAATCAGAAAATTGTGGGAAACCCAGAAAATGTCCAATTTTTAGAATTTGCAAATGGGTTCACTGCTCTGATTACCAGCTAACGTGAGCAAACATTTCCTAATTTTTTCTCAGTTCTCATGCATTAACTATATGAACTACACAAATCAGGAATGCTGTATTTCTTAAACTGAAACATGGAAGAGTAAGACTGACCTCTGTTAATGTTTTTGACTTTCACTTTACTGTGAGTACTCAAGATGTTGCACAGGCACTGGTTAAAGGCCTGTTGCCAGAATGATTTAAAGGGAATTACTGCTAGGGCTTTCCTTTTTCTTCCTGGAAGAATGATAATGCTGGCTCCATAGTATTTGTTCTTTCCCTAGAATTCTGCTGAATGAGAGAATTTCCATGTGTTTAAATGATCATAAACATATGTGGCTCATATGAGACAGCACCCGAGACCTTGTAGTAAGTGATGGCCTCTTTTTCCACATGAGATTTGTCAGGAAATAGGAGAACTAGAGCCTTGATGCAGTATAGCTTCTGCTACCACAAACACAGACATGGGAAGGAATCTCAGTCTCATCCTTTGAAAAGGTGATGCAGAGGTTCCTATTGTTGTGAGATTTATTAGCAGTCATACCATATGCTAACTTCAGGAGTTTTTTTTTAAACATCATGGCTAACATTTTCCTGTTAAACAGTTGTATCTAGTGAAAAAAATGCAGCATGTTATGACTCCTTACACCATTCTTGCTGTAATTATTTGCTTATTTTCATCTGTACATCAATATAGCTAAAATACCTAGGTATTTTCTGCCTGCTGAGCTGGGGCAACTTAATCTACATATCTCCATTAAACGTCATTGCCTAGCAGCTATAAAAAAAAATTCACTTTGTCTAGTAGCTGTACAAAATGTACAAACAAACAAAAAAAGAAAAAGAGAGATGCAAAGGAGAAACTTGATTTGCCTAAGCTTATGCAACATGTCACAGCATTAAATTCCCACGAGATTCTTTGTGCAAAGTCTGGCTTTTCTGAAGTTGAATCTGTTCCTATCTAGATGCTGGGTTTTTCCTAATATGTGTAAGGGAGTGGCTTGATGACTATTTCAAATTTAGTTGTTTCTTTTACTATTATGCTTGTTTCATTGTAGGTAACTTCAAGCAACTGAGTCTGCAGCTTGGCTATAAATCATGATCTCTACCTGTATTTTGTTTCATTATTTGAGTGCCTTCGTGTGCCATTGCTTTTGTCTCAGTTAGGGGGACAGACTGTGTTCCTTACTATTTCTTGCTAACATTGTCTCCCTTTATTGCTCTCCCTTTATAGCTGAAATCACAAAAATCATATGTACATCCCAAGTTAGTTAAGAGGCACCCACTCTTGCAAATTTCAACTTTGTCAATAGCCTATAGTCTTGAATAGAAACATGCACACAAAATCCTGCTGTGTGATTATGATTAATTTCTACTGTACTAGTGCTGCTCCCATTAGGAGCTTGGACAAACATTATCATCTAATGCACCATGCATTGTACTGGTATTCATGATTGGGATATTTGCTTGGTTCTATTATTGCTGACATGCTGTATCTTTTGTGAGCCAGTGGACCTTGCTGTTTCACTGTTTCTACATTCCCTTTCTCTTTACATTCCCTTTCTCTTTACATTCCCTTTCTCTTTACACTCCCTTTCTCTTCTCCCAGGTTGGTTTATATCACTGTTATTATCTCATTATTTCTGCAATGTTTGTCTCAGATCTCAACTGGATGTTTTAAGCTTCGCTGTACTTTACCAGACAAATATATTTGAAAGAAATGCACAGAATTTAATCCTTGTTTACTTGCATTTAAAAGTAGGGGTACCTGTACAATGAAATTCCAAACTTCCAAAATTTTGTGGAAGGTGAAAGAGCCTATCTGTTACACTTATCTGTGCAAAATATTTGCAAATAACCCTTACAAAATTTCTCTAGCTTTAATATTTGTCACAACTGCTGGGCTCCAACTATGCTTTTTCTGAAGACTGGTCATAAATAATTTTGGTGAATGTGATTTTAGGAAATGTGTATATTGGTTAAGAAAAGGCACCTTATTCTGCACTTACATTAAGCGAATAAATAAAACACAGATAAAATTCTACACTAGTTTTAAGGGCTGGATTTTCAATTTCATTATGATATTGTTGTAGTAGCTCAGAGAATGTTCATGCATAATGCTTTTAATGCTGGCACAATCTTGCAGTCTTTGCTATTTCATGACAAGTTTATTTGTTATCTTATGTATCTGTATTTTACATACCTTTTAGGGACAATGCATGTTTAAAAATAACTATGCCTAGTAATTTGTTTATATAAAATTCTTGAAGTTATAATGATACAAGAAGGCATAAAAAATCCTGAACTCCTATAGATAGTGAATTCAAAACAGAGCTGGAGTAAAATGGTTAGTCAGGCTTTATTAATTGTTTTCAGGTTTTATTAGGCCTTAAAATAATCTGAATGGGAATTGCATCTTTTTCTTTGGTTATTTATACTGCTTATACTGTGCTTTGATTTTGCCTTCAACTTCGTAAAAGATACTGATTTGCATTGCTGACTTAGGAGTTCTCTTTGAAAGACTGTAGAGAACACAGACTAGCATAGACTGTGCAGCTAGGTTGGTTGTCTAAGCCACAAAGAATAAACAGCACAGATATTTGTAAATTTATATTGTCCTATGTAAAAGATAGTGAAAAGTATGCAAATAACTTCTATTTTCTCTCATGCAGATGTTATTACATGCTTGATAACATGCACATCAAAAGATAGACTCCTGTGGACAAAATTGTACATCTGCTTGAGACACATGTAATAATGGTAAGCACTAGAGTAAATGTGAGTAAAACCTTTTGGATACGATTCTGCATCTTTCTTTCATCAAAGTACCAAAACATCTATAGGGAAATGGAATTGGGTTGATTTCGCATTTTATAGTTTCTTTTCCCAAGAGTTTGTGAATACGGCCAGCCTGATCCAGTGTGGGGTGTCCCTGCCCATGGCAGGGGGTTGGAACTAGATGATCCTCGTGGTCCCTTCCAACCCTGACTGATACTATGATACTATGATATAGCAGAAGTCTTCAGTTTCTCAGTTTATTGTTAATTTACAAAACACTGCATAGCTTCTGTAATTATTACCTTGTTTTTATTGTTGCAGTTCCTTTGACATTCACAGATTTTGTGAAGGAGTTCAATAACCCTTAGCCTAGTTCTAATACCTCAGACCATATATTCTGATACTGTCATAAATAGATATATTGAGCATGCTTACATAAATACAAACAGAAACCCAGAACTCCTTATGTGGCAGACACCGCCATGCTGCATACAGAAAAGTACTTATTCAGCTCACTTACAGTCAGAAGAAACAATTACCAGCATCTAATACCCTGAAGGAATCTTTTGCAGGTTAGTTAATATGCATTCACTTTGATTTGGCAAAGAAAATACAAGGAATAATAGTTTTAGATCATCGGTGCTAACAGAAGTCTTTAGGCTGACTTGAAAACCATCAGACTTCTATCCAGTGAATTGTCCTATAATGTGTAAAAAAAAAAAAAGAAACCAATAGCATCTATACAACTGTACAGTAGTACACCTGTAAAGGCTATTGTTCATTATTATTTAGATAGTCAATAATACCTACATATTTATGTCACTATGAGAGTCCTGCAGCAAATATGTAAGAACACATAATAATTTGTATGCTAAATGAGGTATTATTCAGCATAGAATATGTTTTTTAGCAGTAAAGTGGGAAATGTCTTTAATCACGTGAGAGAATGTGTATTCCTCTTTTACTTACTGATTAATAAATAAATAAATAAATAAATAAAGGCATCTGACATTTGTTAATTTCACTGTGTTCCCTGACCAACCAAAGAAGATTAAGATGTTGTTTTTCACTCTGAAAACTACTGTCTCTACTTCACAGGGAAATTCTAGGAATAATCCACTTAACACCACAAGACACTTCTATGTTAATTAGACAAATCTTGCAGATAAATAAGATTTCTCTGTACCAAAAGCCTTGATATAATAAAGGATGTAATTGTTATGAAAAAAGGGGGAGAAAAAAAAAAGGATAAAGTGTTCCAAAGAATTCCAAGTGGAGGGAAAAAAAAATAAAAGAAGCCATCAAATAGAAGGGTATTGTTTGAATCCAGAAACTGAAGATTCTTTTTGAATAGAATTAGTTGGAAACCCATTGTTCCAGTATTTTACAAAATCTCCACTAAGACATGATGATAAGGCAAAAGAGCTTGTTTTATCACAAGGCTAGATCCTTGTGATACTTGTGAATCTCTGATGTCTACTTGACAGTCTTTACCTAATCAAAGTCTTTCTACTTAAAATTTTCCAAGTGTATTTGAATCCTTGCATAGGATGATCTACATAATTTCCTGTTTAACCTGAAGCTCTCTCAAACAATCAGTATGGATGCGGATTTACAAGGCACTGAGTAGGTGAGTTCTCTTGCAATAACTCATAACTCAATAACAAAATGGAGCAGCAGTGCCAGTCTCAGCTAACACAAAAAGGGTAAATGTCTTTCCTTTTCTACTTTTAGTGGTTCTTCTATCAGCCAACCTGGGGAGTTCTGCAGGTGAAACGGATAACAAAACAATAAGGATATATGGCATGTAACAGAATTATACAATGGTTGGGAATTAAACTTGTTTCTCCTACATGATCTATAAATTTCTCTGTAGTTCTAATGTTCATTAAGCTTTCTGTATATAAAAGTGAAGCAAATTATTTTGTAACTGTGAATACCATAGTCTTCTGCTATTGTATTAACATCTTACATCTACACTTGTCTTTGGTATCCGTGAAAATGGAATCTTGTTTGCTTTTATATGAAGAGATCTGCACACTATATTATTTGAAAATTAATGAACTAAAGAACAGCTATAATCTCAAGATGCTCTGACAATTGAGGTAGTGTATTAGGTGTTTAGATCCTAGGACTGCAGAGTGAGTGGTTTTCTTTAAGTTCTTCAAGCTCTGCCACTGATTTGCCGACAGACCAAGGTCCATCCTTTCTTTTCTTCAGATAAGTAACAGAACAAATATGTTGTGGGTACATCCCAAACATTCTCTTCCATGAAACTTACATGGAATGACAAGGCTTGCTAAAAGATTAGGAGGTAGGCAAACATTTAATAGATCTGCATTTACAAGTATGGATTATTGCCCACAATCAATAGTTAAAACTTCCTTGCACCTTGGAACTATATTTATGAGATACATTTTGTTAGCATTGTGGAGGACATTGTAGAGGAAATACCTGTTCAAAAAGTAAAAGAAGAAAATGGAGTACAGAGACAGCTTCATAGTAGTTATATATAGTAACTTGTATAGATAGTGCTGAAATGAGGAAAAGCAGTTTTCAGTTTCTTAGTATGTAAATTCCAACCTCTTGTTACATCATCTCTGAAAGAGCAATAGCAAAGGTATCTCTGTCTGCAGGTTATAACCTTTCTATGATGTGGAATGTTATTTTTTAAAATTATTTAGTGTGTGCATCTTTATAAAATTGTTTTTTAAAATGAAGATCTGTTTAATTTTTTACCTGTGACTAAACTGGATACAATTAGTGGCAGGACCAGCATTTGCAGCATTCTCATGAGTAGTTCTCCTGGAAATGAAAAATACTTGACTTCCCGGTAGCTCATCTTATATGGTCGAAGAGAAAATCCAAGGATTACACCTGAAGAGAGGGAAAAGATATCATAGCTTGCTCTTATAAAGTAGTAGCAACATCAGAACGTGAATGTCTATATAGTACTTCACATATTTGATTGTAACATGCAGATTGCACTCTTGATTTGCTCTCTCAAATATCAGCGACTATAACGAGCAGTCCTATTTTTCACTGTAACAGATTCAGAATTTATTTGTGCTGCTGTTTTTAAATCTGGATCAATGTACAAAGCACACCTTGAGCATTAGAGAGAAAAAAACAACACACCACACACACACAAAAACAAAACAAAACAAAACAAAACAAACAAACAAAACAAACAAAAAAAAACCCAAACACCCAACCCACCAAAATACCCACCAAAACCCAATCCCTGCTACTGCAGCCAGCTTTGAATTCTGGAAGCTTGAATGTAATAGTACATGGAACATATATACATACTAGCTACCAGCCTTCAGAAGCCTTGCCCATGCCTTTTTACTCTGTGGAGCCTGATCCTGTAGATGTGCTTCAGATTGGATGAGACAATGAGGACAGATGTATTTGAGAATTCCCTTGTGGTTAGGGCTTTATACAACAAAACAGCATCAAGAGGTAAATAGCTTTACAGGTGCCTGCCTTCAGAAACACAGGCACTTCCAAAACAGCAGCTAACCAGGGCTGGAAGGCCTTACTAGGTGATTATGTTGTGGATTTCAAATGCCTGAGCGAGTGGTGTAAAGGAGTGTCTGGATCTAATTACCTCCCTGTGAACAGATAAATGGTGCTTGAGATATATTACAAGTGGAAGCCACAAGCTGACATGTGAGGACCTTAACTGCTCCACTAGAACTTGCAGATTTCATCCTGTACTTAGCATCAACTGCTTTATTTCCTTACTTGGTTAATTATTTAGTTAATTGACATTACTAGATATAAAGGTTTGGTGCCTGTTTGATGTAGGTCTTCTATATCCAGCCCGGCAATACATGGCTTTATCTAAATATCTTATCCATACAGACAGTGAAAGCCAACTAGCCCTCCTTCCCATTCCTGACTCCATGTTCTTCCATACTCTAGTACTGATATTTCTGCTATTTATGGCTGTATAAATTATGGCTGTATAAAATCCAAGTAAGTTGGATCAGAGAACTGATCCTGCTCTAGAAGAAATTAATTTTACTGGGTTAATTTTCAGACAGGTCAATTCCCTGAGTTAATTTGTTTGCCTGGTTCCACAAGTGTTTGTAGCATTAAAAAGGAATAGGTAGAAATGTGCCTTTGAGAAGAGCGAGACTGCTTTTTTTGTCAGATAGGCAGACTTAGGTTTCCTAAAACTTTTAATTAAACTGCATCCTTGGTGATGTAGGCAGCAGAGTAGTCAACCTCACTTCTAGATTGTGTTAGAACTTGGGTATGTCCTAGAAAAACCTTAACATTGAACATTATCTGGATGAGGGTATTGAGTCCATCATCAGTAAGTTTACAGATGACACCAAGCTGGGGGCAGGTGTTGATCTGTTAGAGAGTAGGAGAGCTCTGCAGAGGGACCCTGACAGGCTGGACAGATGGGCAGATTCCAACGTCATGAGATTTAACACATCTAAGTGCTGGGTTCTGCACATTGGCCACTACAACCCCATGCAGGGCTACAGGCTGGGGTCAGAGTGGCTGGAGAGCAGCCAGGCAGAAAGGGACCTGGGGGTACCAGTTGATAGTAGGCTGAACATGAACCAACAGTGTGCCCAGGTGGCCAAGAAGACCAATGGCATCCTGGCCTGTATCAGCCTGTATAGTGTGGCCAGCAGGAGCAGGGAAGTCATTCTGCCCCTGTACTCAGCACTGGTTAGGCCACACCTTGAGTACTGTGTCCAGCTCTGGGCCCCTCAGTTTAGGAAAGATGTTGAGTTGCTGGAACATGTCCAGAGAAGGGCAATCAAGCTGGTGAGGGGTTTGGAGCACAAGCCCTATGAGGAGAGACTGAGGGAGCTGAGGTTGCTTAGCCTGGAGAAGAGGAGACTGAGGGCAGACATTATTGCTGTCTCTGACTACCTGAAGGGAGGTTGTAGCCAGGTGGGGGTTGGCCTCTTCTCCCAGGCAACCAGCACCAGAACAAGAGGGCACAGGAGGTTTAGATTGGATGTTAGGAAGAAGTTCTTCACAGAAAGAGTGATTGGCCATTGGAATGATCTGCCCAGGGAGGTGGTGGAGTCACCACCACTGGAGGTGTTTAGGAAGAGACTGGACGGGGTGCTTGGTTGCATGGTTTAGTTGATTAGATGGTGTTCGATGAGAGGTTGGACTCGAAGATCTCAAAGGTCTTTTCCAACCTGGTTTTCTATTCTATTCTATTCTATTCTATTCTATTCTATTCTATTCTATTCTATTCTATTCTATTCTATTCCATTCCATTCCATTCCATTCCATTCCATTCTATTCTATTCTATTCTATTCCTGGAAACTGATCATTTAATTTATTAATTTCTTTGTGGTTTTGTTGTTTGTTGTTTTGTTTTGGTTTTATTAATCAGATTTTACATTGGTACATCCTTGCAGCAGACAGTATCTTTATGTTAGTTCTTACGAGTGATAACATACTGTTTCGCCTTCTGCACTAGCTTATTGCTAGAAGTTACAGGAAGAAGTTATAGCTCTCATGTTAGTGAGGTGTCCCTGTCTGATTGTGCTGTTAGGGACTTCACAGGTCAAGTTAGAGGAATCCAGAAGCAGTTTTGTGTGGTACAGAAAATCTCAGTGTTACAGGATGGAAGAGCAGTGTTTAGTGCACAATTTTGAGTAAGCATGGAATTCACATGGAGTGGTGGGAAGTGGAGGCATTTGTTTTAGTTTCATTCATGTTCTGTAGACTCAAGCAGTGAAACTGCATTTTTTTGCATAAATGACTTTCTTAGGTAAAAGCAATTCAAAAAAACATAGAAGCAGAGCTTCTGATTCTTTCTTAATTAAAATAGCCGCCTTAGAGTTTCCCTTCTTTTCAACAAGGTTTTAAAGTCTGCTGCAGTTCTACTCATTATTTTCTTGTTATATGTGAAACACATTTCTCAGATATAAAGAATCCATCTGAATGCTTTGTTTCTGCACTTAATGAGCACTACATTTTGACAACTGGATAACAAGCAAATAGAACTAGACCAGTTTTTTACTTAGGTCACAGTCTTGCTATTAGTTCCACATGAATTAATCTCTGCACTAGTACAAAGCCTCACTGAAGTTAGTAAGGGTTTCCGAGGTTGCTATAAGAACTAGTCCTTATGCTATACTGTAAGTGCTTGATTATCTATTGTGGGAGTAGTACAAAGTGGCCTAAGAGAGAATCAGGGCCTGAGTATGAATATTTGAATGAATTTTATTGGTTAGTGAGAGTAAGTTTCTGAAGTTCCATGCAAACCTGCTGATCCAAAAATTATTGCTTGCTGATTTTCCTTTTCTCCCCCTCAACCCCCGTTTGTCCTAAAGTCCTCTGTGCATAATTACAGCACTGCAGTTTACAAAAAGAATTTCTGTGATGTTGAAAAAATGTCCTCTGGTAGTATTCTGGTGAACTGGGTCAACACCCAAAAGTTGCTAATTATTCAGCCTTACTCTTGGCACTGCTATTTAATTTATATGCAGTCATGCCCAAACCATAAGAACCTTTTTATTGAATCAGTTCCTCTACATGTAAAATAGGTAAAGTAGTAATGCTTCACAGATATTTCTGAAAATTATTTGTGTTCTTAGCAATGTGAGAGGGCATGTCAGCAAATTATTTCCTCATTGTAGCAAATAGTAGTAGCATGATTTCACTAGTCTTGATTTTAGACTGTATGCAGATGAAACTGTTAGATACTGGGTATTAGCTACTGGGTATTACCTCCTGTCCAACAAGGTTTATACAAAAATTATGAACTTGAAACAGAAAAGTCAAACTTAGTAAGGGTAGCTTTGGCTTCTTTGAATTCATGTCTCATGACCAACGTTCACAGGCTTCAAGTGGTGAGATAAAAGCATACAATATTGACCTAAAGACAGTCACAATGACAAAGCATCAAAATAAAATCAGAAAGTAAGAACAAGTGGGAGGTACTAAACTTTTGGATGGTGTACAGTATTTAAGCAACCATTCACATCTTTGTGTGTGGTGAGATCTGAAGCGCTCCATGGTCAGGACTGAGAACATTAAACCATGGAGCTGGCTTTTCTCAGTAGACGTTTCAAGTTTCTGATTAATTCTGAAAATTGTAATGAAACAAAGCCTTGAAACAAGCTCCCACAACCTGTTGTGCAGGTTTCTGTCTACCCTTTGTAACAGAAAAGAACAGCTAATCAGCACTAATCAGAGCCTGTCTAAATGGTGTACGATTTCTGCACTGCAGGAAAAGTAGGTTTCTTGACAGAATCTCTTATGCTTTTTCTGGGCAAAAATTGGTTGCTCTTGCTTAAGTTAAGGAGATGGATTCTATACGTGTGTATAACTGTGCAACCAGAACCATATTGCTGACTATCTTATATGGTTCATAATGAAGAAGCAAATCAGATTAGCATTACAAAAAGATTTTTGGAGTGTTCTTGTCAGTGAAATGTATGGAACATTACTGGAAATTTTATTAAATTTAGGAGAACAATTTTTGACCTAAACAATTTCATTGTTGTTTTTTTTTTTTTTTTTTTTTTTTTTTTTGTTTTTTTTTTTTTTTTTTTTTTTTTATCCCAATCTGGATGTACACAAGAAAATTCAGCCTATATTAATGAAGCTAAGAGTGGATTTAAAATCTGAAAGGAGCAGAAGGCAGAAATAATTCAATGGCGCTTATGATTTGTGTTTACTTAGTCCAAAATCAGGAAGACATTGATGAGTGCCCTAGGCTTTTCACTTCTAGATGCTGCAGTACTAGAAGGGAAACAATAAACCACTCCCATCAGGCTTTAAAAAGTATACTTGTAATTGCTAAGAAACAGAAAAACTTCTACACAGAATTTCTTAAATTAATCAAAATAAAGGTGCAATGAAGAAAGCATGAAAACCAGGGTCTCAAGCAGCAAGGAAAAAAAACCCACTTTTGTAATGATCAGTTGTTTAAGAAAAGGTTTTCTTGTTTTACTTTTTGTTTTTTTACAAAAATATTTTTTAAATTGTTGTAGTGATCTACCAGACTATCACCCATTTATATACCATTTCTTAAACTGAATTTGAAAATTAAAGTCCTTCTTGAAAGAAACTAATTTCTTAATTGTGTTACGAAACGCCTAGGTCTCACAATGGTAAAAAGCTGTTTCACATTCTATTTTCTGTTGTGTACATAAAATAGGTTGCACACTTGCACAAGGACTTAAAATGCCACCTCAGTAAAAAACACAAGAAGAAACAAAAGCCATAACTATTAGAAGATGAGAAATATCTCTTTATCCAGACCTAAATACTAATTCAAGAACTTCAAGGAAGCTTGCATCTGTCCTCCAGCATGGCTGACTTAGAAGGACTACATTAAAAAAAAAAAAAAAAAAAAAAAAAAAAAAAGAGAGGATTGTTGTTTGTTTGTTTGTTTGTTTGTTTTTTCCCCACAACTTCAAGTAATATATAATTTAAAGCCTATAAGGAAGCTTCTAATTGGCATGATGTTTTTAAGTGAGCAAAAGCGGCCGTTTTGTTAAATAAGTAGCATTTAAAAAGAAAAAAGCTTCTTGTCTCCATGTTATTTAATAAATACACAGGAACTAAAACCATACTTTTAAGTGAAGTGTTTTTGTTGGGGTTTTTTTGTTTGCTTTGTTTTGGTTTGTTTTACAATTTTCATGCTAATTACTGTATTTTGATGTAGAAAGTATGAAATGTATCAGTTTTACTTTTTAACCAGCAAGAAAATAACATTTTGTTCTATAACAGAAATTGGGGCAAAGCCAGTAAGAGAATCAGGCTCCTACCAGTTTAATGGGATATTGTGTGTTTTTGTTAGCTGCACAGCCATTTAATTCTTATGTTCCTGCAGAGCTCTGGAATGAATGCTTTTGTTCTTTGGGTCATTTGTTTCTGCTTAATTTACCATTTTGTTCTGACACCTTTTCTTCTAACAACCAGTTTCAGATAAGGCTGCAACTGTATTTACTTGAGACAGACAGGTAAATAACTTCCCTAGTGATAAGAAATAATTCAACTTGCTGACAAAATCACAATAATTCTTAATCTTTTTCTTTGCTTACCACAAGAACCACAGGCTCACTTTGCATGCTTTCTAACCTTTCCCTTCCCCCTCTCCCTGCCAACTTCATATTTAAACATCCCGCTCAACCCCTTGTATATCATCCACACCTTCTTTCTGATTTTCGTTAGGTTGGGTAGGGAAGCATCTTCCATTTGAAACCATTTTGTTGAACCTAAATACTAGGTACCTAATTTAAGTACTCAATTCCTAAATATTGTAGCAGTCTTTTGGTTGGTTGGTTTTTTGGGGGTAGGGGGATTGTGTATTTTTCTGTTATTTTTACTAATTTTATCTTTAATATTAGCTTTTATTATACTGGTTTTTAGTAGCTAACCAGTTACTATTTTGACTCCATTTAATTTAGCACGGTAGCAGGGTTACTGCTCTTAATCCTTTGAGTACTACTTACTATACCATACAATCATCAATATGCCTTACTGCCTCTCTTTCACTGTTTTTATCCTTTTATCTTAAAAGTGTAATATTATGTCCCTCTTTAAAGGTCCTTCATGTAAAGTACATTTAATGGAATAACGTAAAAGTGCTTTGTGAGTCCTTATTAAAAAAAAAAAGAAAGAAATGCACTTGGTTCAGGAGAGATAGTTGAAGGCTTTTTCATCCAGGTCCTCCAGTATGCAAATAATTAATACCAGAAAGGGCACATGTGGCATCAAACTAAGGGCAATAATGCTGTGGCAAGCACCAACTTGCCACAGTCAGGAGGAGACTACAGTTTAAGCTGATCTTTTTCATAGACTAGACTAGGGTAGAGTAGACTAGAGTGGACTAGACTAGACTAGACTAATATTTCAGTTGGAAAGGTTTCATAACAATCATCTAGAGCACCAACCTGACCACTGCATGGCTGACAAAGAGTTAAAGTATGTTGTTAAAGGCATTGTCCAAATGCCTCTGAAACACTGACAGGCCTGGGGCATCAACCATATCACTAGGAAGTCTGTTGCAGTGTTTAGCAGCCTTTTCAGCAAAGAAATGCTTCCTAACATCCAGTGTAAAATTCCTATGTCATGGCTTTGAACCACTCCCATGTATCCTGTCAGTGACAGGGAGAAGAGAACAGCACCTACGTCTCCACTTCCTCTCTTATGGAAGCTGTAGAGAGCAATGAGGTTTCCTCTCAGCCTCCTTTTTTTTTTTTCGAACTAGACAATCTTAAAGTCCTTACTTCACTGCAGCTTTACAGGTTAGATACTGAGGATGGAAATTCACAGCCAGGGATGGAGGTGAGACTGGCTTAATCATAGAAACGTAACCTTAAGCAATTTTCTTAGTTACTTTTCCTATGGCAGTTTAAAATTCCTTTAACTTTCATCTTCTGAGGCTGAATTTAGAGCAAATGTTTTTCACAAAAACTTGTTTCTCTGATTCAGACCTGAAGAAGACCAACTATCTATTGGCTTAATTAAATTTTTTTTTGGTGATATTTTCCTTGTCATTCATCTGGAAGATGCCAATGAAGTAGACTTCTTAAGGACCTGTATTCCAATGAGTTCTTATAGGTGGTTGTATTGAGTCCAGTATGGGTTAATTTGGACATAAATAGCTGTGTGAGATATCTCAAAGGGAGTCATGGGAGAAGTACTGCATAAGAGCTAGACACCCAAGATGTTATTGGGATCCAGAAGATCTCAATGATGTTATGGTGGTATGGGAAGGTTCCAGCAGCAAAGTGATACCCTACAACCTGTTTATAATTCTGTTGGGAAGAATTAACTACCTGATTTATCTGTACATAAACCACAAATCTACTTTATTCAGGACACACTATACTAACTGTGCACAGACTACCCATGGTAGTTCTGCATGACACATACTGATTTGTGGCAGGCCCAACACTAGCTGGGAGTGCTAACGGTATTACCTACATGCTACAGAGTCTACTGTGCATGCACACATGAACCATGGAGCACTCTGAGACTTCCAGAAATCAAGATATTAATCTGGCTCAGTTAAGTTGTGACAGGCCTCTGACTCCATCAGGATGGAATTCTAAGGCTGTAAAAAGAGATGCAGAGAAAAGCAAATGTATAGTGAAGTAAGCGTTACATTGATGTCAAAGCTTATTCCATGCATCAAAAGATAAACCAGTGCGTTAGTTTTGCTCACAGTGCTCTCAGCTATTCTGAAGACAGACAGAGCTGAATTGTTGCAGTGACTGTCCTTCAGAAGCACCTTATTACAAACTTGACCCTGATGATGCGCTTTATCCAGGAAAGATAGTATCTTCCAAAAGAACTCATACTAGGCTTCTAACGTCACCATTAAGTTACAATTTGGAAAGATCTAGAGGCATTTTGTAATAGTCACGCACCTAGTGGACGTCCAAGAGATTGTTCTCTTTTTATCCATCTTATACTTTTCTGTTTGCCTTCCTTCCCTCCCCCCCACACTTCCTTCCCCCTCTTCTTTTCCCTTGAATTATTTGTCTGTTTATTTCTCATCTTTGATTCTTCTTTTGTTGTTATATATAAGACAATTCCAGGGCATTTGTAGAGAATTTAGAATGAAGGAAAGTTTTTACTACTGGCACTGTAGCAGTTTATTCTGAAGCAGAGACTATTCCTAATTTCATCCTCAGACAAAAGACTTAATTGAATGAAAAACTGTTCTTAATTTATGTACTTTTACTAGCCTCTGAGCTATAGAAAAATTACTCATGATTCAAAAATCAGCAAACAATTCCACCAAAATGGAGGAATTACCTATTACTATATCTATGAGAAGAGCAAGCATACACAATATAGGCCAGGTTATATTTTGTGATGAATTCAGAATTATGCTATGATCCAGTAACACCTTTATGAAGAAACTGTGTCTGAGTTTATTTCTCTACTTATCCTTCCAGACTAAAGTTTTCACTCCCATAAAGCATAGTTCCCAATAGATAAGAAACCTGCTCTCTTAAAGTTTACATAATTCCTTTCTCACCTTTACGCCTTTTTTCCTTCCTGTTTTCCCTCAATTGGAAGCTGAGATAGTATCTAGCAACACCAGTTCTGGTTCTCTCTACTATGGTTTCAGCTGCCCACCTGTACCATTTTGTCTGGTTTATTGTATAGCAACACTGAGGAATTGCAGTTGATGAGACTGAGATATATCAGTAAGAAGTAGTTTGTGCAAATGTTCTCAAAAAAAGAGAGTTGTACTTTGAAGAACTTCTGGTGTAGTTCAACAGGAAGCCTGAAGTTAGACTTTAATTGTTGCCTTTTTTTTTTTTTTTTTTTTTTTTTAATATTTGTTATTCTGTATTAGACATGCAATACAAAGCAGTTCACTTTGGGCTTGGCTTCCTTGATAGGCAGTTTTATACCATCATTTTTGGGACATTCAAATTATGCATTCATATCTGTATGGAACTACCCAATTTTCCATTTCTATAAAACCACCTGTTATTTAGCTTGGTGCAGATAATTTAAATCTTCCACTAAGGATTTGTTGAATCAAGATATGCCTATGCCAGAACATTTTGAGTCATGGAACATAACTCACGTGGCAGACTGTTGAAAGATTTTAAACAATCTTTTTTATCTAGTATTTTACTGACACACAGAGAGAACCTGGACAGGCTGACAGGAAGTGTTTTCTGTTGCAGAATACAAGACTTTTGCCATATCAAGTGTAAGCATTACAGGAATCCTTCACTTACATTTGATTTATCATTTGGTGAATTCTTTAGATGAGATCAGGTTCGTGGATTAAATTAATGGAATCAACGGAATCATGTTACCTTCTTTTTTTTTTTTTTTTTTTTTTAAATAAAGATACCTAGGAAGCTTTCAGTCCCTGGCTGTTTGTTACTTGAACCACTTCATTACTAAAACCCACAATATAGCTATGAAACTACTTATAAATAGAACCTGTCATTTATTTAGTTTACTTTTCAACACATGCATTTCCAAAGGCATTTTATTTCAGTTGATTAAAAAGAGGTCTCCAGTCTAACTTCTTGTGAGTTAACTCATCTGAAGCATATGTTGTAGCATAGAGGATTAACTTAGATATAGCCTCTGTATAGTTATGATACCACTTTTCTGCTAGGTGTTATGTGCTAACAGAATTTCCTTATCTTGAAGGTCACAAAAATGGTAACGGGAAACTGACACCTGTAAGAACACTTAATTATGTAGTAAGTACTTGAGTCAAAATTGTGACCTTCAACGTCCATCTAGATAAAAAAACTTAGTTCTGTAAATCTGTCAAGTTAATGCGCACTTTGCTTTTTGTTTTGGAAGACCCCTTATTTCTCATCCTTCAGCTTGTGTTTTGCTCAAAAATGCTACAAATTGCTATCTATTTGCTTAATTCCAGGCTAAATCATGGAGATCCAGAAACTGAAAGCAGCTGACACACATACAAAGATACACCTATATTTGGAAGGCCTTGTATTCCTGTTCTTAAATAAAGAATTACTTCACAGCCTAGGAATCCCTTGCTGTAAATGAGTTGTTTAGCCATTAGGCTAAAACATCAAGTGATCGTATATTCCCCTGGCAGAAGTATTTGCCTTTAGAAGTCTTAGATTTCCTTCTGTCTGACGACAAAACATTAAAAGAAATGGTGGAATTATATTCTCTAATTTGCCTATTGAAAAGAAAAGTGTAAACCAGTTTCTCAAGCACTACTAACACCATTCCCAAGGTGAGGGCTCCTCGGTTTCTGGATTTAACTGGGTGAAAATATCTACCATGATCTTGACTCGCTCCAAAAGGATTGGGAGTAGAAACGCAAACCTATCGTTTGGTTTTCTCCTGGCAAATTTTAGGTGGTTATATACTCAGCTTGTGGACTAGTGGGATTATCCTTCTGAGTCTCCTAGCTCTTGTCCATGCATTAAAAGGCACTCAGCTCTAAGATTGGGATTCCATATGTATCTTTCTTTGCTTACGTGTTAGGCTTTGAAGGACTAGATTGCACATCTATGTTTGTTTAACATATGTATTCCCAAATCACGATTACTTTATAAGACATTAAAATATAGGCAGTCGTTGTTGAGTTAGTTTAAGGGACCAGTTTATGTTTCAGTGGAAACAATGCTTAATATTGAAGTCCCATTGTTTATAGGCTTTTTTGAATAAATTAATTTTCAGTTATGCCAAGCTATAGTAAATGGTGAAACCCAAGCACACACTTTTTAACTGTCAGGCTGTTTTCCATTTGTGATCTTCTATCCATGCTAATAGAAAATAAACAGATATGTCAAATTTCAAGTAAGAAAATACATTACATCAATGTATAGGAGTGAACAAGAAATTGAAAGCTGACTATAACTGCCGTGGAATAGTTTATGTTTTTTTCTTTCCCTATTTCCCATAGTTTATTCCCCATTCCATACTGTGTATTTTTGATGTGTCAATGACTAATTTTAAACTCCTTGGCCAGTATCCTGCTTGTTTTCTATGAACAACGCAGCAGAAGAAATTAGTATAGGAGGAAGGAATGTTTTAGCTCCTTACTCAAGACATTTGTACTGTGGGGCTGGTGACTCTACCACTTCTCTGAGCAGCCTTTACAGTATTTTACAGACTGTGTAGTGAAGAAATTTTCCTGATATCCAGCCTAAACCTCCTTTGGCACAACCTGAGGCTGTTTTTTCTTCCCCAATCACTTGTTACACAGGAGAAGAGACTAGCACCCAACTTGCTACAACCTCATTTTGGGTAGCTGTAGGGAGTGGCATGATCTCCTCTGAGCCTTCTTTCCTCCAAATTAACCAACCCCTGTTCCCTCAGCTGGTCCTTTAAGACTTGTGGTCTAGACCTTTCACCAGCTTTGCTGGGCTTCTTCAGACATGCTCTAGCACCTCAATGTCCTGCTTGTGGTAAGGGCATTACTAAACTGTAATCTGAAACTAAATGAAGTACAAAATCTGAAGGGAATGCACAGCAAACAAAAGGAACTGGGAGCACATCATATACACAACTACTGTGACTGCGTGATCTTTGTAACAGGAAATGAGGGGAGGGGGAAAATTATTTCTCAACTGCTGACCTGGAAGTCAATGCTGCAGCATAAATAATCACAATGTCTGCATTTTTGTTACTATTTTTTCAACCCTATTAACATCCAGAAGTTCTATTACACCTTATTTATTTACCTCTCTTTAATATTGGATCTTTTTGTATAGTATTTCACGTGCAGTTTATCTTGAATCACCTATAAAAAGTAAGTATTTTATAGGAATGTGGAGGTTTTGGTACCCTAAGGTCCCTTGAAACTCCCAGATGTCTAGATATTGCAAAAGATTATGTGAGAAATTTGGTAACATGAATGGAAGTTTCAGGAATTCATTAAAAAAACTGAACACGCCATCTTGAGCTAACACCTTCATTGAAGCCAGCTCAAAAGCATTCCAGTTCACATGACAACTTATTTTACCTTTACAATAGCTAGGCCACTAGTAAGGATCTAAAAATGTAAACATTTATTCAGCATACAAATCATTGGCACTTTGCTTGTGATTTTTATACTGCTTTGCAGTCACCATGGTGACCACAGCGCATGCCTACTGAAAAGCAGAAAGGACTGTCAAGCCCTAATAGTTCGTTTGATGCTGAAATATAGTTTTAGTCCTCTCTGATGCTCAGCAGAATTATGGGGTTTTTTTTTAGTCCTTCAGATGGCCACAGTTTCTGTTATAACATAGCTTTTGACAGAATAATTGCCATGTTCTACTGACATCCAGGGAATGTTTTGGTAAAATCTCTGTGGAACCATGTCTTACGTGGTTGCTGTCCTGCATTCCTCCCAGGATAACCCTGACACATGCTTTAGAAGAAGTGGTATTACAGACAAAAAAATTTATTAGTTTCTAGAGAGAATTCTGAAAATCTCAACTTCCTTTACACAAGTTGTATGAAGAGAGTAGTGAATGTTTCTCTAATTTTCCCCAAACTATAATTTATAAAATAATTAAGGGTTTGTATAGCATTTTTTTCAGAATATTACTTAGAAAGGTTTTGTCTCTCAATAAGAAAACAATTGTGAAGGACAGGTTCATTAGGAAAGCACTGGGACAGGGGTAGCCTTTGAGTGCTGCCCAGGGAGGTGGTGGAGTCACCATCCCTGGAGGTGCTCAAGAGGAGATTGGATGTGGCACTTGGTGCCATGGTCTAGTCATGGGGTCTGTGGTGACAGGTTGGACTTGATGATCTTTGAGGTCTCTTCCAACCTTGGTGATACTGTGAGACTGTGAGTTCAGGACAATCAGAATTAATTTTTACTTAGGTGCCTCCAAACTATCTTGATTCTCTTGTGTATATCTTAGTCTTTTGTCTGATACCACATTTCTCTGTGTTTTAACCAATTTTCTCATCTAGGCCTTTACTCCCACAGTTGTTTCTCCTATCGGCATGGATCTTTGTTTTGTTCTCATGCAAATTTTCCCAAGGCTGCCTTACATACTGTCAACATATTAATTGCCAGTCTGTAATGGGTTCAAATACTTTTCTATGAATATCGTAAGATGTCAGCCTCAGTCTTCAGTAGATATGAAGGATCTACCAGGAGCAGGAAAGATATTGCTTTAAGACAAAAGACACTGTTTTTTGTGGGCATTGCCTAGGAGTCTGTCTACTAGCTTATTACAGACTTGTACCTCTTAGGATTAATTTTGAACTACAGTTCAGACCAGGAGTGTGTTGAGAGAGAAGAATCTGCTTCTCTGCACAGCTTTTCACTGTTCAGATATTTTAAGGGGTTTGTGGGATTTTTGCCTTCTGTATTATGAATTACCATCTGCAAGCTTTATTTAGCACTTCGTTTTTCAGGGACACACGGACATCAGCAATGCTTTCATCTGTCCTGACTTCTTCCAGGACTTTTAACCAGGTGGGTTTAGGAAGATGTTGGAGAGTTTGGGAATCTTATGTATGGTGTTTGCTGTTGTAGACCAGATGTTGTAGAGGCCTATCTGTATTTCACATCTGTTGTGAGATTGCCTGCAATTACAGAAGACTGGGTTCAGTGATACAGCCTGACCCACTGGCAGAACTGGGTCCACCTCTGTCCCCTTGAATGTCCCTGGGGGCAACTGCAATATATAAAGAGGATTTTAGCTAGCAATTTGGACCTATAATTGCTTCATAACTATGAAGAAACTACCTTTAACAGGACTTGCTCCATGGCTACCCTCTACTTCACTGAGCTCTCAATTAAAACAGTATCTCTCTGTGAATGGCTTCTGAGCATCTCTGCTCAGTAGCTCTGAGTGTCTCGATCTTTCCTTCAGTACAAGTTCAGAATCCACAAGAGATTCTTTGGCATTTAGGAATCCTGCCAGAGTAAAGTCTGTACTACTGTGGCATTTTTGGGAAATGGGAGGTAGGTAGCAGACAATCAAGACCAGTCTGCTGAAGGAAGGGTATCTGAAAGGAAGGCATTTTGGGGACAGGATGATGGACCTAAGTAGCGTGGGAGAGAGGGCACTGCCTGAGATTTTGCCAGTAATTTGGCTAGCACTTCAAAGTTTGCAAGACTTCCTGCAGATTTTCCATGAGCCACCATGACCTGAACCTACCTTAAATTGCTCCTGGTCATCGTAACACTGAATTTACCAATGGTCAGTTTCCCTAATGTGCCTCACATAATTGCTCTCAACTATTGGCTCTTGCCAAGCTCCACTGCAGAAAACTAATTTAATACTTCTAGGAGTACCAGAATAATCTAAAAAAATGCATCATTGTTCACTTACTGGCCATGATTTTCTCTGTTTCTCAAAGGACTTGAAAGTAGTTTAAGTTTCACTAAAAATAGCAACAACTATGGCAATGATGATGTGCTAAACAGACTTTACCTATGTAGAATGTGAAACAAATAGGACCTTTCATGAGGTTTTTGGGAAATGGAGAATAGTGCTAAGTAATTCTGAACATGAATTATAACTTCAAGAGTCCTCATAATTAGATTTTTTAAAGTTCTATTAGTTTTGCATTGTAGCAGCAAGTGAACTCAATTCAGAATTCAGCCCAGAATCAGAGTAATAGCAGGAGTTAGGCTAAATGGCTATACTTCACCTTATCATGTGAATGCCAGAAAATCCCTGCTCTGCATGCAAAGTATCAGTATGCCACACAAACATGTTGCACCCTACCCATTTCTTAACAAAGCACATGCTTCCCGACACAAATTCAAGAGCCAGCCCTGAAACTGGGGTAAGAAATACAATCCTATCCACTTAACCTCTAGGAGCAGCAATCTTACTCAGGCAAGGAACTGGAAATGCTTTATTAAATAGGCTTTCTCTCATCAAGCTCTTGACAAAAGGGGCCTGAAAGAAATGTTTCTAAAGCAATGGCACTCTCTTCAAAGTTAAATTTTGCTTTTCTTTAGTCCTTGTGAGAATTGCTGGACTGACAGCCCTGAAAACAGGTGTCATCTGTCTGTTTAGATTACAGAGCATGTAAGAATTTATTGTAAATGATTCAGCCCTGGCCCAAGTATAATTTGATGCCCACCTACACTCACATCCAAGCATATCTGATGAGACAGCCAGTGGTACTAATTGGCGGCTTAGTTTTACAATCTTGATTGCTGTCTACTAGGAAAGGGATCAAGCCCACCACCCCATTTTTCCACAGATCACCAAACTGAGAGGTAATAATGATTGATTCTTGCTAGATGAGTTTAAGCAGTGAATTGAGGAACTCCAAACTCTTTAGCCAACAGCTGCCTACTTCTGAATTTTTCTGCAACAGCAAAAAACTCCCCAAACACAAATCTTACCAAGTGTTCATACGTACTGTAAAATTACACCACAAATAACAAATCTGAGAAAATTTCAGAGTGTGCTGTCATAGTAATCAGAAGACTTTTCTTCCACATATGCTATGTCTATAGGTTTGCAGGAAGGATCAGAGCAGTATGCCTATCCTGGGCTGCACATTTGCATTAGTTTTCCTGTGTGTTCCTGCTTTACTGTTGCTCTGGCATTGCTGTAAGTGGTATTGGAGCTGTGGGTAGACATTTGTCACTAGTCAGCTAAAGCTAATTGGAACATTCAATAACAGCAAAAACTCCTGCCCAGCCTACATTTATGTTCCCACACTGCCAAATTTATGGGAGTCACGCTGGAGCTAGACAGTGAAAAATTCACAAGAGTGCATTGGTCTTGTGTGGTATAGACAGATGACAATCAGAAGTTACATTAATTTGCGGTTGGACACTGTTTAAAACTTTTCTTTTTTTTTTTTTTTTTTTTTTTTTTTTTTTTTTGGGTTGGTTGGTTTGTTTGCTTGTTTGTTGCCTTCCCTGATCACTATAGATTAAGTGCCTAATTTTTTTAGTCCTGATATTAATGGGATTTTTGCACTGAACAAGTTCTTTTGCAGGAATTAAAAGCATGTATGATCAGATACTGTTGATAAATATGAGAGACTGACATTTCCATAACAGTAACAAAGTACTTTATTTTACCAATATGCAAGGTAATATAATTGTCTTGAAGAAAAAGATCATCAAACATGAAATTTAAAATAAACCTGCAGATGTGGTATCAAGCAACAGTATTTATAAGAGACCTAAAATATTAATTCCTAAAAAAAGTTGTAGAAACATAGGAAGGAGATTTATAGGGAGCCGTATTATCAAAGACATTGGGAGCTACGTAAGTGTAGCATATGTACTTTTATCATTAAATGCTAACAGATTCACAGACTTATGTTTTAAACTAATTATAAAATAAGAAAGAAAATGCCTTGTAAAGCCATAATATTCTTGCTCACCCTATTGAGATTGGTACTTCATGAAACATAGGGTGTCATTTAGAATGTCCATAGTTAAAACTACCAGAAGTTATCACACACTGATGTAGAGGAAGTAGATTCTCCTTGTAGTGTAAACTAAAAATGTGTAGCAATATTTTAAATTTACATTTTGGTGTATTTCAAACCTAAATGCTGGTTGCTCTTCTGGATTCCTCTCCATATGCTCTGACGAGACATTTAATCTGGTACAGTCTTGCAGTCCTTAGAATAAGTAACAAAACCATTGTTGCCCCAATTGCACCCAAAAGATGCAAATGTAAGATGGCAAATGACTGAGAAAGCATTATTTTGAATTTATCAAGGGAAAAGTGCCAAGAATTAGGCTCTTTTAATTACCTATCTTTCATTTCTTTTGCTGATGACTACCATTTATGATTGCAAAGTGTTATTTTTTGATAGGTATGGTAAATAAAAGTTACACCCTGAGTATTTTGCTGCAGCTAGCTTTGGTAGAAAACATTCAATGCAAGTACTGCATTTGATTCATTATGAGAAGAATCCAAAAACTAGTTGATTTCTTTCAGACAAAATTCTCCTTAGCAACACTAGAGGAATTAAAATGACTCTTCCCTAAAATTCAACACTTAGCTGTCAAAGCCCAAACTCTCCAAGCCCAACATTCTTATCAGTGCAGAAGAATTTGAGATCTCATCTGCAATGCAAATCACCCAGGCTGATTGTCATCGTCAAATGCACTGGTGAACAGAATATTCCTATTGAACAAATTACTCACCAAGAATCACAGCAACAATGGTGAAGAGCACAAAGGCATTCCTCAATAAATAACTTTTAACATCATCCTTTGTTATGCTCTGCACTTTTTTTTGCCAAAAGTGTACGTTTCCGGACTCCTTGTTGAATGCGTTCCATCCTACTCCCAGGTTTTGGATCTTCTCCGTTACTTTTAGTCATCTATCTTGCAAAAAATTTTCTATATAGTCAACTTCTGTCAATATCCCTTCAGAAAAGTGGAAGGCTCTTTTCCGTGTGAGGTGCTGGAAAAACCAACAAGAAATGGAATTATCGAATATTGCAATAAGGTTTCAGAAGGATGATTAACCATGGTTACAGAGAAGCAAATATTCTCCATGTTTCAGTATAACTTACACTATTTGTAATATCTAATTTGTGGATTACAGGTTTTGATACATAGCCAAAATGATTGTGAGAGGACTCTTGGAAGGGATTTTTATGGACTGATACATACACGTGTTCTGTGTCTTCAAAAATTAATCTGAATTGTCATGCTGTAAAACCCACTCAGGAGTACATTTTTGACATTACTAGCGGTATGCTAATGTAAAATTAGTACAAAACTTAGAAGCATAGGTGCATAAGGTGCTATAATGTTTAAAAATATCTGGCAGTACTGCTTTTCATATATTTAGCAAGCCCATATTATCTGAAAAACATTGTAGCTCAGTTTCACATTAACTATTGGAGAGAAATATTTCCCTTGAACTGGTATGTTTAAAATGCCCTGCATTTCAGTTGTTTTTAAATGGTTGAACGCATTATCCAAATTCCTCCTTTTCACATAGCAAAATGCAGCAGAAATAGTTTATTTATCCCTCAACCATTATTTAGAAGATATGCCTATGACAGTTTTATGTTGATAACATTTATCTTTTATGTGTATAAACTATACAGAGCACATCTGTAAAACATCAGAATTTATATCCCACTTAGCTTGTTGCTTCAGACTGTAACACAAGTTCACACTACAAACTAATTCTTAGCTTTCCCTGACAGCCATTATGGGTATATATTCTGATTTTTAAAAACCACATGCTGAATTACCCTTAAAGCCTTTTAATATTAAAAGCCCCTCAGTTGGGTATCATTTTGCATTTTAAAATGATTTTTTTGTAGCTGATTGGTATTAATTCATTTAATAATGGAGCCTGAAAAAAGGTACATTCTAAGATGAAGTGTCTGATTTTTGTAATTAAATCTTAGTTGATGCAGAAAAGTTTTTAAGAAGAAATTAGAAATTGATGAATAGTTGCTTCCACTGAGGTACCTTTCCATTGTGCATAATTCAGCTCTAAACATCTTGCTTTCAATAAATGTGGCGCCTAAATACCTCTTTTAGGAAAGATTTTGAATGTAAATACACGGGGTTTTCAAAGAGCATGCTTCAGAGTAAATACCACCTTACAACTAACATATGTTGTGAGATTGGCACTTTAGTGCAGCTATCTTCTCTGAATTTCTAACAGAATGCTTGCAGGCTTTGCTTCTTTAAGAGAGAGGAAACATTCTGAGACTGAGCTAAATATTTAAATTAGTAAATGTTGCATGGACACGATTAATACATGCAAGCAGGATTTTTTCCCATAACAATCAATTGTTCTATTTGGGATTAAAAAAAAAAAAAATTAAAAGGAATAAAATAAAAGATTCATTCACATTGCCGCTTCATTCCACGATTATTAATGCAGCTAATTTACATTAAGATCAGGAAAGAGCATGGATACAGCTTGAAGGATCATTACATTAAGTAGCATACAAAAGCAGAGTCAAAAATTAAGAGTTTTTATTCAAAACCCCAGCAAATTAAGTGGTGGACTCACCTTTTCAGATCCGCAGTACTCTTAAGAAGAGGGTGGTGTCAGATAAGATAGGGATTTCCCAGCAAATACAACAGAGCAGCAGAGCTGACCGAGCAGGACACAGAGAAAACTGACAATCTGCATGTGCTTCGGAATACAGCAACTTACTATCACTGTAACTTAAGGAAAGGGGAGGAGACTGTTAGCCCAGCTGAAAAAAATAAAAACACATCGCAAGAGAGAGGAAAGCTGAGCTTCTGGCATATTGATTAGTCTTGGCACAGTGAGCACATGGTCACTATCTTTGTTTTTCCTTTTAGACCACTTTCACGCTTTGTCAGTTCAGCTTCGTTCGAAACACAAAATCAGAACCAGGAAGAACTGAAGGATCACACACACACACACACACACACAAAGCGGGGAGGAGGGTGTGGGGGGGCCGCTGAATACTTCTCTACTAGGTATTCCAGACCGGAAGCCTAAACATAATTACATAACACTATTCCTCTGCTTTTTTAGATACACGGTAGAATATGTGAACAAGCTAGTGTGTTCTAAAAAGAGACATGGTGTGAGTCTATCACATATTTTCTAATTCCTAAAGACAGTTATTCGTGGTCTGCGCTTTCCAGGGTGGGGAACCAGACGTATCTTTCAGAAGCAACTGGAGCATTATCAAGACTAGAAAAACCCACCATCAGCTGTATTTTTTGGTATGTTTCGTGTAGATATTCAAAACGTATGGTGAGACTCGCCTCCTGTTTAGCAATTTAAACTCACTGGTACTAAGCCCTACTCACCCTGTTTCAATTAAAAAAAAAAATAATCTAAAAATCCTGTTTGAGAAACAATGCACCTTCATGGGTTTTAGCCTGTAAAAGTTTGTACTATTAAAAAGGTATCTGGAGAGGAGAATAAGGGGAAGTCCCAAAGTTCTTCTTTCAAATATCTTTCACTTTTAAATGGAACACAGGAACATTTTAATTTTAAATATTGGTAGTCAGTTTAAAATATTCAATAATTATGTTTCAGTCCATCTTTCATGAAATTTTTACATGTGTTGCTCCTAAGCGGAACAAATACTGTACATGAAAGTTTATGTACTTTATAGATAACGTGGCTTTTCGTGTTTGCTTGTCTTTTTTTGGTTGGTTGGTTGTTTTTTGTTTGTTTTGTTGTCGTTTTTAAATTATTATTATTATGTTTTGTTTTGTTTTACCTGGAAAGTAATATTAAGTATACAGAAATTACCTTATGTACTAGGAGCATGCAAAAAAAAAATTAGGTACAAAATAAAATAGAAGCGTTGCTTCCACAAAACCACAGTAATGGTTTTGCTAAAGTGTTTTCTAATTTAAATGTTTTTCAAATAATGGTGTAGGGAGAATAAAATAATGTTAGTGTAATGCACATTTGCTTATGGTTAATGTAGGTTTGAGATTGAAGTGTGTACTGTGGAATCTTATTTTTTAGATATATACAGAAGGAAAGTAAGCATCAAAATTCAATTAATCATTGACTTTAAAAGTAAGGAGGTCAACAGCTTGTGTTGTGAAGCTAGAAGGACATGCTGTATTTTCTTATACCTGGCGGCTTAAGTATCTCTTATTCTGACTTTTCATGGTGCAGTTTTAAAATATTTTCATCATTTTGCCTGGAGATGGAAACTGACCTCTTCACTGACCTTTGGCCGTTAGTGATCTGCTTGTTTGATCTTTCTTTTTTGGAGTGTGGCATGCTTTCTGTAAAAATCTCCAAGATAAGGACTTCATTCTACCCTCCGTTCATATGAATAGTAATGCTTCAGTTGCCTTAATGGGACAGGGGTCAGGCCCCTAAATGAGGTGATCCAAAAGTACGTCATCATTTGATGCTTTCGTGATGATAGAGTCCATGAGAAATGAGGATAACCTGGTAAGAGAATTAGCTATTCAGTGAAAACAAGAAAACAAACAAAAAGGTAGAAAGAAAACAGACTATAGGCAGTCATACAGCTTTGCTTAACTTCAGCAGTGATACTTTTATTAGCTATCAGTGAGCAACAGATATTATTACATAATGCTTAGAAAAATGGAATATTAATACCATTTTGGCAAAATGTCCTTGTTCGGATTTTTGTTTCTGTCTTTTTCCCCCCTCCTAAATTTCCTGACATCCATTTCTTTTACTGAATTTAACTCTGATAGTAAAATAAGGAAGATATATAATTTAAAGAGGATTATGCTTTATATTACAATAAACATGATTCTGTCATATTACAATAAACATGCATTTTAGATATCCTGTATAGCAATAAATAAATCATAGTTCATAATATGGTGTTAGTCTGAAAGATGTGGAATTACAATGGGCTGGAATTTTCTTTTACATATACAACGGATTTAACAGACTTAGTAATAGTGTTTCATACTAGCACAAATTATAGTGTTATTAGATAGGATAGAATAGAAAGAATAGAATAGAATAGAATAGAATAAATAGAATAGAATAGAATAGAATATGAGTTAAGTTGTTCTATCTGTAATTTATAGCATTATAAATTTGTAGGAAGAGTAATTTAGAACAGTTAGTAGAAATATTTATCATATGTTTTGTACAGTAATAGAGACCATCAGTCATTGGTGTTACCGTTAATTTTAAATGAACAAAATAATGTTTGCATTCTACAGGTTTAAACAAAAACCACAAAACAAATAAAAAAACCAAACCAACCAACCACCACCAACAAAAACAAAACCCGAAGCATACCCCTCCTCCCAAAACACACACACAAAAAAAACCCCACAAGGAATGGCCTAATGCCTTAATGAGCCTGTCTGTGTTGTCAGATTGGTTTAGCACTCTAATTTGTGCTTTGGGTTTCAGTTTCAGCCCTGCTTGACAATGCACCAGGTAGCTTGCAAAGCAGGACAGTGGAAGTGTAGGGTAAGGACTGTCTTTAACCTGATCCATGTCCTTACAGCCAGTGTAAATTCAGCCATCTGAAATCACGTTGTGGTAAACTCATGCCCTGTTTGGTGGTGCCTAACAAAACCAGTTATTAAATGTACTTTACACATAGGTGTCAGTGCCTTGTAAAATAAGGAAAGGCATTAGAGTGGAAGCTGATGATCAAACACGAAGTAGTGTTATTTTCAGCTGACTAAACCTATCAAATATAAACCAGGGAAGTCAGTTGTAGCAAATGCAAGAAATGGAAATGAAGTAATGAACTATACAACCCTTTCACTTCCCAGATAGTAATAAATCTTATATGAGAGTGCATGAATCCCAGTTGAAATAAGATTTTTTAACATTCAAAGTAACCCAGTCTTTAATAAATCAGCATTATAAATTAATACTGATAGAATCATTAAAGCTTTAAAGTTTTAAGTAGAAGCTCAGTATTGCTGAAAGTATTGCTGAAAACAACAATGGCAAAACTGGAATAAAATCCTTGTGAAATGAAGTATTTATTCATGGTAAACTGTATGCCAGTCTTCAATTAAGTTGGGCAAATATTAATATACATATATATGACTCCCTTGCTAGTTCCAGTCAAGAATAGAACTGTTAATTACCATTATAACATGTTATACCAAAGTAGAAATGGAATCTTTATGAAGTCAAATTTAATACATAGTTTACTAAATAGTTGTCACAACTAAGATATGTCCTTAGGCTCCACAGCACCACAGTACATGGTTTTATACAGATTTACTTTGTTGGCTCTTAATTCCTAGAGTATGCGAAAATTGGTATGAGAAATGAGGTTTGATGTTTAACTTCTTTCAGATTGGTGTATCGGAGTGGGATTTGACACATACCTCAATTTTGTCCAGGCAAATGTGAAAAAATATACTCTATTTTTTATTCAGATCTGATGGAATGGAATCACATGACTTTATTGAAGACAGTAAGAAGAGCTGGTGTGCTGTAGTTTATACTTATGCATATCTATACTTACATGTATATATATTTCCATATGCTCAACACATGAGAAATAGCTACGTTCTGTTAGCAAATATGAAAAGCTGCAGTAGAAGATCTGTGGATCCATAGGTATTGAGGAAGTGACATTTACGGTGTATACAGTACAGGAGGGTTATTTTGGATTAGTCCTAACCTTGATGTGGCCCAAACACCTATTAGTGCTTGGATTGAATGGTCTGGTTTTGTTTCTCTTTAGGGAATCTAGTTCACACCTTCTAAGACTACTCCAAGATAGGAATCAAAGCAGGTTAGTCAATTTCTTTACAAAACTTCTTCTGCTGATTGTGCTGAATTTATCTTTACTACATTGAAAATTGCTGGTCAAGATCAGCTATCAATAAAAATCATGATGTAAAATAGTTGTAAAATAGTCTCTTGGCAGGAAAAGTGAATGGCTGTTGCAAAATGCTATGTTTCCACCAAAAGATCACTGAAAAAGTGAAGTGTTTTGCCTGAGATAAGGCAGAACAGTAAGTGACAATGGCCAATACAATTATCAGGACTCAGGTTTTCAGTGATCTGTTTCTTCATTTCTATTTGCTGTTCAAATCTAGTCTTAACATTGGTTACTCCAGCCAGTCAATAAATCCTTCTGGTCTTTTTTTCTTTTTTTCTTTATTTTTTTTCCTGCATTTTGAGGTCTTATGCCATGAGAAAAATTGTGATAGTATGCTTTCAAGCTCTGTCAATTGTCAGTCGGAAGTTGCACAACAAAAACACAGCATTTCTGCTCTGTGAAAATTCCCAGCAGAGAAACATGAACCTCTAGTATCTCCATTCAGCATCATGGGCTGTCTGGGCCTTAACACATACTGCATGTCTGACTGCAGCTGAATAGACAATCTTGTTTCCTTTCAACACAGGGAGTCAGATCACCCACTCACTCCTGGGAGGAGGGAGAAAGGAGATGAAGTTATAACAGTAGAGGATGTGGCTCATGAACTTTTCCCCTCGCTGTTTTACTAAGAATGTGAATGTCTGTATTTACAATGGAGCAAGTCTAGCCAAAGAATAGGCAATGTCATCTTGGAAGGATGGAAGATAGGATGGGATTTTACTGTAAGAAATCTAATGAAATCCTATCTATGGCTGATAGCATTTCAGATCCAAACTTCTATGCAGTATGGTTTCATTGGCTTTCCCACAGCTAGTGGCAGCCACTGAGATGCATGCTGGAGGAAAGAGAGGCTCATTTGAAAAGTTCATAGAGCACTGTGGCTTACAAAATAGTGTGGCACTGGAACCAGAAACTTCCTACCCAGTTTCTCTCAGGTCCTTCTCTATTTCCTCTTCCTGATTTCTGTTTCTTTTAAACGTTTCCTCTGATCAGCTGTAAATTTCAGTAGCTTGTGAATTGGCTGGAATGCTGGAATTACACTGTCATGGGTACTCTATTGTGAGTTCCAATTCCTGCTAGACACTGTAGCAACAGAGCAATGATCCCCTGTTTTGGGATAATAGCACCGTTGGTGGGTGTTCCTCTAGCTGAACTGTTTTCTCTCTTTGTTCCTTACCAGACTGTTTTTTGAAGAAGACCATTTCTTGGGTCCTCTGATACTTTTATACCAGATGTTCTTTACACAGGTTGCACACCTATTGCTACTATGTGTGCCAGGCTGTACAGATGTGGTCTTACATGCCCTTTTCCTCGCATTATTTTCCTGACATTATCGTCTTAAAAATAGCAATGGCAGATAGATGAGAAACACGACTAAACAGAAATGTGCATTTCTGCACTATAATCTGTTGTTATCTGAACGAAACACATTTCATATAAAAAGTTTGTTCATTTGATGTCTTTGTCAGTCGTGATTTTTATAATGAAAGAATGATTTATCACCTGTTTAATAGATCCTAGTGTGTTTTGAGCATAACAAGAAAGACAAACTCAAAGAAAACCACTCATGAAGTTAATTTAAGGACACTCCTTAGCAGTGAGCTAATACGACTTTTTAATACAAATTTACTGCTATGGGATCATAGCTACTGCAGTCAAGACACATAAAAATGTTTTGTAAAAATTACAATTTAAAAGCACACAACTCAAATTTGCTGTTAGAATAACGACTATAATAGCAACTGTTTAGCATTGGGACAATTTTTTGGCAGGAGGGCTTTGCATTGTTTATTGTGAGAAAGAAACGGGCTCTGAGAAAACATGCACATTTTCAGCAAGGGAAAAAAAGCAGCACCAGGCTTGGAAAACAGAATGGTAGAAAGTCATCTCTGCTTCTATCTCTCCACATAGGCTGAGATATAGTCATTATATTCTTCTGGTTGACCTCTGTCTAATATTCTGTGGAAGGTCTCTAAATATCGTAGTGCTGCTGGCATCCAGACACTCAGGCTCTTTGGTGGTCAGCACTTACTTATTCATTGTGTTTGTTTGTTGTTGTTGTTGTGGTGGTGGTTTGGGTTTTTTTTGTTTGTTTGGGTGTTTTGTTTTGTTTGCTTTTTATTCTAAAATTCCATTGTTTGTTGAGATCCAGAGCCCACAGGACTCATTAGTAATGTGCAAATTACTTAAAATAAAATGAGAAGAGTCCTTTAATATTTATTACGCACTGGTTTTCTTGAAGTGCAATCAGATTCCTGTTATTAGATCTATGAGTAAATGAAGCATTAGATGGCAGGATGAATAAATATGTTTCAAAGGAAAGAAGACATATCACCGATGTGATGCATTAGCTCAATCTGTGCTACACAGAAGGGATAAATTATTCAGCCAGTATTTGAGTGTATAAATATTACTGGTATACAAAATAAATTCAGAAATTTGTAGTTAAATATTAAGAAAAGTAAATTTGAAAAATGAATGGAGTCATAATTTAAAAAGAAATGTCTTTTATGTAATGAAACAAAGTATTGATACACTGTACGTAGTTTCTATTTAGATTTACATGGTGTACAATGAAAGCTTTTCTGACATACACTATAAATGCATTTAAAGAAAGAATGCAAACATTAGTCTTTTCACACAAACCAAAAACTGTTAAAAGAAAGAGTGAAATAAAATATTTCAGTCATAGTACAGCATCTTATCATTCATTTACAGATTTACTATATGTCAGGTTTGCTTTTTCATGCCATCGCTTTCCCCGTCCCTTCTGCTCCCTTTTGAATTTCTACCCAGGGAGAGTGTTGTCTTTCCCTGTAGTCCTCTTTTCCTTGGTAGAGTGTTAGTCCTCTTGGCTTTGCAGGTTTATTGCTCTTCTTCTTCCTTAATTTCCGTAGTTTTTATCTCCCTTTGTAGTCTTTATGCCACCACTACTTTCCTTGGAGTAAGAGAAAAATATTTAATGTCAGGTCTTGTTTTCACCCAAATCATGAATCCAAGTTTTAAGGGAAGCTTAGATCTTCATCTTATTTAGTTCTTAGACACCTCTTCCAAAACCTTCCTTATTTTTTGCTCCTTCTGTGTGTAGTTTTTAATATTTTTTTTGTTCCTCTCATTCTCTCTTTTTTTCCTTTCTGTAGGTTTTCTTGTCCTGCTGCTATGTCCTTTTACTTTATATCCTTTTTTGCTTTAAGCTTTTCCCTAATTTCTGCTTATTTCAACTCTCAGTTGGGTGGGGAAGTTGGATTGAAGGTCTCATTCACATGTTTGTGAAAGAGTTTGTATCGCAAATGTATAGCTGAGGGTGTCTGTATAAGTGAGTGGATATGCACTTACATAGCAGCATGCTGTGAACTGGTCAGTTAGATCTCTCCTCTGTGAAAAAAACATGAAACAATTAAACGGGGTATGGAACAGTTTTCAGCTGCAAGCATGTCAACTCTTCCCTCCAAACAAGGATGTCTTTTCTGGCTTCAGACTGCATTCAAATTAATTAATTTGTTAAATCAAGGGGAATGTTGAAGTGAACAGCCAGATATCTTTCAAAACAGAAGGGAAATAAGAGACAATGCTTTTGGAGCACTGCTTTATGCAAGTCTTTCACATGGCTCCAAAAAATGTCTGTATTTCTTCCAGTTATGTCTACCACCTAGTGTTAACTGCAAAATGGTAATGTATTGGGTGCTTTACTTAGCTACTCTGTGAATGGCTCCCATTCACTAGAAGTCCCATCTCACTTCATATGCAGGCAAAACTCCAGTGAAGACAATGGCAGTCCAGGTCTCCTGACTCACATTTTGCTCAGGCAAAACCCTCATTGTCCAGTGACTGCTTTGCTCAATGAGCAGTTATTCAGAAATGCTGAATAGGAACCCAGTCAGCTGTGCTTTGATATTAATTTCCTAATGATTCAGTAATTCTGTAAACTCAGTACCAAATTCTTTGTAGAATTAGACAAAAAAAATGCTTCAGCCTAAACATTAAAACCACATCATCTATGAGAATTTGTAAAGCTGTATTTTCTAAAGCAGTATTTTCTCTGAGATCGGAATACTTCTTGAAAACTGTGTGCTATTCTTGAGACCAGGAATGTGAAAGCATTTAAGTATTTGATCAGATTCCTGATAAGTTATTAAAGACAGAATTCCAGTGATTTAGTGACTCAGAATAGGAGAATAAAATAAGAGATGAATGAAAGGAGGTTATCACACTCAGCTGCTTTTATCATGCTGTTTCAAACAGCTTAAAATGAGGTAAGTGAACTTCATACAGTAAGGTACTGAAGCCTACAATGGTTCAGTAACACATGAAACTCAAAATTCCTGTTTGCATACAATATATAGTTAGAAAAGTTGAAATATTATTTGAACTGTACAAAAGATATTTTGATGTGAAAATGTTTTGCCTCAGAATATTTTTAATATATTTTGTATTAATTTGTATTTTATTAGCATGAGCATCTTATTCCTTTTTTATCTCCGACAGCTAAAGGATCCCTAAATGCAGTGCGAAAGAATGCAAAATGCTACTAACTTCACTTTCCAGAAATTTCACTGGTGGGAGTGCTTGTAGTTTTATTCTGTAAATATTTTGATAAGAGGATGGGTTTTTACACATTCACAATGCACTACAAAATTATTCTTTAAATATGTAAAAAGCATAATTCTTAATATATTCCATTTCCATTACTAGAAATCCCAGGAACTGCCCCTAACAAGGGTCCCACCTTCTACAGATGATTCACTGCTCTGTAAGGTGTGGGAGCAGTGAACCATAAAGAGCAACTCTGCCTACCACAGAACTTTCCTTGGATTACATTAGAAATAGAGATGTTTAGTAATAGATGTTTAATGCTCGCAAGTGACAGCGTAGTGTAGGAATCAGTAAGTACCTTGTCAGATTAATGTATTAACAAAGAATTTAATATAGGAATCTTTAAATAATCCTTAAAAGGATTTTCACCCAGTATTCTCTGATGGTGATCTGCTGGGAGTCAGGCTTCCAATATTATCACTATATTAGGATTTTGCTTTGATGGTATTTTGCGTCTTTCCTTTTCCACATTAGGTATCCTATCATCCTCTTGTATAAGATAAATTTTAGACATCGTGTTCATGTACAATATTCCAATACATCCTTCAAGAGAAAGCACTCTGCTGATGGTTCTTTTCCTTGCAATATTTTAACTTTCAATGGCTTTTGGAGGTGCTTGTATTTTCTACAGAGGTAACCCTTTCCTACCAGACTATAATGTTGGCTATTGTGTTAAAATGGCATAATCATATGCCTTCTTCAAATCCCGGATACTGAGCTTCTCAAGATTCTTCCTCTAGACACCACAAACCAATCTCTGTAGAAGCCTAAACTTCCATACAATCTTGAAAGTAAACCATAAAAAATTGTGGTTTGTCTGATTTTGTTTTTCTTTTCCTACTGTGTCAGTTCCCTGAACTGTTTTTCTCTGAAATCCTATAGTCAACATAGAAGGACCTATCACATCTCTTTTTATGAGTTATCAGTATGTTCCAACCTTTTAATTATTGTGGGTTTTTTTCTGTTCATTGTCATCCCATTGATTAGAACAAGAAAGCTGTTTGAAGACCCTTGCAGGAGATAATTTCACTTCCTCCTGTTTTGTAAAATTTTTTAAAAATTTACTACTAAACTGCTTTCCTGAGGGAGGTTTCTGCTCTGGACTTTTAAGCATTGTTGTAACACCTTAGAGTTCTATTCATCTTCTGAGTACTTCAGATAAAAGCCCTGGAGAAGGGACACACTTAGTTCCCACATTAGGATGTCAATACATGATAATCGCCTCTCCTAGTCTCGGGATCTCAGAACTTTCTGCTGTTTTCTACATAGTACAATATAATGGGTTTTTCAGAGTCTTGTATAAAGTCTCAGCTGAGGTCTCAGCACCCAGGTTGCACAGTAATATTCAAGACAATTTCTATTACCAGATGTCTCTCTTTTTTCCTTCTTAAAAAACCAAACCAAACAAAAAAACCCCGAACAAACCTGCACACTTCATTTCTACAGCCAAACAGCTCTATGAAGAGAACAGTTGTTAGAGCATGTTATGTTTGTTTGGTTTTCTTGCCGTACTCATGCTGTCTGAAAATATGCATACACGCTTATATAAAACTTGTCTGTAAGTAAAAGCATGAATGTGTACAGTATATCTGTAGATAGAACCCCAATAGCTGTCACTTTGAACATACTATTTGTAACAGACTAACAATGGTATTACTGTACATCAGAGTACAGAAAAATGAACACAACACTTCAGTTATCATCTTTCTAGCTGACAATCTCCTTCTGCTTATTCAGTATCTTTATTTGCCCTCCATAATCAACAGATCAAAAAGCTCATGTTAGTGAAACCCTCTCTGAAGTCCAGATGCTGCCATAGAATACAAGCATGATTCTAAAACTAGGCTTGAACATTTAAATAAGCTATGTGAGTTAATATAAACCATTTCTCATGCGTCTGGACAGGAATTTTATCTCTGTCATGGGGTAAAGAAAGTAGACATGGTTTTACTTGGAGTTAGTGAGGCCAGACAGATACAAGTAGCTTGCATCCTGCCTACCTTGCTATCCCAGTGGACTAGCAAATGGTAGCAGATGTCACACCCATCTACAAGAAAGGAAAAAAAGGAGGATCCAGGAAACTATAGACCTCTCAGTCACCTCAGTACCAGGGAAGGTCATGGATCAGATTATCTCATTACATATAGAGAACAACCAGAGGATCAGGCCCAGTCAGCATGGGTTTATGAAGGCAGGTCCTGCCTGACTAACCTGATCTCCTTCTATGACAGGATGACCCAAACGTTGCATGAGGGAAAGGCTGTGCATATTGTCTACTTAGACTTTTGAAAAGCCTTTGACACTGTTCCCCACAGAATTCCCATGGACAACTGGCTGCTTATGGCTTGGATGAACACACACTCTGCTGGATAAAGCACTGGCTGGGCAAAGGAGCCTGCAGTGTGCCCAGGAAGCCAAGAAAGCTAATAGCATCCTAGCCTGCATCAGGAACAGTGTGGCCAGCAGGAGCAGGGAGGTCATTCTGCCCCTGTACACTGCACTGGTTAGGCCACACCTCGAGTCCTGTGTGCAGTTCTGGGCCCCTCAGTTTATGAAGGATGTTGACTTGCTGGAACGTGTCCAGAGAAGGACAACAAAGTTGGTGAGGGGTTTGGAACACAAGCCCGATGAGGAAAGCCTGAGGGAGCTGGGATTGCTTAGCCTGGAGAAGAAGAGACTCAGGGGTGACCTTATTGCTCTCTACAACTACCTGAAGGGAGGTTGTAGCCAGGCAGAGGTTGGTCTCTTCTCCCAGGCAGCCAGTACCAGAACAAGAGGACACAGTCTCAGGCTGCGCCAAGGCAGGTTTAGGCTGGATGTTAGGAAGAAGTTCTATACAGAGAGAGTGATTGCCCATTGGAATCGGCTACCCATGGAGGTGATGGAGTCACCATCATTGGAGGTGTTCAGGAGGAGACTTGATGGGGTGCTTGGTTGCATGGTTTAGTTGTTTAGGTGGGTTGGATTAGTTGATAGGTTGGACGCGATGATCTTGAAGGTCTGCTTTAACCTGGTGTATTGTATTATTATTGTATTATTATTGTAACATATGACAGTCAATGGAGTTAAATCCAGCTGGTGTCCAGTCTCAAGTGGTGTTCCTCAGGGCTCAATGTTGGGACCACTTCTGTTTAACATCTTTATTGATGGTCCTGATGAAGACATAGAGTGACATGTCATCAGTAAGTTTGCAGATGACACCAAGTTAGGTGGGAGTGTTGATCTGCATGAGGGTAGGGAGGCTCTACAGAGGGACTTGGATAGATTGGATCAATGAGCCAGGCCAAGTGCCAGGTCCTGCACTTGGGTCACAAAAATGCCAAGCAATACTACAGGCTTAAGGAAGTGTGGGTGGAAAGCTGTCTGCCAGAAAGGGATCAGGGGTACTAATCCACAAGCAACTGAATATGAGCAAGCAGTGTGTCCAGGTGGCCAAGAAAGCCAATGGTGTCCTGGCCTCTATTAGAAATGCTGTGTCCAGCAGAAGTAGAGAAGTGATTGTCCCCTTGTACTCAACTCTGGTGAGACCACACCTCAAGAATTGTGTTCACTTTCGGGCACTACCATACAAGAGAGATGTGGAGGTGCTGGAGTGAGTGCAGTGGGCAACAAAGCTGTTGAAGGGCCTGGAGTTTGATAATGCAATATTTTTGTCAGAAAATATTGGGGGAGACTGCTACAAATAGCTACAGCATTACTTTTAAACCAGACATTCTTCTGGGTTTAGAAAAGCTTCCAAACCTCTTAATTTAAACATGTTAATCCATCAGTGATTATACTACACACACATCAAATTCGAGAACCAAATCTCCCAGCTGCCTTTTTGAACCTCGTTAATGTCATTCTGCCTTTTTTCGTCATGCTTGCCTTTCCTTCTTGTTCACAAATGTGGTAACGATGAAAATCTTCTTGGTATGGCTTGTACAATGTACAATGATTTTGTATAGTTCAAGTGGACTTGACTTACCTGGACTTGAGCAAAGCCTTCGACACTGTCCCGCACCACATCCTGGTCTCCAAGCTGGTGACACATGGGTTTGATGGGTGGACCACTAGATGGATAAGGAACTGGCTTGATGGCCGCACCCAAAGAGTGGCTGTCAAAGGGTCCATGTCCCAGTGGAGGCCAGTGACAAGCGGAGTCCCTCAGGGATCAGTCCTGGGACCAGTCTTGTTCAACATCTTTGTGGGTGACATGGACAGTGGCATCGAGTGCACCCTCAGCAAGTTTGCTGATGACACCAAGCTGTGTGGTGCAGTGGACACGCTGGAGGGAAGGGATGCCATCCAGAGGGACCTGGACAGGCTGGAGAGGTGGGCACAAGCCAACCTCATGAGCTTCAGCAAGACCAAGTGCAGGGTCCTGCATCTGGGTCGAGGCAATCCCAGGCACAAATCCAGGCTGGGCAGTGACTGGCTGGAGAGCAGCCCTGAGGAGAGAGACTTGGGGGTGCTGGTGGACGAGAAGCTCAACATGAGCTCTCAATGTGCACTTGCAGCCCGGAAAGCCAATCAGATCCTGGGCTGCATCAGGAGAAGTGTGACCAGCAGGTCAAGGGAGGTGATTCTCCCCCTCTACTCAGCTCTGGTGAGACCCCACCTGGAGTACTGCGTCCAGTTCTGGAGCCCCTATTACAGGAGGGATGTGGACGTGCTGGAGCGTGTCCAGAGAAGGGCCCCGAGGATGATCAGAGGGCTGGAGCACCTCTCCTATGAGGACAGACTGAAGGAGTTGGGGCTGTTCAGTCTGGAGAAGAGAAGGCTCCCAGGTGACCTCATTGTGGCCTTCCAGTATCTGAAGGGGGCCTACAGGAAGGCTGGGGAGGGACTTCTCAGGATCTCAGGTAGTGATAGGACTAGGGGGAATGGAATGAAGCTGGAGGTGGGGAGATTCAGGCTGGACGTGAGGAGGAAGTTCTTCCCCATGAGAGTGGTGAAGGCCTGGAATGGGTTGTCCAGGGAGGTGGTTGAGGCCCTGTCCCTGGAGGTGTTTAAGAGCAGGCTGGACGAGGCTCTGGCCAGCCTGATCTAGTGTGGGGTGTCCCTGCCCATGGCAGGGGGTTGGAACTAGATGATCCTTGTGGTCCCTTCCAACCCTGACTGATTCTGTGATTCTATGGTTTGATTTCCTGTTCTTCATTGTTTTCTTGATAACTCAGCACTTTTATCTTGAAGCTGCTTTACCCCTTCACAGCTTTTGTTTTAGTGGTGCCTATGCATTCTTTGTGAATGAAGAGTAAAAAGTAGAGTCTCTAACCACATGAGAATGAGAGTTGTGAGTCAGATGAATTACAGAAATTCACTGTTTTGTTCTCAGAAAAACATTCACTCTCTGGGCAAACTCAGGATAAATAAATAAATAGATAAATAAATACATTTAACATATCTTACAGTAAAAGCTATGAACTCCTTCACAGGGATACTATGAAGAAATTTCTTATAGAAATTAGATGGAAGTTAACTAAAAGACTGAAACTGGATTGAAATGGTTATCCCATTATTTCCCATCATTGTATCTCCTATCAACATTTTAAAAATGAACAATCAAAATAACTTTAGAAAACTGCTTCTTTTCCACAGATCTCTTTCAAGTTAAAATTAAATTTAATTAAATTAATTAGAATAGAATAGAATAGAATAGAATAGAATAGAATAGAATAGACCAGGTTGGAAGAGACCTTCAAGATCATCACGTCCAACCTATCACCCAACACCACCTAATCAACTAAACCATGCAGCCAAGCACCCCATTAAGTCTCCTCCTGAACACCTCCAGTGATGGTGACTCCACCACCTCCTTGGGCAGCCCATTCCTATGGGCAATCACTCTCTCTGTGTAGAACCTCCTCCTAACCTCCAGCCTAAACCTCCCCTGGCACAGCCTGAGACTGTGTCCTCTTGTTCTGGTGCTGGTTGCCTGGGAGAAGAGACCAACTTCTGCCTGTCTACAACCTCCCTTCAGGTAGTTGTAGAGAGCAATAATGTCCCCCCTGAGTCTCCTCCAGGCTAAGCAACCCCAGCTCTGTCAGCCTCTCCTCATAGGGCTTATTATGAAAAAAAAAAGGCAATTGAAATAACGAAAATTTATTTTGTCACCGATGGTTAATGTGAAATCCTATTCCTACAGAGGGTACCTTACTCATAAATAGCAGGGAATTGGTGACTGGAAAGTCTGGGAGAGCAGTTGCTCTTTAACCCTGCATTACAGGGGTAGCCTTCGGATATGCTTGAACAACTGACAGTTGTAGCATAGTGAAAAAAACCCAACCAAAACCAACCAACCAACCAAAACCCCAAACAAAACCAAAAATGACAACAACAATACCCCAAACAAACTGAAAAGGCAGTAAGAAAAATATACATTTGTAAACTAGATTTTTCCGCATAGGATCTTTTTTAACTTGAAAACTACTCTCATCAGCTGTTGCAAATTTTGAAATGTCTAATTCTGAGAATGGCAGTGGAACCCTAGGGAAGATCGATTTATTCAAAACATATGCACTAGAATAATAAATATAGCATGTACAGTTGGCATGATACAGTCTTGCTTCTTCTTATTTCTCATTTGCAATTATAGAGGCTGATATATTGGCGCAGTGGCAATCTCATCTTTGCCCAGTGGACATACACACTTCTGTGTGATACAAGCAGCCACATTGGGAACTCCCTACTGCCCTGTCAAAAATAACCACCCTGTGATCAATATTTTCTTCATGAAGTCAGTCTCTGCACTTGTTCAATTTGGGCCTAGTATCATGAGCAGTTTAGAAAACACCCTCTATATTTGCATAGTAATTTTGTATCTCCATATGAAAAGTGGAGTCAAAAAGCTTACAGGGATTTGTGTTCCATGTACTTACCACTATTACTATTGTACCTGAAATTTTTGAGTGCTCAAAAATCCATACTTGAGTATGTGTATTAGGGGGTTTGGTTTCTGAATATTGGGCCAGTTCATATTAAGTTGCTTGAAGCTACTGGGTCCTGTGTGCAGTAAGTAGCGACCAGAGATTTAGAAATTGTAAGGGATGGATTCATTTTGCTTAGGCTGGCATACAGGGAGAATAAGGGACAAAGAGTCTTTTTAAAAGAGAAAGAAATCTACTTTCATTTGTATATGGATTTAATGTCTGGTGACAAATGTAGAAGGATATTAGCAGTCTGATCCCATTGTCTTGTAGGAATGGTCTGATAATGGAGAGAGATCAAAGCATCTGTTAAAATCCAGATAGCATCCAGGTTCCCACTGAGGGTTGGGCCTTTTGTGTCCTTTAAGCAAAGAGAGTCTGTGCCCTGAAGGCCTTTCTGTCTGACGACACTGAATTAAGGTAGATTGTACCAAATAAATCAATTTGTTGGGGAATTGGCCCTGCTGTCAGAGTTGTATGGAATGCACTCTATTTATTTTGCTTTCTTTCTGAGTCTAGAAACTGGGAAGGAAGTAGCATTAAAAGGAATATAATGATGGAAAACAGCCACAAAATCCTTATGTCTGGAAATTTGCCAGGAGCTTGAGGCCTTACAGAGGGTTTTGGTGGAAGATAAAATAATTTCCAATTATTTATGGGAATTCTAAGAGGAAGCTTTTCCAAACCATATCATGACAGAAGGAATTTTAATCTATCTTAGCATTCTGGTGACAAAAAGCAAAAAGATGAGAATGTAATATTCTTATAACAACTGGTATTATTTACAGTGTCATGGCTATGTGTACTTTACTTTCTAGCATTAGCCTAGACTAATGCTGCTTTGAGCGGTTGGGTTTTATTTAGGAACTAGACATACATGTAAGTTTCACACTGAATCCTGTGAATTTGAATCAGTTTGACTGAAACATAGTTGGAGGTGCTTGCAGAGAAGCTCTACTGGCAAAACAGAAAATATGGTAAGCACTGTTAAGAAGTGCACCAGTGAGTAGCCAGGAACAAGCAGCAGTTGTAGCTGTCTGAGCTGACAGCCACAGCCAGAAAGCGTGCCCTAAAATACTCATATTCTGCTGCTGTATGAGTAGGTGTCTCCACAGGGAAGTGCCAAGTCAGCATGGAATGTGAAGAGAAAGCAACAGCGAAAGACCAGTACAGTTTCATTGCCTGCCCAGTAGTATGGATGAAATAATTACTCTCAAACTGACTCTGTTTGTACACCTTCCAGATAGGGTTCAACATTTTCAAATAGTCAAACTGAGGAAAAAGCTGGGAGGATCTGGCTGGCATTTGTGCCGTCCAAGAACTTATGATTGTGTTTCTGTACTGCTGATTTAAAAATTAATCTGTTTATTTTTTTATTATGATATTAAATAAATATAATAATGAATACTCCCCACTGTTTTGTGGAATAATGTATTTCAAATACAGTTTAATAATGGCTGTATAAGACACTTAACAGAGTGGAGTGTTAATTTTTTAATCCTCTAGAATTCTCTAGATGTCTCTTTTGTATTATGGAACACTTATCTTTCTGCAGTACTTTTGCTAATTACTTCAATTATTAGTAGTAAATATAGTTTCCTTTTGTTTGTTTACTGCTGTACAATGACATTTACATGACAGTTTATGGTGGTGGCTCTTAAAAATCGATGTAAACCACCCTTATGTTTGTTAAAGGGTTACAACTGAGAGTCACAGTCCCTTCTTTTTTTTTTTTTTTCACATAGCCATGACTCTCAGCGAGTAGAGGAGCACTTTTGGATAGATTTTCACAGAACCTGCACTTGCATTAGCCTCCAGGACTGGCTGTAAAATGCTTATATATGGCAATCTAGCATATAGGGCATGATAATAAACTCTGGTGATCTTTCTGGACAGTGCATCTTTGATCATTTTATCTTGATTTTTTTTTCAACAGCTCTTTTTCTCCGAGTTGTTTTTTTCTTGACTCTTCTCTTGGCAGAACAGCTGCTTCTCTCTGGCCACTGGCTATAGCCTTATTTTATTTAGTCTTGTCTTTAACTTTTGTAGGGCGGCCAGATACATGGGGATGGGTGTTATATAACAAATATAATAAATAAATAAAGCCCTATTTGCAGCGTTCTTGCTGTCCACAGTGAAAGCTGTGGTCATGGAGAAAGGAGTTCATTACACAAAAATGCCCTGTTTGATCCTGTTGGGGCAAATGGCTAAAAAATAGGAGGGGTAGTGTGAACACAAAGTTTGAAAGCTGAAAGTGAAAGAGACAGAAAAATCTCTGGTCTTGTTGTGTGCTTTTGTTAAAAAATTAAATTCTAACATCAAATATACTTTTAGGCTAAACAAGTCACTGGATTTACTTTTAAATTCTTAATCCTTCCAAATTCAAAATGGTTGAAACTCAGGTTGCTGCTGGCGCTGGCTGCTGAGAAGTAATGCCAGAGTCTCTGTGTGCTGTGGAAAGTTGATTATGCAGAGCCAAAAGACTGATCAAAGATTCACATGCTGAAAGCAGTCGCTGAGTTTATGTGAAACACTAGGAGAGATTTTATAGTGGTTAAAACTTTAAAAGAGACTGAAAGAGGAGGTCAGCAGGGTCTGTTTTTGCAGTAGGCTCTAGAGATTGAGAAGAGGCCTTTACTAGCATTGTAAGACTTTCTAGATGCTTACAAAGACTATTTCTTCCCTACCTTTTACCTCTACAATAATTCTCTTGCCCTTTCCTTTACCTTTTCCCATTTTACCCTTTCATTAGTCCCTCTTCTACTTTCTTCCCATGCCATTATTCCTCCTTGCTGCTTCTCATTACATCTCTCCCTTTGAACCGTTTCTTCCTATTGCACTCTTTAGTCACTGGGATCAAATACCCTATGTATTATTTTTCCCTCAGGGGATAAGGAGTTAGTTGTCATTTGGAAGGGAGAATGTCTTCTAAGATGGCCATTGAAGAATAAGAGATACATAACTGTTGTGTTTGAAATTTGAATAAGAAAGCCTTAGTGATACATGTAAGAGTACAATCAAAACAGAACCTTTGTTTTTACTGGCCTTGTAACTGGAATGTATCAAGCTCTCCCTGGGTGTGGATGAAGAGTGAGTTGAAGGCTTGTGGGTAAGGATTAAGGGGCAGGCCAGTAACAGAGGCACTATTGTGGGTATTTATGAGTGATCATGAGAAGATAAGAGTTCAGGATCTCACAAGGCACGAAACAAGTAGGATCATAACCTTGGATTTCAGGAGGTCTAACTTTGACCCCTTCAAGAAACTGCTTAGAGAAATCCCATGGGTTAGGGCTCAAGAGACTTGGTTGTTATTCAAGTACCACTTCCTCCAAGCTCAGGATTAGTGTATCCCTAAGAGTAAGAAGTCAGGCAAGGAAAGCAGGAAACCTTCATGGTTGAACAGGGAGGTTCTAAAATCTTCAAGTGGAAGAAGAAAGTTTACAGTATGTGGGAAAAGGGACTGGGGAGAATATAAGAATGCTACCAGAGTACAAAGGGATGAAAAGTGGAAAGCCAACGCCTTCTTGGAATTAAACCTGGAAAAGGATGTCAAGGTCAGCAGGAAGGATTTCCTCAAGTATGTTAGGCGAAAAGGAAAACCAGAGAGAATGTAGGCCTGCTGTTGAATGAGGAGAGTGCCATAGTGATGGAGGATGCAGAGAAGGCAGAATTACTGAATGCCACCTTTGCTTCAGTCTTTACTTCTCAGGCCATCCCTCAGGTGTCCCACACTTTGGGGGTAACAGAGAAAGCCAGGAGGGAGGAAGACTGCTTTGATTGACGAGAATCAAGTTAGAGATCAAATAAATAAACTGGGTATCCAGAAGTCCATGGGTCCTGATGGGATGCACCCATGTGTGCTGAGGGAGCTGGCAGATATCGCTGGGCTGCATTTCATGTCTTTGAAAGGCCTTGGAGAACAGGCAAGGTATCTGAGGACTGGAGGGAAGCCAGTGTCACTGCAATCTTCAGAAGGGGCAAGAAGAAAGATTCAGGAAGCTACAGGCCGGTCAGCCTTACCTCCATTCCTGGAGGACCAGCTTCATCTCAAAGCATGTGGAGGAAAAGAGGCTTATCAGAAGTAGTCAGCATGATTTCACTGAAGGGAAGTCATGTCTGACTAATCTGATAGCTTTCTATGAGGACATAACTAAATGGATAGATGAATCTATGTGGAGGTCTGTAAAAAGTGGTGTCCCCGAGGGGACAGTGCTAGGCCCAGTTCTGTTCAATATATTTATCAATGGAATATTCAATGTGTTAATCACTGCATATTAAAGGATCAAGGGGCAGAGCATACTCAGCAAGTTTGCTGATGACACAAAACTGTATGTAAGTAAGTTTGTAAGTAACATGTTTTAATGGATATGTTAGCGTATCCTTGGAGAAGGCCAGCCACATTAACAAGATGACTTTTAGGTTGTAGTTGGTAGGTCAAGGAAACTTATTTTCCCCTTTACTTGTGACTAGTGATGCCTCAGGCTCAGGCTACTGTATGACATCTTGGACTCCCCAGTACCATAAATTTAACACATGGGAGCAAGTTCACCAAAGAGCTATGAAGCTTGTAATGGGGTTGGAGCCTATGATAGGAGAAACTGAGATTGGTTTTGCCTTTAAAATAGAAGAAAAAAGGGAATAGTTTCTACTGCTGTCTTTAAATATTTAGACTATGGAATGTTTGCAGAGAAGATGGATGCAGAATCTTCTCAGAGGGCACAGTGGAAGGAGAAAGGGGCATAGAATCATAGAATCACAGAATCAGTCAGGGTTGGAAGGGACCACAAGGATCATCTAGTTCCAACCCCCTGCCATGGGCAGGGACACCCTACACTAGATCACGCTGGCCAGAGCCTCGTCCAGCCTGCTCTTAAACACCTCCAGGGACAGGGCCTCAACCACCTCCCTGGACAACCCATTCCAGGCCTTCACCACTCTCATGGGGAAGAACTTCCTCCTCACGTCCAGCCTGAATCTCCCCATTTCCAGCTTCATTCCATTCCCCCTAGTCCTATCACTACCTGAGATCCTGAGAAGTCCCTCCCCAGCCTTCCTGTAGGCCCCCTTCAGATACTGGAAGGCCACAATGAGGTCACCTGGGAGCCTTCTCTTCTCCAGACTGAACAGCCCCAACTCCTTCAGTCTGTCCTCATAGGAGAGGTGCTCCAGCCCTCTGATCATCCTCGGGGCCCTTCTCTGGACACGCTCCAGCACGTCCACATCCCTCCTGTAATAGGGGCTCCAGAACTGGACGCAGTACTCCAGGTGGGGTCTCACCAGAGCTGAGTAGAGGGGGAGAAGCACCTCCCTTGACCTGCTGGTCACACTTCTCCTGATGCAGCCCAGGATCTGATTTGCAGATGGACACAAGATGAAAGAAGGTAAATTCTGACTTCATATGAGAGTTTCTGGTGTGGTGTTTTTGTTGTTGTTGCTTATGTGGGTTTTTTTTTTTTCCTTTTCCTTCCCGGAGATATTAAAAATCCATCTGGATAAGGCCCTGAGTAGCAGGACTTTAAAGCAGTCAAGTTGGTCATTCTGTTGGTGCATTATTGACTTTGTACAGTGTCATTATGTTGAGGGCATTAACCTGAAAGAAATAGTAAGATGTCATTTGGGCAGCAGCACACTACAGATAAAGACCATAAGCCAATTCAAAAGAGTAACAGGGATCTAAACTACTTTGAGGTACTGACTTTATGTGTATTTCACTGACGTTAATCTAGTCTTATGTAAACTTGTCCCAGGATGTGCACTGGCATAAAACAGTCTCAAAGTTTCCTTACATTGCCTTGCTCTTGAATTCCAAGAGGGCAGACTGAGGCATCAGGCTGTAGCCCACAAGGGATGTATTTGTGCTGGGTTGCCACACGGTCTTTTTGTAAAATGTAAAGCATGACTTAAAAGAAATACACAAAACAAAGCCTTCATTATTAACACAGGGAGAAAAAGTTACTCAGCTCTTGCAGAGCACTGTTGTTTTTCTTCTTGGATTCCAGATGTTAATTTCTCCATCAGTGTAGCTGTATCTCTATTCACTATATCTCTTCACAGTGCTAATACACTTAAACCAATGTAAGTATGTGGTGAAGAAAAAAAGTGACTCAGTTTAGTTCAAAATGACAAAAAATACTTAATAAGAGAGTTATAATATATCCAGTAAAACCTGCTTCTAATGGTTATCCCAGTTTGCATAGATTTAAACTGGTCAGGAAAAGTTTTGTTCAATGAAAGCTTCTACACGATTAAACTAAAGAACAGCATGTTAGGTGGATGGGCTCTCTTCAGCCATTTTGCATGAAGGTTGGGAGTAGTACATGTAATTCATAAATATCTGTACTGTGCATAATTTATAGAAATTAATTTAAAAAACTTGTACAGAGACAGATCTAAATGTGTACAAAACTGATGATATGAACAAGTGAGGTATTAACAGCATTTAATGAGAAAGCCTTTGCCACTGTATTTCCATTAGTGTTCCTGGAAAATCTTTAGAAGATGGAATTAGAGTGTTCTGCCTTCATATTTTTGTAAAGATATTTTATCATAGCATAACTTAAGAAAAAATTGATCTTGTGCATGAAAAAAGGCTAGGAAACTAGTTATGCCAGCTACAGGAGTAATTCAGTGCTAAGATATCCTAATTCAGTAGTCTAGAAGGAATTTGGATTACTAGGGCAAATTTTGAGAAGATAAGAATGCGATAATTTACACCCACTTCTGTGCTGCATAAACCCTAAGGACAAATTCTTCCTTTCACTCAGAATTTCCATCTCAGGGCAAATACTAGCATTATTCTCTACAGCAGAGCACATTTTCCCCCCCCTTCTTTCTTATTTTTTTTTTCTTTCTGATTACACAGGCACAGGGATGTGTTGCTGTGGGATCCAGGTGGCCTCAGGTAAGAGCTGGATAGCTGACAGTGCACCTGGAATGCAAAGTATGTCAAGTTTAGATGGGTAAAAGTTTAGGCTTAAAATATCTGATACTGCAGACTGCAGATGTTGTTGTCACAAATACAAGACGTAGATTTTGCACAAAGTACATTTTGGGTGTCTAAATTATATTTTTTATTTTGCAAAAGATGGAAGCTAAGATGGGAAGAGGTTTAAATGTATTTTTATAGCTCTCTCCAACATTGTGAAGGCTATGATTCTCCTGCAACCACACTTAAATAAATGAGAAATGCCAAAAAGAAAATCAGGTTTATTTAATGAGTGTTTGACATACATTCCTACTCAGCCTCTTCTTCTGAAGGGGTAAATTGAGAAATAATTGAAACTGTGATTTTAGTTATTGCCAATGTAAATGTATCTTTACTTGTATTGGTATAAACTGTACTTTTAGACAGGAGAAAAACATTATTGCATATACATTTAAAAGAACATTATTTCTGGCTCTCTACCTACCTCATTTACCTTCTGATGAACAGTAGAATGCTTTCATCGGATTTTTACTGACCAAAGTACTCCAAAATAAACACTTTATGGGCTCTTGTTTCACTTTTGTCTTTCATGTGATACAAGAATAAAATACCGCCCCCTACAATCACTGAAAATCTGCCATTAAACATTTTCTAATGACAAGGGAAATGCTCAAATCAGTGACTGCCATGGTAAAGGTGAAACTACATGCTTTTACTTTGTTAAAAGAAAACTGATCTGAAATTGAAACACATGACTGCTTTTTTGCTGTTAACATCTGGAGTGATACAAAATCTATACCAAACAGTTCTGACAGCTCTAGCAGTTAGTCCAAGCTGTCTCTGTTTTGTTCCTTGTGTGTCCTGCCCTCATCTCACCTCTCTGACTTCCATCACACTTTTCAGTGTTTTGCATATTGTCTAAGTGGATGTGGAGAACCATGGTGAGATCTGATGGGAATGCAACATCCCCCCTTCAGTGAAAGTCAGTTTAACTTTCCTCCTCAGTTCACTGAAGTGTCAAAGAGCCACCATGCTACTGCAAAGGGACAAGTAGAAACATACCTCCAAGGACCATAGGGAGAGCTGTTCTACCGGTTAGCAGTATTCAGCTATTGGATGCACTTAGCTGCCTCATTACACTGTATTCATAAGCTGCATTGCCAACCCCCACCCTTCTTTAAGCCTTTGCTGATGCTGGTGCTCAAAGTCTTATTTGAGAGAATGAGTTCTAGCCAAGCTAACATTTGGCCACATTTGATCTGGCTGACAACTTGGTGGCATCAATAACCAGCTCAGTCATCTCCTTGATTTGGAAGTGAGTCCCCAGATAGATGCATAAGTGCCAGCAATAACATGTATCCAAGGGCTGTGAGCTCCGAAGTTTCACAACTGCAGCTTTCAGGTGGTCAAGGGACAACATTCCAGACCACTTTTGTATTCCTGGCCACCTGGATTAGGTATTGCCTTCTTTTTACACTGCCTGCTATCTAGATGTAGAAGTCCCTTCCTGTCACTGTATTTGGAATTTATCAGCAACTTGGGTTTATACTTTTAGCTCAATACCAAACTCTTTTTTTTGGATCTTATCCAATGAGTAAGATTAGAGGACAGCTCAGAAAATATTAATGTGTTGGTGATTATTTCATAGGAATAGGAACCTGGGGGAAAGGAATGGAATGTTCTGTGTTATTACTTCTGTCTGTAAAGAAGTTCAAGTAGTTTGTATCATGCCAACTTGGATCTGACATCACTTTAAAATTATTTGTAGAGCATAGCTCTCAAAATAAATCTATGGTTTGAAACAATGCTAAATGATACAAGTATGTAGCATCTGATGTACTAAATAATCATATATAATGTAAAAACTACACATTTGATTTTCCTCAGTGAATACATTACTTTCTCTCTTGTTTGCTAACAGGATATTATAAATGTATGTGGAATAAATGGTTTCCCTGACTCTTACAGATACAAGTTTAGACTCCTGTTTACAAAGATACTAAAATTAAAATTACTCTTAGTTTTACTCTTTTACTCTTAGTTTTTTGATGGGTTGGACGCGATGATCTTGAAGGTCTCTTCCAACCTGGTGTATTGTATTGTATTATTGTATTGTGTTCAACATAATTAATTAACTTGCACCTGCATTGTATGTGAATTAATCATTATGAAATTATGTGTGTATATACAGATGGATTTTCCATCATACCTGTACCCTGTGGAAAGATACCAATGCAGCCAGTAGCATGGTTTTCTTTAAGAAAGTGATGGACACAAAGCATTCAAAGCATTTGATAGGAGCCAGACATCAATGAGTTACAGTGTGCAAACTGGGGAGAGATAACTCTATAGCATGAGATGCAGAAGAGACTTTTTGTCTAAATGATCCCCTTACAAAAGAATGTGGAGAGTCTGAGCAAGGATCCTTCTTTTGGGACTGTGAGGTAGAGATGCTTTCTTATAGAAAACACTGAAAGCAGTGCCTTTTCCCCACATCACAGAATTCAATCACAGAATTGTTTTGGTTGGAGAAGACCTCTAGCCATCAACCATCAGCATCTCAATCATCAACCTAACACCACCATAGCCATTAAAGCATGATATTATGCATCCAAGGACAGGCAGAAGACTCAACAGGGACTGCAGAACTCTGTGCACACTTCCACCTACCACCCTCCCTATTTTCACAGCTTTAGAAATTTTCTACAAGATGGGAAGAGATGCCCATTTTTAACTTTCTCTTACATACGGAGCAAGCAGAGGGAAGGATCATGATCAGTCTCCTACCCTGCATTACTCTCAGCCATAACTTAGTCATCATATATCAGGCTCTCACATGAGCATCTTTGTTCTTTTGTTGAGCTTGTCTAGCTAGATTCTGCTGGCTCTGAAGCATCAAGTAGGAATTAGTGCCAATAAGATAGTTTGATATACATGGCTTACATGTAATGACACTTTATTCAGTGGCTTAAAATTCTACAGAAAATAAGTTTCCCTTTAGACTTCTGTATGGTGTCTTATTCATGTTCACACAAACTTCTTTACATAAAATAAATAATCAACAAATGTCTGTTTAGGCAGTGTGATTTCACATCCTGGAAAAATACTGAGGAACTGTGCTGCTTATACTGAGAGACAGATAAAGATTTCTTGAAAATGGTTATGAGATAATAAACCAGTGGCCATCTCTTGGTTTTCTTGCTCTCAGATTAAACACATCACTGGTTTTCTACCCAAGAAAGATCATACATCTCCAACTCTCTGGATAGACTTTTGGAGTTTAGGTACTTTGTCTGCTGTCACACTGATGTCAAAGAACATCTATACTCAACTAAAGATCTCCCTTTCAAATATACTGCCTCCAGACGTGTTCATGCAAGTAGCTGAAGTATCCTGTTATCCCCTGGGCACTGTTGAGATTTTAACTAAGATACTGGGCATTCTCAGAATGATCCAGCCTTCCAGTTTTCAAAGCTCAAAAGCATGTGTTGCCTTGTCCTCAAGCTGCCTCTTTACTCAAACTTAATCTGCATCCTTTTCGTAGGATTTCTGTGACCATAAATTAATAATGACCCTTTTTGTGAGGCTTTACAACACAAGTTCTTTTAAGCTTTTGGTACTGAACACAGTAATGGTGAAGTATTCCTGTAATGGATTTTTGGTTGCATGACTTTTAGCTTAGACTTCAAGATACCATGATGTCTCTTATACAGCATTTCTGAGCTAACACTGGATAGTTTGATTCTTTCTGCTAGGTTTTCTTTCTTCGCAATCAATTGTGTACCTTAGCTTACTGAGTGTGAAAGGAGAAGGGAATCTAGTCCCGCAGCAAGTGAGCTGAAGATGAAAATGTTTTATCACCCTCCAGTTTATTTTGAGATTGTTCCTTCCCCTCCCCTTCCACCTTTTTTGCCTTTTTCCCCTTTTTTGCCTTGCTTTCCTTTGCTTTGCCTTTCCTTTCTCCTTTCCTTTTTTTAAAGAGTTGTCATAGCAGCCATCACTACCGTAGTAATTGTAAACAAACAACTTCTGTGATCCAAAGTTGCAAGTGGTGGAGCACACAAAGAGCAGCCCTGTGGGCAGTTCCTGTCACTACTGGAGAGTGAAGGAAGCATTATTTTAAAAAACAGACCATTCACCATCCTTTAGTGGCACATAAAAATGACAAGAGGTTCCCTGGGACATTGTTAGTAACAGGATTCAGTTAGAAGTGGTAAGTTTCACTGTATGCAGTATAGTCAAAGCTGCAGTCATTATACAAAAAAGTCACTCTTCAGGCTGTTGAATTTTCTGGAATTACTGTTCAAGCCTGTTTGTAATGTACCAGTGCTCAGATGAAAATAGTAGTTATTAGAACCTGCTTCAACATTTTATTCTGCATTCTTGCTGTGTGATATGGTGCCATAGACTCACATGCTTCCATAAATGAGTCTATCATCTTTTCCTTATCCTAAGGATTCTGAAGTTCATATTCAGAAGTTACAATGTTAACAATACAAAAAATGAACTAAACAGGCCTAGAATTTTATTGGTAATGTAACTACATTTCGCCCAGGCTTTTATTTTATCAAAGACACAGTGTGGTATAATAGCCCTCAGTATGAGGCAAAGAAAGCCTGGTAGAATCTGAAAAAAGCTGAATCACAGAATCAGTCAGGGTTGGAAGGGACCACAAGGATCATCTAGTTTCAACCCCCTTGCCATGGGCAGGGACACCTCATGCTAGATCAGGCTAGCCAGAGCCTCATCCAGTCTGGTCTTAAACACCTCCAGGGATGGGGCCTCAACCACCTCCCTGGACAACCCATTCCACAGCTTCACCACTCATGGTGAAGAACTACTTCCTCACATCCAGTCTGAATCTCCCCACTTGCAGCTTCATTCCATTCCCCCTAGTCCTATCACTACCTGATATCCTGAGAAGTCCCTCCCCAGCCTTCTTGTAGGCCCTCTTCAGATACTGGAAGGCCACAATTAGGTCACCTTGGAGCCTGCATCCGCTGCACGGGATTACTACTGCATCTGAAAATACTCAGGCACAATGCTTCCTCCCTCATCTTCCTGACTTGCTGGGGCTGGAAAGCTTTTTAGCTGCTCCGTTTGGATAGAAATTCAAGAGATGTGTAAAGTAGACACGTTAATTCACCCATGTGTAATCTTGTGCTGTGAACTTAGTTGTGAAAATAACTCAGAAAAAAGCTGGGTTATTTAAAAGATAAACTGCAAGAGGAATATAATCAAATTTAGTATTTCTAAACAGACATAATTCTACAGAAACAATTTCAAATAAGTAAACACAAAGTAACGAAAGATAACATTTGTCTGTTTTTTGCTGACTTTATCAGTTAGTCTAATAAGCATCAGTAGTTTCCACATATATATATATATGTATATATGTGTGTTTACATACATACATACATACACACACATATATATCTTGCTTTCCCATTTATATCCATGGTTTCAAGGCCTCAACAAGAATATGAAATGATTGAAACCTCTCCCAACACGGATGTGCCCAAAACTGGATTCAATGGATTCAGGAGGGGCAGGTCCTGCCTCTCCAACTTAATTTCCTTCTATGATCAGGTGATCCGCCTGGTGGATGTGGGGAGGCCTGTGGATGTGGTCTACCTGGACTTCAGCAAGGCCTTTGACACCGTCCCCCACAGCAAACTCCTGGCCAAGCTGTCAGCTCGTGGCTTGGACAGCAACACTCTGCGCTGGGTTAGGAACTGGCTGGAGGGCCGAGCCCTGAGAGTGGTGGTGAATGGTGCCACCTCCAGCTGGTGGCCAGTCACCAGTGGCGTCCCCCAGGGATCAGTGCTGGGCCCCATCCTCTTCAATGTTTTCATTGACGATCTGGATGAGGGGATTGAGACAGTCATCAGCTAATTTGCAGATGACACCAAGTTGGGAGCAGATGTTGGTCAGTTAGAGAGTGGAAGGGCTCTGCAGGGGGACCTCGACCGGCTGGACAGATGGGCGGATTCCAATGGGATGGCATTCAACAAGTCCAAGTGCCGGGTGCTGCACTTTGGCCACAACAGCCCCATGCAGAGCTACAGGCTGGGGTCGGAGTGGCTGGAGAGCTGCCAAACAGAGAGGGACCTGGGGGTGCTGATCAACAGCTGCCTGAACATGAGCCAGCAATGTGCCCAGGTGGCCAAGAAGACCAATGGCATCCTGGCCTGCATTAGGAATGGTGTGGCCAGCAGGAGCAGGGAGGTCATTGTGCCCCTGTACTCTGCTTTGGTTAGGCCACACCTTGAGTACTGTGCCCAGTTCTGGGCCCCTCCGTTTAAGAAGGACAGCGAGACACTTGAACGTGTCCAGAGAAGGGCAACAAGGCTGGTGAGAGGCCTTGAGCACAAGCCCTATGAGGAGAGGCTGAGGGAGCTGGGGTTGTTTAGCCTGGAGAAGAGGAGTCTCAGGGGCAACCTCATTGCTCTCTACAACTACCTGAAGGGTCGTTGCAGCCAGGAAGGGGTTGGCCTCTTCTCTCTAGCAACCAGCACCAGAACAAAGGGACACAGTCTCAAGCTGCACCAGGGGAGGTTTAGGCTGGAGGTGAGGAGAAAGTTCTTCACCGAGAGAGTGATTCGTCATTGGAATGGGCTGCCCGGGGAGGTGATTGAGTCGCCGACCCTGGAGGTGTTCAAGAGGGGAGTGGACATGGCACTTGGTGCCATGGTCTAGTCGTGGGATCTGTGGTGACAGGTTGGACTCGATGATCTTCGAGGTCTCTTCCAACCTTAGCGATACTGTGATACTCTGATACCTGATCATAGAAGGAGATCAGGTGGGTCAGGCAGGACCTGCCCTTCCTAAATCCATGCTGGCTGGGCCTGATCCCTTGGCCATCCTGTAAGTGCTGTGTGATTGCACTCAAGATGACCTGTTCCATAATCTTGCCTGGCACTGAGGGCAGGCTGACAGGCCTATAATTCCCTGGCTCATCCAACCGGCCCTTCTTGTGGATGGGCACCACGTTGACCAACTTCCAGTCTTCTGGGCCCTCTCCAGTGAGCCAGGACTGCTGAAAAATGATGGAGAGTGGCTTGGCCAGCACATCTGCCATCTCTCTCGCACCCTAGGATGGATCCCATCTGGTCCTATGGACTTGTGCGGGTCCAAGCGGCTCAGAAGATCTCTGACTGCCTCCTGGAACAGCAGGAAACTATGCAGCTCCCTGGCTCCTTCTGCCGGCTCTGCAGGCCAGCTGTCTGGAAGACGTTCTGCCCTGGTAGTAAAAATTGAGGCAAAGAAGGTGTTAAGTACCTCTGCCTTTTCCTCATCCTTTGTTACAACGTTCCCCTCCGTATCAACCAAGGAGTGGAGGTTGTCCTTGCCCTTCTTCTTGCTATTAATGTATTTATAGAAGGACTTTTTGTTGTCCTTCACAGCAGAGGCCAGTCTAAGTTCTAAATGGGCTTTTGCCTCCCTAATTTTCTTCCTACATGTCCTAGCAACATCCCTAAACATTCCGTGGGTTACCTCCCCTTTCTTCCAAAGATGATACACCCTCTTTTTTTTCCCCTTAGTTCTATGAGAAGATTTGTATCAGTTCAACTTTCCCCAGTGTATCTCCCATAATATTAATGGTGTGCTAAAAGAATAGGTCAGAACAGGTATCTATCCATCAAGTACACAGTGTGATACCAGCCAATAACAAAACTCATTCCAGTGAAGAAATAGCAGAAGGAAGCAAAAAATAATTTAGGAATCTGTAATTTTGTGAATAACTGATCTGATAATAACAGAAGCAACCAACAAATCTGTTAATAACTTACCATTTTCAGCTAATTCTTAGCAGGGAATATTTGAATTGCATTGTGATTTTTTTCCCCTCTATGATTTTCAAATGGAAGAAATTCGTCCTATTCTTCAGAAAGAGAAAACCATGAACCGTTACATTAATCAAAAGCATCCGATGAAATATATCTAAATTTAACTGCAATCTGAATCTGTGATTAAACCTGGATATGGGATGAGGTGTAAGTTGTTTATAGTTTCTCCTTTAATTTTCAAATAACAGTTTGTGTACATTCAGACAAAAGAGTGTTCAGCAAATATCTAGAATGGTACCAAAAAATGCTTAAGGCGAGGTAGTTGTTTTGACATCTTTAAAGAGATATAACAGAAGAAACCTAGTGAATGAATTACAATATTTTGGTCTATATTTTGGTTTCAGATGGGATCCTGAGGCAGCACACCTGCACAGTAAGCCAGCTACTTAAAACTTTTTAACAAAGTCACTGCTAAGTCAGTTTCCTTGTAAACTGTACTTACCTGAGTTGTACTGCAGACATTTTGGGGATCTTGGAACTAATAATATACAATCTACAATACACCAGGTTGAAACAGACCTTCAAGATCATCGTGTCCAACCCATCAACCAATCCAATCCACCCAAACAACTAGATCAGGGCACCAAGCACCCCATCAAGTCTCCTCCTGAACACCTCCAATGAAGGTGACTCCACCACCTACACGGGCAGACCATTCCAATGGGCAATCACTCTCTCTGTGTAGAACTTCTTCCTAACATCCAGCCTAAACCTGCCCTGGTGCAGCCTGAGGCTGTGTCCTCTTGTTCTGGTGCTGGCTGCCTGGGAGAAGAGACCAACCTCCCTTCAGGTAGTTGTAGAGAGCAATAAGGTCACCCCTGAGTGTCCTCTTCTCCAGGCTAAGCAACCCCAGCTCCCTCAGCCTTTCCTCAGAGGGCTTGTGTTCCAAACCCCTCACCAACTTCGTTGCCCTTCTCTGGACACGTTCCAGCAACTCAACATCCTTCCTAAACTGAGGGACCCAGAACTGGACACAGTACTCAAGGTGTGGCCTAACCAGTGCAGTGTACAGGGGCAGAATGACCTCCCTGCTCCTGCTGGCCACACTGTTCCTGATTCAGGCCAGGATGCCACTGGCCTTCTTGGCTGCCTGGGCACACTGCAGGCTCATGTTCAGCCTACCATCAACCAGTATGAGCAAATATTTTTAATATGTTGTCTAATTAAAATTAAATTTTACATTTCTATTGAATAAAGCTACTTTGCTTGAGTTGCAGGCATTGAAACAAAGCAATCAAAGAACCACCTAGATAAAGAAGGGACTAGATATCTCTGGCATTTTTAGCCCCTACAGCTGTTGTAATCTAGAACCTGATGAGCCTTTATGGAATGAATGTTTGGCTTGTTCCCACTGAGTAAAGACACCCATACAGGGTTTTCAGTATGAGAAACTGAGTATTTCATAGTTTGTAAAGGATAAGTTCTTGCATGTCTGCAAGCAGTTTAGTTTGTTCTGAAATAGAAGCGATAGCTAGAATACAAATGATTATGTAGCTTAATATCCAACAAAATGTAGGTTTCATCTCAGTAGTCTGAATTTCATTTATTTCTCACATGCTTAGCAATTGTATAAAGATTTTCTCCTCTCTAGAGTTCTATTTAGATGACCAGTATCTAATATAATTCTTAAGACTTTTTGGTCTTTTTCCTCTATTACTTCCTCTTCCATGTCTGGATGAACGTATGATTCCCACTGAAACCTATTAGTGTTTGCTTGGTAAACTAGAAAGTAAACTTTCCATTGTAAATTCTTTTACTCAGAGAGAATACTGAAAAATGTATTTCCAAGAGATATGGGTCAACCCCAACCATATAAATCACCTGGGGCATAGTTTGACTGAAGCTGCATGCACATGGGTCTTGCTAAAATAAGTAGGAGCCAGATGCTTTGATGCTAAAGATGTTTCAGACCACTTTCAAATGTTGTTAAATATACCATATTCACAGACTTTGCTTCATTACTGGGCTTGAAAAAGGAGATCTGAAAGATTATCCTTTACCAAAATATTGGTAAGAAGTAGACCTTCACTTACATTTTCAGAAAGATATACTGTTAATTTGACTTCTTAAACTAAATGGCTCTTCATGAAAAGTTCCTTCACTCAATTTGTTCAGCAGTAAGAACTGATGAGTTAATTATTTGTATGTCATAGCTTGGAGTAAGTGTTGCTGCTGTTGCTACCACTTTAGCATTTCAGCATAGTAGTTTCTTGGTGATAGGTATTATCTTACATACTGTCTCCACAATGTAACAGCACAATAGCTGCTGCTATACCACTTGAACAAAGTGCAAAACCAAGTTGTTGCGCTCATCTGAATTGAGAAAATGTTTACAGCACTGTTCTTAAAAGTAGGGTTATTTACCTTTGTGTCTTTGCCAAGGTTAAAGGGAGAAAAAGAGAAGATGATCCAGCCTGGTTATTCTCTGTTGAAGTAACACTGCAATTTCTTCTTTCTCTTCACTGAGTTCCTGCATGGCATAAAACAACTTTTGTGTGTCTCTTCACAGGGTGAGGATGCTGAGGGAGGAGGCCTGCATGCAGCAGCAGGCTCTTTCATTCAAGTCAGTTACAGAGATTCCAATGTATTTGGAAAGGATTTCAGTTCTGGGAGGTAAAAAGCAGAGCATATTGAGCTTATATGTTCCCAAGAGAATATTAAATCTACTACATATTAAAGCACATCAAAGATTTGCAGATTTCAACCTAAGTTTAATCATAGAATCATCAAATGGTTTGGGTTGGAATGGACCTTTAAAGATCACACACTGACTCCCTTGCAGTGAGCTGGCTCAGGTTGCCATGCAAGAAAGTCCAGTGCAGAGCCACAAAGATGATTAAAGGAGTGGAACATCTCCCTTTTGAGGAAAGGCTGGGGGAAGTGGGTCTTTTTAGCTTGTAGAGAAGGAGACTGAGGGGTGATCTCATTAATGTTTATAAATATGTAAATAGCAAATGTCAGGAGGATGGAGACAGGCTCTCCTCAGTGATGTGCAATGATAGAACCAGGCAATGGATGCAAGCTGGAGCATAGGAGGTTCCAGGTGAATATAAGGCATCCAGGTGAATATAAGGCAAAACTTTTTGTGAGGGTGACAGAGCACTGGAACAGGCTGCCTAGAGAGGTGGAGTCTCCTTCTCTAAGATAGTCAAAACCTGCCTGGATGCATTCCTGTGTGGCCTACTCTAGAATATCCTAGATGATCTTTTGAGGTCCCTTCCAACCCCTAACATTCTGTAATTCTGTGTTCAGAGCCGTATCCAACCTGACCTGTAATGTTTCCAGGAATGGGACATCTACCACCTCTCTGGGCAACCTGTACCAGTGTTTTAGCACCCTCACTGTGTAAAGATTTCTTCCTTATATCTAGTCTAAATCATCCCTCTTTTAGTTCAAAACCATTACCTCTTTCCTTGTCTCAGCAGGCCCTGCTGAAAAATTGTCCCCATTCAGTATGAAAAGAACAGAATAAAGTCTCCCTAGAACATTCTCTTTTCCAGGCAGAACAACACCAATTCTCTCAAGCCTGACCATATGCTGATTCCAGCACAGTGTTCCAGCTGGGGTCTCTCCAGAGTGAAGCAGAAAAGCAGAATCACCTCACTCTTAACATTTTCAAGAATGTGATTAAAATATCCTTCTAAAGTATTCTGTAAAGCATTTATAGTCTTACAAGTGGCACTAGCAAACAGGATTTTACTTTTATGATGTCAGTTTGAGATACAATTTTGTTCTAGTATTTTTTTTTCCCTGCAGAAATTTTTATGCTTGCATTTTAATTTTCTTCATTCTTTTATTCCAAACACTTGAAACTACTTTATTGCTGCTAGAAGCATTGCAGACTGTTCTGTGACTGGCAACATGAGGACTGTATTTCACAGGATGGAAACACAGCTGTTTGATATTCTAATAGGGGAAGGACTTAAGCTTGCTTGCCATATTGAGTACAGAGCAACCCAAGTAACTACTCACACATAACCAAGAGTTAACTCTATGGCTGCCATAATTCTTTCTATGTTTTTCTGACCCTGCAGTCCCATAACATTAGAAATTAAAAATTCATCATGGGCAACTGCACATCTGGTAAACACAGCAAAATACAAAACCCCTAACAACTGTGCCTGGACAGTATTTTGAAGTGGAAAGATGGAGATAGGCCCTGGAAGAGTAGGCACACAGTCTTTAGTCTGTAAAGTGGATCTTTTTTAAATTATGTGCCAACCCAAATATTTTGTATATGTCAAGGTGATCCTCAGTTTTTAACTGAAAAATGATGGCCTTTTTCTTTGAGCACAGGATAGAAATGAGAGACTGAGTGTCCGCCTCTAGCTTAGTGTGAACCAGGATGAGTTACAACCTTTAACCTGAGGGTTTTTTAATCTAGAAAAAAGGGCTAATAAGAGACATCTCTTTCTAGATCTGTAAAATGCTCTGAGCTAGCTATTGTTAAATAACAATAGTGTCTTTCAGTAACATGGATCCCACTGGCAAGCCCTGTAGTTTAAATTCACTTTCTCCAAATAGAAATTACTTCTTAGAAGATAAGGACTAGATTGTACCAGAATAACATTCAGATCTGAAGTCAGGCATAGTGGACTCCACGTTCTCTGCCAGCCCTCAGCTCTGATCCCAGCTCCCAGGACACAATATACTTAAAACTACAAACTAAAGATGTGTGCTGACTTTTGGTAAATAACAACAGTTTTCCAAAATGGAATTTCTTGGAGTATTGGACTTGTTTTTGCAAGAAGTGCTAGGAGATGCAAATGCTCCAGGTGTCATTTTGCAAAGACAGAGATACAGCTGTGATTAGATTACTGCGAATTTGAAAACATTTTCTTACACCACCATCCCGTTTCTAGTACTTACTGTAAAGCTTTTCAAAGAAAATAATGATATGCTCAAGCCCTTAACATAACTAAAATATCACAAGGCAATTTTTTTTTTTCTTTTTGTGAAAAAGCCCAAAGGTTCTGAGCATGAATCAAATTCTCTGATAAAATAAACAGGTTTAATAAAATCACCATACTTCATGAAAGTACGTGTTTTGAGTCTCAACTGCTGTTTGATTTTGTACTAGCAATTTAAAGTACAATTAGCAGTAAAATAGCCAGTTGTTAAGGCCACCAATACATTAAAGCCAGAAAACAATGGTGACTTGTGCTTAGTATGCAGATCATATAACCCCCAACTGCAGAGCCGATCATTAGGATTCTGGACAACTGGTCTGCTCTGATGGTGAATAAAGAGCAGGGCTGAATGTTGGGCTTCAGTCATACACTTCGAGTAGTTAATCCTCTTTGTAACGGTCGATTTACATGTTAGAAGATCTAAAAGACAGGAAGTACAGTGTCTGGCATTGAGTTTTGGTCCGAGAGTTTTCTGTTCACCTTCCTATGGCAGGAACTGCAATTTTCCCCCTTTTATTTTGTAGCTTTCTTTGAAAAATTTTCATACATTATACAGTAATACAGCAATTGAAAAGCACGGATAAAGTTCAGATTCTCTGTTCCTACAGCTTAAGATAAGGGTGTTTGTAATATTTATTAAATACTGAATATTATCTAAGAAGTGTAACAGCATTGTTGAATATGACTCAACTATGGAAAACAAATGTTCAGTGTGAGTGTTCAGGTGGATTCCAGGCCACCTCATCCATCATACACTGCATAGCTTAATGCAGTTATTCTGTTTTAAATCTGATTTTAAATTGTAGAAAATATTACTAAATAAGTTATAAACCAACTTGAAAATAGAGACCATGGGTCTGACAATGGGTAGTAATTTACTAAGGTAACTCAAGCCCACAAACCTACAACCTGTATCACAGCAGGGCCACACTCTTTAAATGGAGCCGGTGGGCAAAACATGCAACCTATAGTCCCCTGAGTTCTCTCAGATTGCCCCCTCTGACTAGGCTCCCTTCAGCTAAGACGTTGCCAACAGATGGAGAACCTTCCAGAAGGGCAGGCTGTGAGAATAGCAACAGGCAATCAGCAGGCAATGTGGGAGTCTGAATCAGTCAGAAACAGGCATTCTCTATCACATCTGTGGTTCATCTCAGCAGAGATTGTTGAAGGCTTCTGGAGTGCATGGGGGCTAACAGTGGCAGGGGGACACTGCAATCCTATCCCCATTGTTTGCACTGCCAGCTGGGACCACTGAACTGGCCTGTCTGAATTTTTCTGATGGATCAAATTCTGCCCAATTTTATCATATCAGAAACCATTATGCTGACCATACAAGCATCCCTCCCAGGCTTCACTATGACTGCTGCATCAGACATGTTCATAGAGTCGTAGAACGGTTTTCATTGGAACAGAACTTCAAAGATCACCTACTTCACAGTATCATAGTATCACCAAGGCTGGAAGAGACCTCAAAGATCATCAAGTCCAACCTGTCACCACAGACCTCATGACTAGACCATGGCACCAAGTGCCACGTCCAATCCCCTCTTGAACACCTCCAGGGATGGCGACTCCACCAACTCCCTTGCAGTAAACAGGGACATTGTCAAGTAGATCAGGTTTCTCTGAGTCCTGTCCAGGCTGAACCAACAGTAATGTTTCCAGTAATGGGGCTTCTACCACTGCTCTGGGCAACATGTGCCAGTGTTTCACTACCCTCACTGTAAAAAATTTCTTCTGTATGTCTAGTCTAAATCTCCCTTCTTCAAGCAGAAAACCATTACCCTTTGTACTGTTACAACAGACCTCTCTAAAAACCCTGTCCCCATGTTTCTTGCAGGTCCCTGTTCAGTACTGAAAGGTCAGAATAAGGTCTCCCCAGACCTGTCTCTTGTGAACAACCTCAGCTGTATCTCCCTTCCTTCATATGAGAGGTGCTTCAGCCCTCTGATAAATTTTGTGGTCCCTCCTCTGGACCCACTCTGAAAGTCCATGTCTTTTCTGTAGTGAAAACTCTAGAGGTGGGCACAGTACTCCAAGGGAGGTCTCACCAAGGTGGAGTAGAGAGGCAGAATCACTTCCTTTGATCTGCTGGCCACACTCATTTGATGAAGCCCAGGGAAAGATGAACCTATTGGGCTGCAAGCACACATTGCTGGTTTATGTTCAACTTTTCATCCACCAAGCTGTGGCAGTTGTTAACATTCAACAACGTGTCAGTGCCTGAACGTGCTGTGTTATCTCATCCTATTTAGTCTCCATGATGTCAATTCAGTCTCAAACGTCATCTGGATCTCAAACAGTCTGAAACAGGCTGGTGTTTCTGTTTCAGTGGTCATTCATTTTCTGCCTAGATGTTCTGTGCCCTTGTGGATCTCCATGTCTCTCAGCAAGTTGCAAGCAATTTAATTACTTAGATCACCTTGAATCTGCAGTCCTGTCACATATTTTCTGTGGCTTTTGTCTTTTCCAATATAGTCACATATGCAGATGAGATTTTGCTTGTAGCTGAAAAGTGGAAAAATATAGTATGTTATGCTGGATGTCGAATGGTTCCTGGTAAGTGTATCTTTGATCTAGGGAAGTTTCAGACTTCACTCAGTTGAAATGTGGAAACAAGTACATTTGTTTTTTTGTAAGTGATGGCTAAAATGGAGTGGGACATCATCCAAATATGAAACCTGGGGAATGATGTGGATTACTCTGTAAACAAGGCCACTTTGGTTTCCCCAATTAGGAGATAAAAGTTTAGCAGAAATTTTTGAAGCATAAAAGCTGCTAGCATATGATAGGAAGTCCAGCTTCCCTTGATTTTTTTCAGTGATGCTAGGCTTTGCTATGTAAGCTATTTAACAGGCAGATGAAAGATGGTAACTAAACACCCTTTTAGTATCTAAAGGCCAAGTTGTTTGTAGATCACCATTTGAGAGTGTGGGTACTGGCTATATCTTGTACAATGTCTATGAAGAAGAAGGTGAGGCTAAAGGTATGTGTATGTATTTAACTAAAGAGCAGAAGGTTGGTTGAAACACACATGTACGGTGATGAAAGAAAGCTGCTGTCTGGAATGACAATTTTGGATGTGCAAGCAAGGAATTGCTCCATATAGTTTGATCTTAATCACACTCAACAAAGTGAAACTTCTTATAAATCCTGTTTGAAAAGTCGAAAACCCCAGCAACATTTGTAGTGTCTCACTCCATCATGTTTGGTGGGGTTGTTTTTTTGTTTGTTTGTTTGTTTCGATAGTAGTTCAAAAGAATACAGACAATGTTTATACTCTGGCCAAAACAGAGATCAATATTTCTTTTTAAATGGAATGTAGTGCACAGTGATAGTTATGTCAGTTTCACAGGAAAAAGAGACCTAGCTTAGGTTACTGGATTTTTACCACACAAAAAAAAACCAAACCAAAACCCACCAAACCAAAAAACCCCACCAAACCAACAACAGCAACAAAAAATAAACAAAACCCACAAACCCTAAACCAAACCAAACAAAAAAGTCTAGTTTAGCCATACAGTGCTGTCTGCTTTTCAGAACCAATGCAGACTGCCATTGATCTTTGTTAGCTTTCTTCATTCGTTTCCTCAGAGTTATGCAGAACCAAGGTAATAAATAATAATTTTTCCACTAATTTGGGGATTTTCTTGATTTTTTTTGCTGCTTTGGACTGCATCTAATACATTTATCATTGCTTAAAGTTGAACAAAATTCTTAAAGCTGCAGAATAATTTACTGCTTAATATTTTTCCAAATAGATTTAATTTACATCCATAAATTTTCAAATTAATCACAATATATCAACTTGAAGACCAAAACTTAAAACATAAGTGGTTAGAGGTGGAGAAAAGGTACAAAGAAGAGTGTCACTTGAAAATGAATCTCAGGTGAAATTTGTTCAGCTTAGCAAGTAATTTCAGGTTTGGAGGTAGGGTTTCGAACACATACATGGCACAACGTTGTGGACAGGGAAATGAGGCTGGAAAATGCTGAAGTAGACAGATACAAACAAGATTTAGGCTACAACCTCTTACAAGGGTGAGCAAATCAGGATGCAGATCACGTGTGTCACATCTCTTTATCCCCACTCCCTTCCTGCTCCTCCCCTTTCCCCTTCTTGCATCAGGTTCATTATCCAGTTCCTTTCTCTGACATTGATAATGCTATTCTTAGCTGCCTTAATGCACTACAATATGCATAAACCTTACTCAGAGTCTTCCACATAGTTTATTTTAAGCAACGTTACGATAATAAATTGCCCGTTCAACAGGGTCCAACAAGTGGTAGTATCAATGTGAAGTGGAAGGAGGATGTAACCATACCACAGAAGGGAAGAGTAGTGGTGCAATCATTGAGAAAATCCCCCTTTTTCCTGCAGGTTTTTTTGGTTGTGTTTTGTGAAATGGAGTTCACACAGGGAACTGATGGGTGACTAGAAATGGCTGCTCAATGGTATGGGTAAAGAACATGATATGGGCTGCAGGTCCATGTCTCCGGAAATAATGAGATACTTTATTGATATTGACACATTTTTGACAAATGTACAGATTCAAGTATGCATTTGTGCAAACAGGCAGAAATTCTACTGTCTTGATAGAGGGGTTATTTTGATTCTGTTACTCCAGTTTCCTGTTAATATTAAACAGAAAGTACCATTCACTAATGTATCCATTACCAAATTAGGCAAAATCCATTTGGAAATTAACTTAAAGCTCTGCTGTTTAGACTGCATGTGTTATATCCCTACTTTTTGCTCTGCAATTTTGTTAAAGTACTTTCATTACCATAGCAACCACAGAAACATGTGATACTGCACATAAGAAAGCACACAGCACCATGGGAACTAAGCTGCCAGCTCCTGGGGGCAGCAAATGTTTGAAATAAACCAAATTCAATACGACGTTCAAACAAATTACAAAAGTCTCCCACCAGTGATGCAAGGCAAACAAGGACTGAGAACCTGTGTTATTGTAGGACTCTTCAGACACTTCCTCTTACTGCTTGTGTGCTGGAAGTTTCAGGCATGCCAGTTAGGAGATGAACCCACCAGTAATCCAAGCTTTCTTACTACATTCCTTTCACACTACTTAAATTTTCTGAAGTTTCCAATAGTCTTGTTGCCATTATTGTGAATTTAAATTTACTTTTATTAAACTTATAAAATTACTTAGCTTACAAAATTATTAAACTTATAAAATTATCTCTGATCCAGTGTGGCACTTTGAGGCTGGTTGTAACATCCAGTCAGGGTTTAATTTGTTAATGCTGATAACTTTGTATGTCTACAGATAGATTTGATTTATTCCCCACCCCCACCCCCGCGACTATGTCAATACATGGAGCAAATATCTCAGAAGTCTCTTTAGGAAAAAGTGTGTATGTAAATCATATGTCCATGAATGTTTCAGGTCTTTTAACTTAGGATTAATTTATAATGCTTCCAACTTCTGTTATAACTATTTTCCTACCTTATGCTTAGATGTGCAGCAAAGGTATGTTGCTAAAATGACACTGGAAAGAGCAGATAAGCTAAATCAACACTCCATTGTATAGTACAAACTTTTTTTTACTTCTGAGTTATGTAGACAGACATAAGCTCATGTTCCCAAAGCAAGTTAGGTTTGACAGACAAAAATACAGTCGAGGCATCTGCTGTATAATGTCATGAATGTAATTCAGCCTCCCAAGCATGTAAGCTGCATTTTTGTAGGCTGGAACTTAAGAGTAGTGTTATTTATCATCAACTGTCTTGGGCCAAATCAAAGATTAGCATATTGCAAAGCAGTTTGCATTTGCCAAACTGCACCTTATCACATCCTTCTTTAATCCTGAACAGGATCTCAATATATGAGAACAGCTATTCCGTGCCATGTTAAAAGTATCCATCAAATTCTTGTCTCCAGCAGTGGTCATAAATGAAAGTCACTACTTATTTCTTTTCATCACAGAGACCTACAGTGCCTGTTGCAGTTCAGAAGATAGAAGATAGAATTAACCAGGTTGGAAAAGAACTTCAGGGTCATAAAGTCCAACCTATCAGACAACACCATCATATCAACTAAAACCATGGCACCAAGTGCCTCATCCAGTCTGTTCTTTAACACTTTCAGTGATGGTGACTCTACCACCTCCTTGGGCAGCCCATTCCAATGGCCAGTCACTCTCTCTGTATAGAACTTCTTTCTAACATCCAGCCTAAACCTCCCCTCGTGGAGCTTGAGACTGTGTCCTTTTGTTCTGGTGCTGGTTGCCTGGAAGAAGAGGCCAACCTCTGCCTAGCTACAACCTCCCTTCAGGTAGTTGTAGACAGCAATAAGATCTCCCCTGAGCATCCTCTTCTCTAGGCTAAACAATGCCAGCTCCCTCAGCCTTTCCTCATCGGGCTTGTGTTCCAAACCCCTCACCAGCTTCGTTGCCCTTCTCTGGACACGTTCCAGCAACTCAGCATCTTTCTTGAATTTGAGGAGCCCAGAACTGGACAGAGGACTCAAGGTGTGGCCTAAGCAGTGCAGCGTACAGGGGCAGAATGACCTCCCTGCTCCTGCTGGCCATTCTGTTCTGGATGCAGGCCAGGATGCCACTGGCCTTCTTGGCTGCCTGGGCACACTGCAGGCTCATGTTCAGCCTACCATCAACCAGCACCCCCAGCTCCCTTTCTGCCTGACTGCTCTCCAGCCACTCTGACCCCAGCCTGTAGCACTGCATGGGGTTGCTGTGGCCAATATGCAGAACCCGGCACTTGGATGTGTTCAATCTCATGCCGTTGGACTCTGCCCATCTGTCCAGCCTGTCGAGGTCCCTCTGCAAAGCCTCTCTGCCCTCCAGCAAATCAACTCCTGCCCCCAGCTTGGTGACATCTGCAAATTTACTGATGAAGGACTCAATGCCCTCATCCAGATCATCAATACAGATGTTGAAGAGCATGAGGTCCAACACTGATCCTTGGGGCACACCACTAGTGACTGGCCGCCAGCTGGATGTGGCACCATTCACCATCACTCTCTGGGCTCGGCCCACCAGCCAGTTCCTAACGCAAAGCAGTGTGATCCTGTCCAAACCATGGGCTGATAGCTTGCCCAGGAGTTTGCTGTGGGGGACGGTGTCAAAGGCCTTGCTGAAGTCCAGGTAGACCACATCCACAGGCCTCCCCACATCCACCAGGTGGGTCACCTGATCATAGAAGGAGATCAGGTTGGTCAGGCAGGACCTGCCCTTCCTGAATCCATGCTGTCTGGGCCTGATCCCTTGGCCATCCTGTAAGTGCTGTGTGGGCCCCTCAGTTTATGAAGGATGTTGACTTGATGGAATGTGTCCAGAGAAGGGCAACAAAGTTGGTGAGGGGTTTGGAACACAAGCCCTCTGAGGAAAGGCTGAGGGAGCTGGGGTTGCTTAGCCTGGAGAAGAGGAGACTCAGGGGTGACCTTATTGCTCTCTGCAACTACCTGAAGGGAGGTTGTAGACTGGCAGAGGTTGGTCTCTTCTCCCAAGCAGCCAGTACCAGAACAAGAGGACACAGTCTCAGGCTGCGCCAGGGGAGGTTTAGTCTGGATGTTAGGAAAAAGTTCTATACAGAGAGAGTGATTGCCCATTGGAATGGGCTGCCTGGGGACGTGGTGGAGTCACCTTCATTGGAGGTGTTCAGGAGGAGACTTGATGGGGTGCTTGGTGCCATGGTTTAGTTGTTTAGGTGGATTGGATTCATGGATGGGTTGGACACGATGATCTTGAAGGTCTCTTCCAACCTGGTCTGGTCTATTCTATTCTATTCTATTCTATTCTATTCTATTCTATTCTATTCCACTCAAGATGACCTGTTCCATAACCTTGCCTGGCACTGAGGTCAGGCTGACAGGTCTGGAATTCCCTGGTTCCTCTTTCTGGTCCTTCGTGTGGATGGGCATCACGTTGGCCAGCTTATAGTCATGTGGGACCTCTCCAGTGAGCCAGGACTGGTGAAAACTGATGGAGAGTGGCTTGGCCAGCTCATCTGCCAGCTCCCTCAGCACCCTAGGATGGATCCCACCCGGTCCCATGGACTTGAGGGGATCCAAGTGGCTAAGTAGGTCTCTAACTGCTTCCTCCTGGATCACTGGGGAACTATACTGCTCCCTGACTCCATCTGCCAGCTCAAGAGGCCAGTTGTCCAGAAGACAACCTCTCCTGCTATTCATATTTGAGGCAAAGAAGGTGTTAAGTACCTCTGCCTTTTCTTCATCTTTAGTTACAACATTCCCCTCCATGTCCACTCAGGAGTAGAGGTTGTCCTTGCCTCTCCTCTTGCCATTCATATATTTGTAAAAGGACTTTTTGTCATCCTTCACAGCAGTGGTCAGTCTAAGCTCTAAATGGCTTTTGCCTCTCCATTTTTTTTCCTGCATGACCTAGCAACATCCTTAAACATTCTATGGGTTACTTCTCCTTCCTTCCAAAGATGATACACCTTCTTTTTTCCTCTTCATTCGCTCAGAAGCTCATTGCCCATCCAGGCTGGCGTCTGCCCCAGCAGCTCATCTTTCCGCATATTGGCACAGCCTGTTCCTGTGCCTTCAATAATTCTGCCTTGAAGTAGGTTCAGCCCTTCTGGACCCCTTTGTTTTTAAGGGCTGTTTCCCAAGGAACCTTCTGAGTTAGTTCCTTAAGTAATCTGAAGTCCGCCCTCCAGAAGTCCAGAGTGGAGGTTTTGTTGCTGCCCATCTTAGCTTGACTGCATATGGAAAACTCAATTATTTCATGGTCACTGGACCCCAGACAGCCTCCAACCACCACATCTCCCAGCAGCCCTTCTCTCTTGTAAAAAGAAAGTCAAGCAAAACCTTACCCCTGGTATGTTCACATAGCAGCTGGGATAAGCAGCTGTCCTCCATGCACTCTAAGAACCTTTTAGACTGCCTCCCCTCTGCTGGGTTAAGTTCCCAGCAGATATCAGGCAGGTTAAAGTCACCCATAAGAACAAGGTCTGGTGATCTTGAGATAGCCTCTAGCTGCCTATAGAATAATTCATCAACCTCTTCATACTGTTTGGGTGGTCTATAAGAGACTCCAATCAGGAGTCTCTTATGTTGGCCTTCCCTCTCTTTCTCACCCACAGGCACTCAACTTGATCATCCTTGATCTCAGTGTTATGAGTACAGATGAGGAGAAATATTTGTGTGTAAGAATTCTCTTTCTTTTCCTCAATAATGTCCATAGTGGGCAAAGTAAGATTTGTGGTCTAAAAAAATAGGTGTGTATTCATTCACCAATATAGGGGGAAATTCTAAATAATAAAATGCAAACTTAAAATGCACTTGCTTAATCTGTAAATGCACACTTGAGCAACCTTGACAAACAACCAAAGTTATTTTACCAGAGTGAATAGCTGGTCCCATTGGAACAACTGATTTTGCAGAAACTGTTACTAGACAAAACCAACCAAACAAACAGTAAAACCCCAACCAAACAACCAAAACCTTCCTTTTTAGATAAATTACTTAAATTACCTCCTTTCATTACCAGGCTTATCATCTGCTGTTTTGTAAGACCTTTTGAACCACGTGGCACAGAAATAATACAATACAATACAATACAATACAATACAATACAATACAATACAATAAACCAGGCTGGAAGAGACCTTCAAGATCATTGCATCCAACCTATCAACCAATCCAATCCACCCAAACAACTAGATCATGGCACCAAGCACCCCATCAAGTCTCCTCCTGAACACCTCCAATGAAGGTGACTCCACCACCTCCACAGGTAGCTGATTCCAATGGGCAATCACTCTCTCTGTATAGAACTTCTTCCTAACATCCAGTCTAAACCTCCCCTGGCATAGGTTGTGACTGTGTCCTCTTGTTGTGGTATTGGCGGCCTGGGAGAAGAGACCAACATCTGCCTGTCTACAACCTCCTAACACTGCATCATCCCAATTACTTGTAAATAAATCTTACATCTATTATTTAATCCTTCTAGCCTCCTGAAGGTGGATTAGGGAGTGTCCATCCTCAGGGAACTGCCTGCATTGATGCTGAGACAGAGAACAGGAGCCCTCACAGTATCACAGTATCACCAAGGTTGGAAGAGACCTCGAAGATCATCCAGTCCAACCTGTCACCACAGACCCCATGACTAGACCATGGCACCAAGTCCAATCCTCTTGCGGAGGGAGGACATTGCTGCCCAGAGAGAACTCTCCTGCCCACTGCAGGCTTGAACTCACGACCTTCCCAGTAAGAGTCTTACATGCTACCAACTTAGCCACATGATCTCCCTCCAGGGTCAGTTTGAGGATAGAAACATAACCAGTGCAGTGGAACTAGCATTGCTACTGTGATTGTCTTGGATTAAACTTCAACTAAGCCCTACTATTCCCTTCAATCACTGCTGACTGGAAATGGCTACAGTTTGCTCTCATGTTTAAAGGAGAGCAAGATTTATTTTCTCAGGAGTTTCTTACGGAATCAGTAAATATATCCTTAAAAAAAATAGTTGAGCATGCAGTAACTGCCAGCCTTTTTGCGTCAGAGGCAAAGGGGTGTGAAAACAAGAGAGAAGCATAAACCTTTAGTTAACTGCAAGATGTAGCATTTCTAGGGTACCAAGAAGAATTCACCATGAAAGAGAGAACAGCACCCTCAGAAAGGAAGCACATAAAAATTAAGAAGAAAAGACAATACAATCCCTCAAAATATATGGGAACACTTGTCATGGGTTGAGTTGAATCTGCTGCTGATATGTACTATGATGCTGCCACCACACCAACTTCAAAGTGAAAGTGCTGGCTGGAGCAAAGTATCATGGGGCTTGAAGTTCAGATTGTAACATGAGAGGCTTCCTGTTCCCATTGCTGTTTCTTGTTTCTGAGTTTTTCACAGTATCGCAGTATATCAGAGGTTGGAAGGGACCTCAAGAGATCATTGGGTCCAACCCCTCTGCCAAAGCAGGATCACTTGGGGTAGTCTGTACAGGAATGAATCCAGGTAGGTTTTGAAAGTCTCCAGAGAAGGAGGCTCCACAACCTCCCTGGGCAGCCCAACCCAGTTCTCTGTCACCCTCATCGTAAAGAAGTTTCCCCTCATGTTGAGGTGAAATCTTCTATGTTCAAGCTTGAACACATTGTTTCTTGTCTTATTACTGTGCACCACCAAAAAGAACTTAGCCCTCTCCACTTGACACCCACCCCTTAGATATTTATACACATTGACGAGATCCCCTCTCAGTCTTATTTTCTCAAAACTGAACAACCCCAGGTCTCTCATCCTCTCTTCATAGTGGAGATGCTCAAGCCCCCTAATCATCCTCATGGCTCTCTATTGGATTGTCTCCAGCATTTCTTTGTCTCTCTTGAACTGTGGAGCCCAAAACTGGATGCACTATTCCAGGTGTGGTCTCACCAGGGCAGAGAAGAGAGGGATAAGAACGTCCCTGGACCTCCTGGACACATTGTTCTTGATGCACCCCAGGATACTATTGGCTCTCTTGACCACAAGGGCATATTGTTGTTCCATGGAGAACTTGCTGTCCACCAGCACTCCAAGGTCTTTCTCCAGGGAGCTGCTTCCTAGCAGGGCAGCCCCTAACCTGTACTGGTGCTTGTTGTTATTCCTCCCCAGATGCAGGATCCTGCACTTGTCCTTATTGAACTTCATGAGGTTTGCCTGCACCCAGCTCTCCAGCCTGTCCATGTCTCATTGGATGGCTGCACAGCCTGACAGGGGGTCACCCACCCCCCAGTTTTGTCTCATCAGTGAACTTGTTGAGGGTACTCTCCATACCCTCATCCAGGTCGTTGACAAAGATATTGAACAGAACTGGAGCCAATACTGATTCCTGGAGAACAGCACTGGCCACAGGCCTCCAAGTTGACTCTGTGCCACTGATGACAGCCCTCTGAATTCTGTGGACAAGCCAGTTTTCAGTCCACCTAACTAACCAGCCATCTATGCTGCATTTCATGAGCTTTTCTATGAGAATATTATGTGAGATAGTATCAAAAGCCTTACTGAAGGCTATATGACATCCACTGCTCTTCCCTCATCTACCCATGTGGTCATAATTTCATAGAAGACTATCAGATTAGTCAGACAAGATGTCCCCTTGATAAATCCATGTTGGCTACTCCTGATAACCTTCTTGTCTTCTGTGTGGTTAGTGATGACCTCCAGGATGAGCTGCTCCATCACCTTTCCAGGGATGGAAGTGAGGCTGACTGGTTTGTAGTTAACCTGGGTCTTCCTTCTTGCCTTTTTTGAAGTCTGGAGTGACATTTGCTTTCTTCCAGTCATCAGGCACTTCTCCTGTTCTCCATGACTTTTCAAAAATGATGGAGAGAGGCTCAGCAACAGTATCAGCAGCTCTCTCAGTGCTCATGGATGTACCCCATCAGGGCCCATGGACTTGTTTGTCTTTAGTTGGTATAAGAGATCTCTAATCTGGACCTGACTGACCAGTGGACTGTCCACATCCCTCCAGTTCTGCTCCCTTGCTTTTAGAGACTGAGGTTCCTGAGGGCTGGTCTTAGGAGTAAAGACTGGGGTGTTATTTTGTTCTGCTGGGTTGGCTTCTGGTTGGCTTCTGTTTGTGGCTGCCGAAAACAATTTGATTGCTGGCTTCTGCTGCTGCTTCTGCATTTCTCCTCCACTTTTCTGTACATTGTAGCATTTCTAGTAAAATTCTTTGTGTCAACCCTAAAGGGGTGTTTTTTGTGTCCCTCCCATCTGTGTGGGGAGAGAAGGGGACTTGTGAGACCTGGCTGTATTTGTATTGTGAGACCAGGACAGTCTGTATTTGGTACCCAGTGTGGGGCTCGAAAAGCAGGCTGTCTTAACTAAGTCAGTTTGGCAGGAGATAAAGAGAAGCAAGATAATGAGAGGATTCAATTAAGACTTGAAGCTTGTTAAAAGAATTTTATATACTTCTTTCCTCCCTGTGGTGTGTTTGCTATGTTGAATGAATTGCTTCCCAGGGGCACCCAGAGCCCACTATGTGCTCTCTGTAGTGCTGAGTGTCACCTTAGGAGAATGGTTTACAGCTGTGCTGTTGCTGTGCTGGTTACTGGTAGACCAGGTTTTGTTCAGACCAGTACAGGTCTCTCCAAGGATATCACCCAGAGATCTGCCCTGAGGCTGAATAATTACGAGTGGCAAAGTGTATGGGAGAATTATGGGCAAGTGCCTAAGTCAGTGGTCACTTCCAGTGTTTCAGAAATTCATCCCCAAGCAAGTGCAAAATCCTGACAAGCTGATGAAATGTTTGGAAAAAGTCTATTGTCAGCCCAGAAGTTCCCAAGAGACAGAAATTGCTGCAATGTTTTAGGTCCTGGTCTGTGCCTGTTGAGCCTTTTTCATGACTGTTCAGAGCAAGGAGAGGCAAGAGAAAGTCTTTGAACCAACAGCAGGCACAGCAGCTGTACCTGAGAACCGGTCTGTGCCAGTATAAGTTGCCCCTGTATAGAAGAGGAAATATGCAAGGAAAGCAGCAGATCTGGCAATGGATGAATCAAGGTTATCACAGGAGCAAGAGAAAGAGCCAGGGGTGTCTGTCTTTATCTCTGGCCTTGGAAGATGGCCAAGGACAAATGGTGGATGAAACAGCTAACAGGCTTTGGCAATGTGAGGGGAGTTTTTCTTCCTCTGCACAGGCCTGTGTTTCAGCTGTGGAAGAACCATCCCCAGAAGATCGAGCAAATCCAAGAGAGTGTGTTCTATTCCCCACCTGCATGGTCCTGTGTTTCAGCCATGGGAAGCAGGCTCTTACCCATCCAAGGGAGAGAATCTGGGAGGTGCACACCACAGTGTACCCTGTGGTTTTACATGACCATGGGGAGGACATTAGGAAATGGAACACATCCTGCAGATTGCTTCACTTTAAAAGTACCACTGGTCTATACTGAAAAGAAAAATAGTTTGTATCATCTAATAAGAATTTAAGTGTCACCACAAAAATCAAGTTGTCTAGACGTTACCTACAGAACAAATTTGGTTTAGAGACACTTCACAACCTCTCTGGGCAGCCAGTTTCAGTTGTCTGTCACCCTCATGTACCCATATGATTGCACTTGTGTATCTGCCCCTATGTGTGCTCTTGCACTTACATGTTTTGAGAGGCTGAATTTTCACACTATGCTGGTGGCAGCAGTAAAAGTAGCCATTTATATAATGTTCAAAATATCAAATTCTTCTGTAGCACCTAGTGTTTTTCTGAATAGACAGATGACCTCACTTGTTCCATGGTATATATTCTGTTTATGTAGCCTAATCTAAGCTTTTCCTCTTCTGTGGCAGCAAGCAAGCCCTGGGTCATGTCTAGCTTGTGATATACCCCTAGTTCCATATACTGTGTTTGTACAATTGGTTGATCACTCCTACTTTTGTATAATGCTTTTATGAGTGCTTGCTGAGCACCACTCAATACTTCCTTCCATTTTGACAACTGAACATACACCAGTACACTCTGGGCTTGAGTTTTCAATTATTATGCAGCCCCTCTAAATTAGGAAAGTAAAGCAAAAGATTCCCTAGGCTGTTTATGACAAAAGACTTACCAGCATCTGGAAAAATGGCATTATCTACTGCATCCTCAATTGCAAGCCCTATAACTTTTACAATACAATACAATACAATACACCAGGTTGAAAGAGACCTTCAAGATCATCGTGTCCAACCCATCCATGAATCCAACCGACCTAAACAACTAAACCATGGCACCAAGCACCCCATCAAGTCTCCTCCTGAACACCTCCAGTGAAGGTGACTCCACCACCTCCACGGGTAGTCGATTCCAATGGGCAATCACTCTCTCTGTGTAGAACTTATTCCTAACATCCAGCCTAAACCTGCCCTGGTGCAGCCTGAGACTGTGTCCTCTTGTTCTGGTGCTGGTTGCCTGGGAGAAGAGACCAACCTCTGCCTGTCCACAACCTCCCTTCAGGTAGTTGTAGAGAGCAATAAGGTCACCCCTCAGTCTCCTCTTCTCCAGGCTAAGCAATACAATACAATACAATACAATACAATACAATACAATACAATACAATACACCAGGTTGGAAGAGACCTTCACGATCATCGCGTCCAACCCATCAAACAATCCAACCCACCCAACAACTAGACCATACAGCCAAGCACCCCATCAAGTCTTCTCCTGAACACCTCCTGTGAAGGTGACTCCACCACCTCCACGGGTAGCCGATTCCAATGGGCAATCACTCTCTCCGTGTAGAACTTCTTCCTAACATCCAGCCTAAACCTGCCCTGGCGCAGCCTGAGACTGTGTCCTCTTGTTCTGGTGCTGGATGCCTGGGAGAAGAGGCCAACCTCTGCCTGGCTACAACCTCCCTTCAGGTAGTTGTAGAGAGCAATAAGGTCACCCCTCAGTCTCCTCCAGGCTAAGCAACCCCAGCTCCCTCAGCCTTTCCTCATCGGGCTTGTGTTCCAAACCCCTCACCAACTTCATTGCCCTTCTCTGGACACGTTCCAGCAAGACAACATCCTTCCTAAACTGAGGGGCCCAGAACTGCACACAGGACTCGAGGTGTGGCCTAACCAGTGCAGTGTACAGGGGCAGAATGACCTCCCTGCTCCTGCTGGCCACACTGTTCCTGATGCAGGCCAGGATGCCATTGGCCTTCTTGGCTGCCTGGGCACACTGCAGGCTCATGTTCAGCCTACAATCAACCAGCACCCCCAGGTCCCTTTCTGCCTGACCGCTCTCCAGCCACTCTGACCCCAGCCTGTAGCACTGCATGGGGTTGTTGTGGCCAATGTGCAGAACCTGGCACTTGGATGTGTTCAATCTCATGCCGTTGGACTCTGCCCATCTGTCCAGCCTGTCGAGGTCCCTCTGCAAAGCCTCTCTGCCCTCCAGCAGATCAACTCCTGCCCCCAGCTTGGTGTCATCTCCAAATTTACTGATGATGGACTCAATGCCCTCATCCAGATCATCAATAAAGATGTTAAAGAGCATGGGGCCCAGCACTGATCCCTGGGGCACACCACTAGTGACAGGCCGCCAGCTGGATGTGGCACCATTCACCACCACTCTCTGGGCTCGGCCCACCAGCCAGTTCCTAACCCAAAGCAGTGTGATCCTGTCCAAGCCATAAGCTGATAGCTTGGCCAGGAGTTTGCTGTGGGGGACGGTGTCAAAGGCCTTGCTGAAGTCCAGGTAGACCACATCCACAGGCCTCCCCACATCCACCAGGCGGGTCACCTGATCATAGAAGGAGATCAGGTTGGTCAGGCAGGACCTGCCCTTCCTGAATCCATGCTGGCTAGGCCTGATCCCTTGGCCATCCTGTAAGTGCTGTGTGATCGCACTGAAGATGACCTGTTCCATAATCTTGCCTGGCACTGAGGTCAGGCTGACAGGCCTATAATTCCCTGGCTCATCCAACCAGCCCTTCTTGTGGATGGGCACACGTTGGTCAGCTTCCAGTCTTCTGGGACCTCTCCAGTGAGCCAGGACTGCTGAAAAATGATGGAGAGCGGCTTGGCCAGCTCATCTGCCAGCTCCCCCAGCACCCTAGGATGGATCCCATCCGGTCCCATGGACTTGTGGGGGTGCAAGCGGCTCAGAAGATCTCTAAGTGCCTCCTGGAACAGAGGGAAACTATGCAGCTCCCTGACTCCTTCTGCCAGCTCTGCAGGCCAGCTGTCTGGAAGATCTTCTGCCATGCTAGTAAAAATTGAGGCAAAGAAGGTGTTAAGTACCTCTGCCTTTTCCTCATCCTTTGTTACAACGTTCCCCTCTTTGTCCACCAAGGAGTGGAGGTTGTCCTTGCCCTTCTTCTTGCTATTAATGTATTTATAGAAGGACTTTTTGTTGTCCTTCACAGCAGAGGCCAGTCTAAGTTCTAAATGGGCTTTTGCCTCCCTAATTTTCTTCCTGCATGTCCTAGCAACATCCCTAAACATTCCGTGGGTTACCTCCCCTTTCTTCCAAAGATGATACACCCTCTTTTTTTCCCTTAGTTCTATTAAAAGTTCATTACCCATCCAGGCTGGCCGTCTGCCCCGGCGGCTCATCTTCTGGCACATTGGCACAGCCTGTTCCAGCACCTTCAAGAGTTCTGCCTTGAAGTAGGTCCAGTTCTCCTGGACCCCTTTATTTTTAAGGGCTGTATCCCAAGGAACCTTCTGAGTTAGTTCCTTGAGTAACCTTAAGTTTGCCCTACGGAAGTCCAGAGTGGAGGTCTTCTTGCTGCCCCTCTTAGCTTGGCTGAATACCGAAAACTCAATTATCTCGTGGTCACTGGTGCCTAAACACCCTCCGACCACCACATCACCCACCAGCCCTTCCCTGTTGGTGAAGAGGAGGTCAAGCAGAGCCTTACCCGTGGTAGGTTTGCGCAGGAGTACTCAGAGGACTGTTTAAGTCCTGAGGTTCTATCAGGCATTTTGCTAAGTAAATTTTCATAGTGAATAGATCAAACTGATAGGAAAATTATTTTAACCTGCTTTCATTTATAATATTTTAAAATTGCCTTTCTTGTTACTTCCTTATTTTATTTTATATGTTAGATCACTCAATGAAGCTTCCTGCCTGTGATTGATCTCAGTAAATTCTCAAATCCTGTAACTTTTCATCTCCACCAAGAAGCAGAGCTCTATTATCCTTGCTCTTCTTATTGTTAGCAATTAAATTGTTATATATGTATTTCTTTCTTGTTATTCTTAGTCTTCCTTGCTAATTGCAGGTCTTTGTACCTTGGCGTGAGTTTTTGTCTTCTGAAAAATACTTCTCCCTAGCAGTCTAACCTAATTTCCACTTTCTCTGTGTTCTCTTCCTGTGTTTGGGGCTAATAACAAACTCATGACTTAGCCAGATTGGTCTCTTTCTACATTTCCATCCTTCCTCTCCATTGGGCCAGTTTGTACTTGTGCCTCAATACCATTTCTTTGAGGAACTGCCAGGTCTCTTTAACTTCTTTCCCCCATGAACTTGCCTGCCATAAATTCTTAACTAATGTTTCTCTGAGTTTACTGGAATCTACCTTCCTGAAGTTCATTGTTTTTATTTTGCTTTCCTCTTTTTGGTTTCCCAGCTCTTTACTGTTGTCCTTGAAACAGACTTCTCTGTGGTAAGTAGTGCTCATACTCCAGGGAAGCAGTAGAAAGCTTCTGAATGTTTAGAAGTGCACAAAATCACATCCAGCATCAAAGATTGTCAAAGAACACTCTCAATTCTCTCAGAGCACTGCATGGTCACTTCAGTTTTATTTGCTGAGACCGTGTCATGGGAAAGTATTTAATACATCTTTTTAGCGTCTTTTGTGTCTTTTTACAAGGTTACAGCCAGCACCATGTGACAAGCTAGCTCTCTGTGGATGACTGCAAACAATAGTTTGAGAACTACTGATTTAGAGTACAGCACTTGCTCTATTGGAGCAGGTCCTTGGTCCATTCAAAACAAGGTAGAAAAAAATCCTTAGGGACTTAGAATGCAGTGCACACATGCAAAGATTACTTGGAATAAAGTTCAGGAAAGAATTACAGGGAGAGCATAATTGTGGAAAATATTCTAAAGATTGACTCAGTCCTTAAAATTCAAGTGCTTAATTTTCCACTCTGATCCAAATTTTATAACCAAAATAAAACTAACATTCCCACTGATGGCACTTGATTAGAGTGTGCAGTGTTTTTTTCTCGTACTTTTTTTCACCCATAATTTTCTTAGTATTAGATTTGTTGTATTTTCACCCCAACATGACTTTCCTGAAAATCCTTTTCTCTTCAAGGAAGTCTCCTGCATCTGTTTTTAAAAGGCTAGTCCATTTTGTTTGAGTTCCAGTTATAATTTCAGAAGCATCTGTATCCTGATCAACCAGTGCTTTCTCTTTTAAATCCACGTTCATCTTTATTACCTCTGCATAAAGCATGTATTAGGTTAGAGAATGTGCCTGTTTCTTCAATATATAGTGCTTTTCAGTACTGAAGTTTTGTGTAAAAGGTGATGCACATACAACGGACATCTTTTACAGCAACTCCTTGAAATTATTTCATTTTTTTCTTTTTTATGTGCAGTAAGAAAACCTTATCAAATGTCTTACAATACAGTAATACAATAAACCAGGTTGGAAGAGACCTTCAAGATCATTGTGTTCAACCTATCAACCAATCCAACCCACCTAAACAACTAAACCATGGCATCAAGCACCCCATCAAGTCTCCTCCTGAACACCTCCAATGATGGTGACTCCACCACCTCCCTGGGCAGCCCATTCCAATGGGCAATCACTCTCTCTGTGTAGAACTTCCTCCTAACCTCCATCCTAAACCTCCCCTGGCGCTGCTTGAGACTGTGTCCTCTTGTTCTGGTGCTGGCTGCCTGGGAGAAGAGGCCAACCTCTGCCTGGCTACAACCTCCCTTCAGGTAGTTGTAGAGAGCAATAAGGTCACCCCTCAATCTCCTCTTCTCCAGGCTAAGCAACCCCAGCTCCCTCAGTCTCTCCTCATAGGGCTTGTGTTCCAAGGCCCTTACCAACTTTGTTGCCCTTCTCTGGACATGCTCCAGCAAGTCAACATCCTTTCTAAACCGAGGGGCCCAGAAGTGCTGTAAATTTCCACTGCTTTCATGCAAACTTTCAAATCACTACAATGCAAATGTAGTGTTACTAGAAGTTAGAGGTTGGTCAAAACTATGTAAGGCATCATTAGGACTCAGAGCTGTCCAGCACAAGTTAGTTTGGTAACCATCAGGCTGCTGGTGCATGGACACACAGCACTATCAAGCCTCTCAGATCTACCTCTGAAAGAAACCTGTAAAAGACTTACAGTTAGAGAAAGAACAGGATGTATATTGTTAATGGTTTCATTTATTTTGTATACTGAGGGTACATTGGGATGGAAAAGCTCATATTTTGTAAAATATTGAATTTTATTTAAAAGGGAGGTTGTGATTTTCATTTAGCCATCACTCTGTGTGTACAGTTGCAAAAGTAAAAACCTGTGGTAGATATCACAGTATCACAGTATCACCAAGGTTGGAAGAGACCTCAAAGATCATAGAGTCCAACCTGTCACCCAACACCTCGTGACTAGACCATGGCACCAAGTGCCACGTCCAATCCCCTCTTGAACACTCCAGGGATGGTGACTCCACCACCTCCCTGGGCAGCCCATTCCAATGACGAATGACTCTCTCTGTGAAGAACTTCCTCCTCACCTCGAGCCTAAACTTCCCCTGGTGCAGCTTGAGACTGTGTCCCCTTTGTTCTGGTGCTGGTTGCTAGAGAGAAGAGACCATCCCCTTCCTGGCTAAAACCACCCTTCAGGTAGTTGTAGAGAGCAATGAGGTCGCCCCTGAGCCTCCTCTTCTCCTGTCTCCTGCCAGAGCAGGACCATAAAATTTAGCACAGGTCACACAGGAACACATCCAGATGAGTCTTGAAAGTCTCCAGAGAAGGAGACTTCACAACCTCTCTGGGCAGCCTGTTCCACTGCTGTGTGATCCTCACAGTGAAGAAGTTCCTCCAAATGTTGAGGTGGAACCTCCTGTGATATAACTTATATTCATTACCCCTGTCCTATCACAGAGAGCAGTGGAGAAGAGCCTGACCCTTCTTTCTTGACACTTATCCCTCAGATATTTATAAACATTTATTAAATCCCCTCTCAGTCTTCTCTTCTCCAGACTAAAAAGCCCCAGGTCTCATAGCCTCTCTTGACAGGGCATGTGCTCCAGCCCCTTAACCATCCTGAAGGACTCTCTCCAGCAGATCCCTGTCCCGCTTCAACTGGGAAGATCAAAACTGGATGTAATATTCCAGGTGAGGTCTCAACAGGGCAGAGTAGAGGAGGAGGAGAGCCTCCGTCAATATGCTGGACACACTCCTCTTAATGCACCCCAGGATCCCATTGGCCTTCTTGGCCACAAGGGCACATTGCTGACTTATGGATAACTTGTTGTCCACCAGCATCCCAGGTCCTTCTCCTGATCTGCTCTCTAGTAGATCACCTCCTAACCTGTACTGGTGCAGTTTATTATTCCTTCCCAGATGCAGAACTCTGCACTTATCCTTGTTGAACCTCATTAGGTTCCTCTCTGCCCAGCTCTGCAGTCTGTCCAGGTCACGCTGAATGGTTGCACAGCCTTCAGGTGTATCAGCCAAGCCTCCCAGTTTGGTATCATCAGCAAACTTGCTGAGCAGACACTCTGTCTGTGCCTTCACCAGTGTCCTTGATGAAGATATTGAACAGGACTGGACCCAGCACTAATCCCTGGGGGACTCCACTAGTTACAACTCTCCATCTGGACTTGGCACCACTGAACACCACTCTTCAAACTCTATTTTGTAACCAGTTCCTAATCAATCTCACTGGATGTTCTTCTATCCCACACTTCCTGAGTTTACTCACAGGGATGTTATGGGAAACAGTGTCAAAAGCCTTGCTAAGGTCAGAGTAAGCTACATCCACTGGTCTCCCTGCATCTACCCATTCTGTTATGACATCCTAGAAGGCTACATCATAGAAGGCATGTACATGCTCATGCATGTACAACAAACAATACAGGGATGGAAATGCAGACACTCACTCCTTTTGCAGCTCAGAGATCTGAATATACTGCCACACAATGCCCAATTCCTGACAATGGGAGCAATACTTAGTAACCAAACAGCAGGGATAAGAAGCCAAACATCTATCTCTGTAGTTTTCTGCTGACCTACCACAGACTGAGATGACATATTTGAGTTGTTTGAGGATATTTTCTTTTCTTATTTTTTTTTCTGTAAAAGACCAAATGTGGCCTAGCTGCCACCACAGTGGATTAAAGTACTGTATCACCGCTCACAGGATGTGCCTGCAGAGGAAATTTTATCTTGCTTGTCCCTGGGCCTAGAGCAGGATTTACTGGCTCTGGTTTTTGGTCACATTCAGAAGTGAGTAGACAAAGTATCTTCCAATGGCAAAACTTTCAGAAGAGGCATAGAACTTACTCAAATTTGAGCCAGATGTGAAGCTGAGAAGAGGGACAGAGGTTCCTGAGCACAACACTTGTGTGGTAATGGACTGGGCAGTTTCTAACTGAAACATTTACTGTGCTTTAGTTAGGTTCCTTACCGTGACGGCTTACTCAGTGTTTTCATAGCAAAGCACAGAAAGCATGAATGATGGGTTTCGGTTTTCAGCTGGCAAATTATGTGGGAAACATGCCTGAAATTGAAGGACTCTGCCGTCGTCTTTATTTAGTGGCACATGAATACCACCTGCTGGTCAAAGGTAGTATTTCTCAGTGGCTGCAGGAACTGAGGCTGTCCCGCTTATCAACAAAAGCCTGTATTTGAATGTATTATTTTGTAATATTGTCCCTTTTCACGCTGTAGCAAGAGCAATATATTAAATAAATGTATTGTATTATTAATAATAATATTTGCAGTAGCTATTATTACCTAATTACTCACAGTAACTCACAGAGTAACAACAGCATTATTTTAATGCCAGAAAATCTCATTCATAGACCAGGAATCTGCTGTGTGGTTTTGTTTTATTTATTTATATATTTTTTTCAAAAAATCTAAGAATCTAAACCAAGTGATATTAGTTACCATCAGAGAAGTATAAGGGAACATCAATATAGTGCTGTTCAGGATGAGAAGCAAGCCACAAACTGAATTACCAAGTTTTTGTAGGCAATCTGCTTTATAGTATTGCTTATAAGCATCAGGAACATTTCAGGACAAAGTAGTTGATTGAGTACTGAAGTCAGTATCTCAGTAAACACAGGAAATAGTAGGTAGGGCTATGGGTCCACAAGAGTCTTAGAGATGGGGAAAGAGGATAATGGCTTGTATTTTCTGGAAGGGAAGACAAAAGCATCAGTGAAAAATTGCCCAGAAGATTGCATTAGGACCAAAGCAACAAGTGGAAATACGTTTTCTTCTTTATACATGTGAGCAGTACAATATGTCGTCTGTCAAAGGTAGAACATCTGGAACTGAAATGTGGTAATAAGGCTTGAAGAGTTTTGCTATGCAAGTCAATAGGGATCTCTGCTTTTCAGAAAAGATCATTTGCAATCAAGCACAGCCTCAGTGTAAGACTGTGGTCCAAGGTGATGTCTAGCCCGGTGGGGGTTGGTCTCTTCTCCCAGGCAACCAGCAACAGAACAAGAGGGCACAGACTCAAGCTGTGCAGTGGGAAGTTTAAGCATGATCTTAGAAATAAGTCCTTTATAGAAATGAGTCATTGCCCACTGGAATGGGCTGCCCAGGGAGATGATGGAGTCAGTGTCCCTAGCGGCGTTGAAGAAAATGCTGGATGAGGCACTTGATGCCATGGTCTAGTTGCTTAATTGGGTTGGGTGATCGGTTGGACTTGATGATCTTGGAAGTCTCTTCCAACCTGTTTGATTCTGTGATTCTGTGACTAGTTCACATAGTAATGCAGCTGTGCATAACCTGTGACCAGCCAGGAACTAGAGATGGAAGAATGAATGGAATAAAGAATGGACTTTTAGCCTCTTCTCTTGTCCCATCCCAGGGAATGAGCAAAATGACTTCACTATATTGCTCCAGTCTATAGCTCAGTGTGCAGATGTCAACTGCTTGGGGGAGAAAGATGCACTGACCCTGAGTTGTCTAGATGATAAGGGAAGTGCTACAGCAAACACAAGAAGCCACCGTTTCTGTACCACCAAATAAGCAGCATGGCAACAAGCAAGTGTGCCATATTAGACATGGAGACTGTCAGTAAAATAAAGGCAGGATCATGTGTTTCTGTGGTGTACTTTTCAGGAAATATCTGGCATAGTCAAGACAAGATAGAAAAATTGTAATTGTTAATGTCATAAAAATGCTGTGTTTTGCATGGCATGTCATTGAACTGTGAAAAGAGAGAGTAGAGCTGGCAAGACAAAACTGACTTCAGCAACTGCAGTAAACAGCTTTGCAACAGGGAGTAGTCTTAAAAGGCACTGGACATGAAAGAATTGGGCAGCTTGTCAGGCTGCTTCAGGATTGCATCAATAGACAGTATTTTTATTAGAAAGCCTTCAGTTTGTTTTTTCAAACTTTCTCACAAAAAGCAGGTGTTTTAAGTTATTGGGTGCTGTTTATTCAGTTAATATTTTGCAGGTGGTAATAATTCTCCTACCTTTTAAAGAAAGCGTATCGGAGAAAGCAGAAGAGCTTCCTTTTCCATCTGTCCCACTAGGGAAACATGACAGAAATCCCCTATTTCAGTTCAGACTGTAAATGAATCAGACAGTGGAATTTTCTGCAGATTGTCATGTTATGCTGTATTAATATCCAAGACAGTAAGGTGCATGTTAAGATGAAATTATAAAATAATTGAATGATGGAGGCTGGAAGGGACCTCTGGAAATTGTCCAGTCCAGCTTTCCTGCTCAGAACAGGGCAAGCTAGGGCAGGCTGCCCAAGACTCGGTCCATTTGGGTTTTGAATACTGTCAAGGATGGAGGGTCCACAAACTTCCTGGGCAACTGGTTTTGATATTTAGTTACCCTGAGAGTGAAAAAGAAAACAAATAAACAAGAAAAAAAACCAAACAACAAAATACACAAAACCCCCAAACAAACAAAACCAGCAAATCCCAAACAACAACGAACCAAAACCCAACAAAATCCCATCATATTTCCTGACTTTCTGTTTCTTCCCATTGCCTCTTGCCCTGTCACTAGGGAGAAGAGTCTGACTCCATCTTCTTTTGTTTGTCATCCCCTCCTCAACCTAAAGTATTGACACACATCTTTTCCGGGCTGAATTTTCTTTGTGGTCCCACAGTGGACTCACTCTAGTATTGGGGCCGGTACCGATCCCTACAGCCAAGCAATTGGCTTCTAGCTGGATTAGTGCCATTTATGGCATCAGTTTAAGCTTAGGAGTTCACCTGGTTTTCCACCCATCTCACTATCTACTTATCTAGTCTGTTTGTCAATAAAGAAATTTTGGGAGGCAGTGTTAAAAGTCTTACTGAAATTGAAATACACAGAAATCACTGTTCTCCCTCATCCACAAAGCCCTCCCAATAAAACATGCAAAGTAACTAATATGAGAGAGGTGGTTATAGTCACAGCATGTATTGCATTTGCAAAGAGATGATAATATCTGGCTGTCTTTCTTTTACTGAAAGACTTAGAACATGTTTGATTTGAGAATGAGTGATCAGATCAGAAGTGAAGAATATGGATACAATATTGATCAATCACTATGGTGATGTAGTGGTTTGAGCCTTAACTGGGAGTTAAGAACTCAGATGGGGGCAAGGCTGAGACTCTCTCCCCCACCACCCTCTCCTCCCTCCCAATAGAGAGGGGACAAAAGGAAGGAGCAAATCCACCAAACAATAATTTGGAGTCAGCCTGGAAGTAGAGAGGTAAAGAGTTGTATTTAAACAATATATATATAACAATAACAGGTAAGGTTCACAAAGGCAAGGAACAAGGATGGATGGGAGGGGGACAAAAAGGAGAATAATACAAAACCAGCCTTTCTGAGGAAGCGTGGAGGCAGCCGGGAGAAGGATCAGGTCCGACCACGTGGCAGAGGAGCAGGAGGGCAGCTGCAGTAGCTCTCATCCAGCAGAGGCAGGAGCCAAAAGGGGCTAACAGCTACGATGTCCTGCTTTTTATACCCTGTCTGGGCAGGGAGGAGGGAGTGGAATAGACTCAGCTTCCCAGGGGAGAAACGCCCTGCAAGGAGGGCAAAGTACCTGCAAGCCCTGTACCCTGCTTTGTTTTCTTTGTTTCCAGAATGGGCATTAACCCACCACAGGTGACAACAGAGTCATATTCTAAGGTATCTAAATACCCTTTATAATTGTTTGCTTGAATTCTTTTAGAAACAGTGAGACTTAGGTGCAGCCTTATAAGACATTTTTTGTAATTACTTATTTAAGTCTCTAAAAGGTTTTTTTAAAAAAAATATAATCCCAAACAGCCATTTTTACAGTCTTCAGGAATATCCTCTGGATATTACTTATTATTTATTACCATGAGTAGCATAGTGCTTCTAATGTGCCCTAGCTCCATATAGCCTTTCTTCCTCTGGCCTATAGATAAAAAGATTAGCATGAACAAGATATCTGCTACTGCACATCTGATAAGATCTGCATTTTTACAATTATTTTAAAATTTTGAGAGGAACTTTTTTTCCTGATTATTAATTGCATGTATCCTTAAAAGTATTTGCCCTGATCTTAGTAATATTTATTACAGTAGGAACTGTTTTTAAAAAAATCTTATCAGTTCAGATGAAGATTTTGCAAAGGACTGAACACCTTACATTCACAATTAAGGTGAAAGGTGCAGTGTGTCTAAAGCTTCTAAACACCAGCAACTCATAACAAAAGATTTGTTCTTGTCTATATTTCCAAAACATTAAGGTGTCAATTTTAGGTTAATATAGCAGATTACATCAATAATCAAAGGTTGGACCAGATGATCCCTGAAGTCCATTTTAATCTGGTATTCTATGATTCCATGAAAAATACTACTTTAAAAAATAATTCTAATCTCTTCTTCCATCATCAAAAATATGATGTGGAATCCAGTGCTGTCTTTTAACTTCTCATCACTTTAATTTTATTAATAGCATTAATCATTAAAACATATTTCCTACTTTGTGCTACACTTCCTGACCTAACTGGATTTTAAGTGGCCTGAAATCTCCTTAGTAAAAGCAGGAGGCTTAATACGTTAATGTAGAAAATGTTTACTAAACCCTTCATGAGCCACCATACACAGGTTTTCTAAGAAATGTGACAGTAGCATTGGAACTTTGATATTCCAGGCAGTTGTCTTTGCAAAAGCATGTCATGTGGCACCATGTGATGCTACCTTTCCAAAGGGAGGGACTTTCATGAGCCATGGAGAACCAGCATTTAGAACCTCCCCTGTATCTGCTGCTGTACTTTATTATGGCAGTTCATTCCTTACTGCTCGGCTAATGAAGTTTAGCACCAGTTCTGTTAGAGCATGGAAATATTTTCCCCTATCTACTATTAATTAAACTAAAGCTAAGTATGAGATTTACACCTGGGGGTTTTTGTTTTGTTTTGGGTTTTTTTTGGTTGTGGTTTTTTTTTCTGGGCGGGCGGGGTGGGAGTGTATATGGCAAATTTCCTTTACAATTTGATTGCAGCACAGAGCTCATCTGGTCTATTTATGTCCTGACTTTCTTTGGTGTAATAATTGCATAATTTTAATTCCTTCCTGGCCAAATTATAGCCAACATATATCTCGCTTTGCTCTTCTACACATATGTCATCTGGGACACACACGAGACCACACAAGGAACAACACTCTTTGTGACCCTTAAATTCTGCCCCAGAAGCACGGTCATTTGTTCATTCAGTGATGGCAGCTTCACAACAGTAATTTGGATTGAAATTAATACAAATTATTTAGATGCATATCCAGGAGCTTTTTGTTTACAAGATATAGGGTATCCAGTAAAATAGCTGCGCTGTTTTGCTACTCCAGTTTCTTCTTAATAACGTTTACTTAAAATGTGTGCATGATTCTCATAGTTTTGGCATTTTGATAAAGACTATGTGATTGGAATGTGATTGGAAGACTATGTGAATGGAATGAAGCTGGAGGTGGGGAGATTCACGCTGGACGTGAGGAGGAAGTTCTTCACCGTGAGAGTGGTGAAGCCCTGGAATGGGTTGTCCAGGGAGGTGGTTGAGGCCCCGTCCCTGGAAGTGTTTAAGAGCAGGCTGGATGAGGCTCTGGCCAGGTTGATCTAGTGTGGGGTGTCCCTGCCCATGGCAGGTGAGGCTGGAACTAGATGATCCTTGTGGTCCCTTCCAACCCTGACCCATACTATGATTTGTTGCCACTGACACAAAAATAGTGTAAAAAATTTCTCACCATTCCATTAGAGTTTTAAAATTGGGAAAAAAATAATATTTATAGCTATTTTTATGCTGTAGCATTTTAATGTAAAATAGGGAATACATTTATATATGTCTATACCACAATCCCCAGAGGAATGGTATCTACGTCTCAAACACGTACTTGGAGCTTGATGTCTATTTTGATATGACTTGACATCGTTTTAGTATCACAGTCCATGCTGCTTCTATGACCAAAGCAGATTTTCATCAGGAGGATACCATCTAGCTGTAGACCTTGCTTGTTTATACTTTTCTGTGAGTTTTTCACTAATTTTAAACAGTAGTAATGGTTGGGCCTGAGTTTCACACCTCCCGTTACCCTGGGTGGAAGGATTGTGCTGGAGTATGAAAGCTCTGACCTTATTACTCTCTACAACTACCTGAAGGGAGGTTGTAGACAGGCAGATGTTGGTCTCTTCTCCCAGGCAGCCAGCACCAGAACAAGAGGACACAGTCTCAGGCTGTGCCAGGGGAGGTTTAGGCTGGATGTTAGGAAGAAGTTCTACACAGAGAGAGTGATTGCCCATTGGAATGGGCTGCCTGGGGACGTGGTGGCGTCACCATCACTGGAGGTGTTCAGGAGGAGACTTGATGGGGTGCTTGGTTGCATGGTTTAGTTGTTTAGGTGGGTTGGATTGGTTGATAGGTTGGACATGATGATCTTGAAGGTCTCTTCCAACCTGGTCTATTCTATTCTATTCTATTCTATTCTATTCTATTCTATTCTATTCTATTCTATTCTATTCTATTCTACTCTGTTCTCAGTGTCAAAGCAGACTTGAAACCTGTGACTTCTATCTCAAGCCATTATTCTAAGGATATCAGCCACTGTGAAGCATGGTAATAGCTGTAGTTCCTTTTTCATTAGAAAAGTGTTTGGAAGGTCTGGTATTCTTGGCATGATTTCTGACACATTGCAGAATTAATTTGGCAAGTTTGACAGTTTATTTCAGCTGTATTTAAAGCTACAGGCTAGATTTTATATTTTAAAATCTCTGTTCAGAACACTTTTTTGCAAATTAAGTTTTTTAAAGCTAGATGTAAAAATGGTTGCAGTATATTTGGGCAAAATTCAAAATTTCCTGTGAAACAATTTCTGAGCTCTGTGTGGCTTCTGCTAAATGCACTCTGCATTCTACAAGGATGTAGAGTTCACAAAGCAGCAAAGCAAATCAATGCAGGAACTGGCTGAAAGAGATAGTAGCAAAACTTTAGCTTAACCTAAAAATACTTCATCATCATGAAAAGAAATGAACAGTTCACACACTGCACAGCAAAGCATACATTAAAAACTACTTCATATTACAGCTTCTTATAGCTGCAAATTATTGTGAGTACTTATCAGAGATGTCCAAATTGAAGCAGTGTGCATCGAATACTGTTTTCCTTTCTGAAGGACAGCTGAGACATATCAGGTCTGTAGATCAGTGAGAAAAAAATGAATTTACAAAAGGCAGTACAAGGAAAGATGCAATTCTCAAAAACAGATGGTGGTTAATTTACAGAAGGCTTGCCAGTATGCCAGTAAATGAGCCTGTCTTCTTTAGTTTTAGAACACATTTTATTCAAAATATGTTCCAAGACATGAGAAACCAGAAAAAAACATAATTATTAAGTTGAAACTCCTTGTTATTTATCATAAGTTATTAAATATGCATGGTATTATCACGTTGGAGAAGAAATCACAAGGAAATGTTGCACACATTACTGTATTCTTTATCTCCTTAAAGAAGCAAAATGAAGTTTTTATTGGCACATATTAAGTCTTGAATTTAAAGTATGCTGAAAGGTTTCATAAGAGAAAAATCAAACCTTATCTTCTTCTGTTAGAGCAAGCCATGTTGCCCGCATCCAGTTTCTTTTGCCAAAAATTATTCAAATACGTGTATATATATTGTAAGAGCTACGTAGAGATGCCTGTACAGTTAACTATTTTCTTTTTCCTTTTTCATCCTGAGCAATGAGCTTACTTGTAATTGTTGAGTACTGTGTACTGTGTTGAGTACTGTGTCCAGTTCTGGGCCCCTCAGTTTAAGAAGGACATCGAGACACTTGAACGTGTCCAGAGAAGGGCAACAAGGCTGGTGAGAGGCCTTGAGCACAAGCCCCATGAGGAGAGGCTGAGGGAGCTGGGGTTGTTTAGCCTGGAGAAGAGGAGGATCAGGAGTGACCTCATTGCTCTCTACAAGTACCTTAAGGGTGGTTGTAGCCAGGAAGGGGTTGGTCTCTTCTCTCTAGCAATCAGCACCAGAACAAGGGGACACAGTCTCAAGCTGCACCAGGGGAAGTTTAGGCTCAAGGTGAGGAGAAAGTTCTTCATTGAGAGAGTTGTTCGCCATTGGAATGGGCTGCCCGGGGAGGTGGTGGAGTCACCATCCCTGGAGGTATTTAAGAGGGGATTGGACGTGGCACTTGGTGCCATGGTCTAGTCATGAGGTCTGTGGTGACAGGTTGGACTCAATGATCTTCGAGGTCTCTTCCAACCTTTGTGATACTGTGATACTGTGACACTCTGTTCATTCTATATATAACTAAATGTTGCATGAAAATCTGAAACCATTATCTTTGCATTGTACTAAATCTGTCCAAAACTCCATCTAGCCCAGATTCCTGCCCTTACCAATGGCCAAAAGCAGCTGCTTAGGAGAAGAGTTTGCAAGCAAGATAGGAATATAGTAACATTGTCTTTCATGTGCCTTTCTTGCTTCAGTCAGTAGATTACTTCTGAATGGAATCAGTAAATGTGTCTTTGTATTCAGAGGCTTTTATTTGCATTTTTTCTTCGATTATTTCGTCTAAGTGCTTTTTAAATTTCATTCATAGTGTTTATGTTCAGAGGCCTGTGGCAGTCAGTTCCTCCATTTAATTATTCACTGTAGGAAAAATATTGTCTCTGTAAATAATTCTGCCTAATAATTTAGTTTGATTCATTGAAATTATTTTTTAATAGAAAAAAAAAAAAAAAAAGAGCAGTCATTCTGTCTTCATTTTCCATGTACCAGTCATAATTTCATAGCACTTAATCATACTCAGCTGCCATTTTTTCTGAGTTTCATGATTTATGTCATCTATGGTTCTGTAGTATCTGTCTCATCATCTGTGTTGAATGCAGCAAAATTATCCAGTTCTATTATGCTATTTTCAAGATAGAAGAACATGAGTGTAAATTTGCATACTGATTACCATATTCAAAAGTACACAATTTTGTACACAAGCTCTCCCTTTGCTACTTGACTTTTCAGCTTGGACTCAAAATCAGTAAAATATTGTGGTTTGTTTTTTTCCCTGTAAGTTCAAAAGGTTGGTTTTCAAACAACTTTTGAGGGCTTGCCAGAACTGACAAGAAATATGTGAACTGTTGATTTTTAATCTACATCCTCTGGCTATGATCCCACCAAAGTAATTTCTTGAGTTCTCAATCCTGTAGTATAATTTTATGAAATCAAAGTTTCTAAAAATTATGTGAAGTGAAATATTACAATGAGAAAACACCTTACTGCAGTCTTTCAGTAGTTTTCTATTTTCTACATATTCTTTTTAGCAGTGAGAAGGAGCTGTGATCAGTATTCAGGATTCGTGAATAAAATGGACCTATTAATTTCTTAATATTTCAGATCATTGGTAATGTTTTGATTGTCACTGTATATGTTCAGAAAGCTACCAGCGTCGACTAATATTTTATTCTCAGAGTGCCAAAAGTTCAATTATGCCCATATTTGTACATACTCTTAGTGATATGTTTCTCTTTTAATTTCTTTCCTGTCCTGTGTCTGTCCTTTCACCACCCAAATGCTTGTCTTTTATTTTTTCTTCAGTTCCTTTGCAGTCAGCTTTACTTTTGACTGTTGTCAATAACAGTACTGCTCACTTTGTTGCTTCACTATTTGAGGCCTTTTCCAAATCACTGAGAAATAAATTAACACCTCAGCTTTTAGCACTAAGCTTCTTGGGACTTTCTAGGTAACTCCTCCTCCAAATATTCCTAACGTTCCATTTGCATCCTCCAACCAGTTACTAGTTTAGAAGCATGGAAACTAGTCTTTTACAGACAAAAGGACAGATCTTGCCCTGATAATTTTCCCCAATTCCATAATTAAGTGTTGAATGTAGAGAATGGGGAAAAAAGGCAAACAGTTTCATTCAATAATAAAAAGATTGAGTGACAAAGACTGGAAAATACAGCAGACAGTAAAATTTGTTAGTATGAAACGACAGTGGAGCAGGCTAAAATACAATCCTGCAGTTTGTTTCTAGGCAGATGTCCCACAGATCTTAGTGGATCTGTGTGCATTGTGACCCCAAAAAAACTGAGGGAGATCAAACCCAAAAACTGGTCAGAACACTGGAAGGAAAAATAACGTGACACAGCATTCCAATGTGTTTGTTAAGAGACCACACACATACCCTCCTTACCATGGGTATGGCTCACTCCTCCGCCAATTAAGCACGCAGTGGAACTTTCCACTGCAAGTTACAGCATACTGCCACCCTTTAACCCTACACATACTGAAGTTTTGCAATTCTTTATGGTAGTTGAAATATACAATCTTTACTTTACTAAAGATAAGTAATCTGTTTTTTAAAACCTAATCTAATCTTTCTTGTTTAATAAAAAAAATAAATGGGTGGGGGGTGGGGGAAGAGAAACTTTTGTACAGTTGTAGTGAGAAATTTGTAAATCTAATAATTTGAATGATAAGCAAAGATCTTACCAAAATCATACATACTCATTTTCATATGGGTCAATTTCATATGGGTCAGCATTGTAATAGAAAAAATTGGTAGTTATATGTATGGCACATGTAAGTATGTTCATGTTTTAATATTTAATAATTGATAATATGTAATACCTTGCTTGCTTTATTCACAGCAAATAATTTCCATTCTGACCATACTGAACAGAAGCCAGTTCCATTAGTGTGTTTGAGGCTCAGAGCATTTTAAGCCTGCACAGATCAGTACTGCTACCAAAATGCATGCCCGTAAGCATAAATATGTATTTGTGAACCACTGAATACAAATATTTTCTTATCCATATTTAAAGAGATAGGACTGAAAAAAAACATCTCAGATTGGCACAGAAGACATAAGTAGAAATAACCAGGAAGAGAAAGGAGGAGAAAGTATTTCTAGGAAAATGTTGTGGGTTTTTTTTTTTTTTTTTTTAAGGCAAGAATTTGAGAAATAAATAAATAGATGAGCTAGAAATTAGAATGGTGAGGAAAATAAGGATGTCCTGGAGTTGCTAAAATGGAAGGAAAAAATATGTATGGCTTGGACATATGAGACAAGGGAAAAAGGAGTACTTATTTTAGAGGTACAATGAACAGAGGATAAACCCTCCCATTATTCTTCTACTTTTGTGTCTTTCTTTCCCTCCCTCACTACTTTGCTTCAAAAAGATTAACTCTCATCCCATTCTGTAAAGCTTTCATGTGGTGGTCTTGAACCTGTCTTCATTGCTGCTTCTGCCGCCTTTCTTTACTGTCCTGCATGAATACAAAGCATTAAAAGGGAGAAAGGGGAAGGTGGCATTATGCTGGGCCTGAATGCTCCCAGACAGGGGTCTTTTTTTCCCCTCAGTCTGTGGATTATCAGCAGCACTAATAATTTAGTTTAAATCTGAGGTACGAAGACTTAACAAAGATTTGTAGGCTGCTCACTCTTCAGATGTAACCAATTTGTCTTCTTTTAATCTCAACAATGATGGCTGGAACTCTGTCTACTGTTATGCTTTCAGTGCTTAGCATTTGAAAATATATAATCATAGAATCATAGAATCAGTCAGGATTAGAAGGGACCACAAGGATCATCTAGTTCCAACCCCCTGCCATGGGCAGGGACACCTCACATTAGATCAGGCTGGCAAGAGCCTCATCCAGCCTGGTCTTAAACACTTCCAGGGATGGGGCCTCAACCACCTCCCTGGATGACCCATTCCAGGGCTTCACCACTCTCATGGTGAAGAACTTCCTCCTCATGTCCAGCGTAAATCTCCCCACCTCCAGCTTCATTCCATTCCCCCTAGTCCTATCACTACCTGAGATCCTGAGAAGTCCCTCCCCAGCCTTCTTGTAGGCCACAATGAGGTCACCTTGGAGCCTTCTCTTCTCCAGACTGAAGAGCCCCAACTCTTTCAGTCTGTCCTCATAGGAGAGGTGCTCCAGCCCTCTGATCATCCTCATGGTCCTTCTCTGGACATATTCCAGCACGTCCATATTCCTATTACATGCTGGAACGTGTTCAGAGAAGGACCATGAGGATCTGCAGTTTTGCTGGAAATATATCAGTTCTCATTGATCTTTGTAAGTCTTCCACACATCTGCTTTTTTATTTTTGTGCAGACTGGAAGATTTATATTTCTTCTTTCCTGTCTCACATATTTAAGCTGTCCATTGCTGCTTCTGCTGCTCTAGCATCTCTTTTCCTTACCATTCTCAGCTGCGTATCTGTGAAGCAAGCTTCTGTTACGCTGCACATCACCTACTGCAACATGTTTTCCTTCAGCTGACCCTTTAAAAATTCTATTGCTGAGAGCCTCATTATTTGACCATGATATTCCTCTATTTGCAAACTTTCCATCTCATTAAAGTTAAGCTTCTTGTTCTTTGAGACAATTCATCATTTTTTTCCCCTTGTATGAAGCGATTTGACTATTTCCCCATGTCAGGAACAACTTTCAGGGGCAAGGAATTGTATGAGCCATGGATTTGCCTCTCAGATTTTGCAAAGCTTTTGAACTCAGGCAGATTGTTCCTGTCCTTTTTGGGTGTGTTAAAGATAAAGAGGCTACCTGTGTGTTGTGGTTACTCTCTGGTTGCAACAGAGTTGGAAACCTGCATTAATATTTGCATTCTTTTTTTTTAAATACCTGTTGATGGCATAACACCAACACTGGAATTCAGGATTGCAGATGGAACCTGACTAGTGCTGTTCAGTTTTCCCATGCCTAACAGTTAAAACTATGACTTTCACTAAATGGTTTAATTTATAGGTTGTAAGATGAGAAAGTGCCTATTGTGGGAACGTAGTTTGTTATAGAGCTTCATAATTGCCTGTCTGAAATCGCATGATGTTTGAGTATATCCGTTTTATTAAGTGATTTTATACTGTATCAGTGATCCATCTGTATCATTGCTTACCACCCCTTCAAACTGTATTATCTTTTCTTTCAAGCAACTGATAATACCAGTAAACAGTTGGGGAAATAAATTATCTTATTCATATCCTTAGTTGCAGGAGGGAATATCAGAAGGAACAGGTCGGCAGCTATAGTCAACAAGTGGCTTGGAGGCTGGTGCAATCAAAAGAATTTTGGGTTTTTCAATCTTGAAGAACTTTCTACTGCATCAGGTCAGCTGGCAACAGATGGAGTATATCTGTCCCAGAGGAGGGGAAAGATCAGAGTGTACAAGAATGGCCTATCCCTCAAAGGGAAAAAGATTCTAGGAAGGGAATTGGCAGGTCTCATTGGTAGGGCTTTAAACTAGATTTGAAGGGGGAAGGAGCTGGAACCAGTCCCCCCAGACAAGAGTCTGAGGGTGGTAAGCTGGAGTCAGGGGTGAAACCAGCAACCCAGCTGAAGTGCATGTACACTAATGCGTGCAGCATGGGTAACAAACAAGAGAAGCTGGAAGCCTTCTTGCAGCAGGAAAGTTATGATGTAGTTGCCATCACAGAGACGTGGTGGGATGACTCACATGACTGGAGCACTGCAATTGACGGCTACAGGCTCTTCAGGAGATACAGGCAAGGAGGAAGCGGTGGAGGGGTGGCCCTGTACATCAGGGAGGCTCTTGATGCCATTGAGCTAGAGATCAGGGAAGATTGGGTTGGGTGCTTGTGGGTGAGAATTAGAGGGAAGACCAGCAGGGCAGACATCCTGGTTGGAGTCTGTTAAAGACCACCCAACCAGGAGGAAGATGTTGATGAGTCATTCTATAGGCAGCTTAAGGCTGTCTCAAGATCACCTGATCTTGTTCTCATGGTCGACTTCAACATGCCTGATATCTACTGGGATCTCAACACAGCAAAAAGGAGGCAGTCTAAGAGGTTCTTAGAGTGCATGGAGGACAGTACATGGGGGTGCTGATCGACAGGTGCCTGAACATGAGCCAGCAGTGTGCCCAGGTGGCCAAGAAGGCCAATGGCATCCTGGCATGCATTAGGAATAGTGTGGCCAGCAGGAGCAGGGAAGTCATTCTGCCCCTGTACTGTGCTTTGGTTAGGCCACCCCTTGAGTACTGTGTCCAGTTCTGGGCCCCTCAGTTTAAGAAGGACAGCGAGACACTTGAACGTGTCCAGAGAAGGGCAACAAGGCTGGTGAGAGGCCTTGAGCACAAGCCCTATGAGGAGAGGCTGAGGGAGCTGGGGTTGTTTAGCCTGGAGAAGAGGAGGCTCAGGGGAGACCTCATTGCTCTCTACAACTACCTGAAGGGTGGTTGTAGCCAGGAAGGGGTTGGCCTCTTCTCTCTAGCAACCAGCACCAGAACAAGGGGACACAGTCTCAAGCTGCACCAGGGGAAGTTTAGGCTGGAGGTTAGGAGAAAGTTCTTCACCGAGAGAGTGATTCGCCATTGGAATGGGCTGCCCGGGGAGGTGGTAGAGTCACTGTCCCTGGAGGTGTTCAAGAGGGGACTGGATGTGGCACTTGGTGCCATGGTCTAGTCATGGGGTCTGTGGTGACAGGTTGGACTCGATGATCTTCAAGGTCTCTTCCAACCTTAACGATACTGTGATAGCTTCTTATGCCAGCTGCTGTGTGAGCCTACCAGGGGTAAGGCTCTGCATGACCTCCTCTTCACCAGTAGGGAAGGGCTGGTGGGTGATGTGGTGGTCGGAGGGTGTTTAGGGGCCAGTGACCGTGAGATAATTGAATTTTCAGTATTCAGTCAAGCTAAGAGGGGCAGCAAGAAGACCTCCACTCGATTTCCGGAGGGCGGACTTCAGGTTACTCAAGGAACTAACTCAGAAGGTTCCTTGGGAATCAGCCCAAGAGAGAACTCCTCAGCCACTTGGACCCCCACAAGGCCATGGGACCAGATGGGATCCATCCTAAGGTGCTGAGGGAGCTGGCAGATGAGCTGGCCAAGCTGCTCTCCATCATTTTTCAGCAGTCCTCGCTCATTGGAGAGATCCAGGAAGACTGGAGGCTGTCCAACGTGGTGCCCATCCACAAGAAGGGCCGGTTGGACGAGCCAGGGAATTATAGGCCTGTCAGCCTGACCTCAGTGCCAGGCAAGATTATGGAACAGGTCATCTTCAGTGCGATCACACAGCACTTCCAGGATGGCCAAGGGATCAGGCCCAGCCAGCATGGATTTAATACAATACAATACAATACAATACACCAGGTTGGAAGAGACCTCCAAGATCATCGCGTCCAACCCATCAACCAATCCAACCCACTCAACAACTAGACCATACAGCCAAGCACCCCATCAAGTCTTCTCCTGAACACCTCCAGTGAAGGTGACTCCACCACCTCCACGGGTAGCTGATTCCAATGGGCAATCACTCTCTCCGTGTAGAACTTCTTCCTAACATCCAGCCTAAACCTGCCCTGGTGCAGCCTGAGACTGTGTCCTCTTGTTCTGGTGCTGGCTGCCTGGGAGAAGAGGCCAACCTCTGCCTGGCTACAACCTCCCTTCAGGTAGTTGTAGAGAGCAATAAGGTCACCCCTCAGTCTCCTCTTCTCCAGGCTAAGCAACCCCAGCTTATTTAGGAAGGGCAGGTCCTGCCTGACCAACCTGATCTCCTTCTATGATCAAGTGACCCACCTGGTGGATGTGGGGAGGCCTGTGGATGTAGTCTACCTGGACCTCAGCAAGGCCTTTGACACTGTCCCCCACAGCAAACTCTTGGCCAAGCTGGCAGCCCATGGCTTGGGAGGGAGCACACTGCGTTGGGTTAGGAACTGGCTGGAGGGCCGAGCCCAGAGAGTGGTGGTGAATGGTGCCACATCCAGATGGTGGCCAGTCACTAGTGGTGTGCCCCAAGGATCAGTGCTGGGCCCCATGCTCTTTAACATCTTTATTGATGATCTGGATGAGGGCATTGAGTCCATCATCAGTAAATTTGCAGACGACACCAAGCTGGGGGCAGGAGTTGATCTGCTGGAGGGCAGAGAGGCTTTGCAGAGGGACCTCGACAGGCTGGACAGATGGGCAGAATCCAGCGGCATGAGATTGAACACATCCAAGTGCCGGGTTCTGCACATTGGCCACAACAACCCCATGCAGTGCTACAGGCTGGGGTCAGAGTGGCTGGAGGGCAGTCAGGCAGAAAAGGACCTGGGGGTGCTGGTAGATGGGAGGCTGAACATGAGCCTGCAGTGTGCCCAGGCAGCCAAGAGAGCCAACAGCATCCTGGCCTGGATCAGGAACAGTGTGGCCAGCAGGAGCAGGGAGGTCATTCTGCCCCTGTACACTGCACTGGTGTGGTGGTGAGAGAAAGTTCTCCCCCCCCCCACAAATAAACCACGTCTAACTCAGTCAGAGGAGCAAAATAGACAAGCTGTATTTACAAGCAGGAATGAAATGCAGATGGATATATACACAATATACATTATTTACAGTATATACAGAAATATACAGCAAAGAACGTAATACAGAACAAAACTCCCTCCTCCAGCCAGGAGGGTTCCCCCTGTACCCCCTCCCCCTCCCCCTACCTCCCTTTTTTCCCAAAAAGGGTTAGTGAGAGAGAAAAAGTAATTATTATAAGGAAATTCTGTTAGCTCAAAGCATATGCAAGAATTATTCTTATCTGTTAGCTCTGTTAATTCAAGGTTAACTCTGTCCAGCAGCTCTTGCTCAGAGAGAGACAGAAACAGACAGGCAGACAGGAACAGACAGAACTGAACTGAAATTCAAACAGAACTAAAACTTAAAGTTGCATTCTACCAATCTACCAATGAAATTCGTTTAGACTTTATCTTTGTTTTTCAAAACATTCAGCCAGGGTGTTCCAGCAACTGTGTCTTTCTTAAAGGCACAGACTAAAATGGTCACAACTGGTTAGGCCACACCTTGAGTCCTGTGCCCAGTTCTGGGCCCCTCAGTTTAGGAAGGATGTTGACTTGCTGGAACGTGTCCAGAGAAGGGCAACAAAGTTGGTTTGGGGTTTGGAGCACAAGCCCTATGAGGAGAGGCTGAGGGAGCTGGGGTTGCTTAGCCTGGAGAAGAGGAGACTGAGGGGTGACCTTATTACTCTCTACAACTACCTGAAGGGAGGTTGTAGCCAGGAAGAGGTTGGTCTCTTCTCCCAGGGAACCAGCAGCAGAACAAGAGGACACAGTCTCAGGCTATGCCAGGGGAGGTTTAGGCTGGATGTTAGGGGAAGTTCTACACAGAGAAAGTGGTTGCCCATTGGAATGGGCTGCCCAAGGACGTGGTGGAGTCACCATCACTGGAGGTGTTCAGGAGGAGACTTGATGGGGTGCTTGGTTGCATGGTTTAGTTGATTAGGTGGTGTTGGATGATAGCTTGGACACGGTGATCTTGAAGGTCTCTTCCAACCTGGTCTGGTCTATTCTATTCTATTCTATTCTATTCTATTCTATTCTATTCTATTCTATTCTATTCTATTCTATTCTATTCTATTCTATTCTATACGTTGAAAGGAACATTGACTATTTCCATAATCTAACCTCTACAAAACCAGAACAGGGGGTAACTCTTAGTGGAACAGGGAGTCTGATACCCTCCCATCAGCAAGCCTCTCAGCCTCCCTGCAGTAACCCACATGAGCAGGGCCAATGGGAGCAGGTCTCTGCCCGACAGAAGAAATGCAAATGGAGCAAGCGTGCTCCTTTGAGCAGCACACTGCCTGCAGTGCACTTACAGAACAGGCATGAGGCTCTGCAGGAGGAACAGGTCATCGGAAAGGATGAGGACTCAAGAAGGTCAGAAGCTGCACCAACGACAGGTTGCCTCAGGCCAGCCATCAAAACTAATCCGGAAAAGAAACCTCGTAGGGTCATCGTTATAGAAGACTCCCTACTGAAGGGAGCAGACGGCCCAATATGCAGACCAGACCCATTTCATAGAGAGGTGTGCTGCCTCCCTGGTGCCCAAGTAAAGGACATTGTAGGTAAAATTCCCAACCTTGTGAGTCCTTCAGACTCCTACCCACTGCTGGTCTTTCAGGTGGGTAGTGATGATGCAACGAGAGGCTCACAATCAATTAAAAGAGGGAGCCTTAGGGCAACTGCTAAAGGGATCAGGAGCTCAAGTTGTGTTCTCTGCTATCCCTCTAACGTCAGCGATGGATGAGGAAACATTGAGGAAGAGCCAACAGGTCAATTCATGGCTCCAGGACTGGTGCCATCGACAGGGCTTTGGGTTCTACAATCATGACTGGAATGTAGGGATAGATGGGTATAAGCTCTTTAGGAAGAATAGGAAGGGAAAGAGAGGAGGAGGTAGAATAGAATAGAATAGAATAGAATAGAATAGAATAGAATAGAATAGAATAGAATAGACCAGGTTGGAAGAGACCTTCAAGATCATCGCATCCAACCTATCATCCAACACCACCTAATCAACTAAACCATGCAACCAAGCACCCTATCAAGTCTCCTCCTGAACACTTCCAGTGATGGTGACTCCACCACCTCCTTGGGCAGCCCATTCCAATGGGCAATCACTCTCTCTGTGTAGAACTTCCTCCTAACCTCCATCCTAAACCTCCGCTGGTGCAGCTTGAGACTGTGTCCTCTTGTTCTGCTGCTGGTTGCCTGGGAGGAGAGACCAACCTCTGCCTGTCTACAACCTCCCTTAAGGTGTTGTCCTCTATGTCAATAACCAGCTGGAATCAGTGGAGCTCCACCTGGGGAGGGATGATGAGCTGGTTGACAGTGTATGGGTTAAAATTAAAGGCAAGATAGGGGAAGGAGATATTATTGTAGGGGTCTCCTACAGCCCACCTGATCAGCAGAACCAAGCAGATGAGGCCCTCCACAGGCAAATAGAAGTGGCTTCCAGGTCACAAGCCCTGGTCCTCATGTGTGATTTCAACCACCCTGACATCTGCTGCAGGGACAACACAGCAAGGCACCAGCTTACAACCCTAGACTTTAGGCATGCAGACTTCGATTGCTTCAGGGATCTGTTAGCCAAAGTGTCATGGGACGAAGCCCTGGAGGGAAGAGGGACCCAGGACAGCTGGTCAGTATTCAAGGACCACCTCCTCTGTGTCCAGGAGCTATGTATACCAACAAGGAGAAAAGCAGGAAAGAATGCTAGGAGGCCTGCCTGGATGAACAAGGAGCTGCTGGACACACTATTACTTAAAAGAAACTCTACAGGAAGTGGAGGGAAGGACAGCTAGGGGGAAGGACAGGAGGGATATAAGGAAGCTGCCCAGGCAGCAAGAGGCCTGGTTAGGAAAGCCAAAGCAGAGTTTGAATTGAATCTAGCCAGGGAGGTTAAAGGGAGCACTAAGAATTTCTACAGGTATATTAATGGCAAGAAGAAGACTAGGGAAGGTGTGGGCCCCCTCAGAAAGGAAAGTGGTGAATTAGTCACAAGTGATGTGGAAAAGGCTGAGGTACTCAATCACTTCTTTATCTCACTCTTCACTGCAAGGGCCTCCAGGCACACTCCTGGTGTCATGGAAGATGATGCCAGGGACGGGGAGGAAGAACTGCCCATTGTAAGTGAAGCACAGGTTCGTGATCACCTGAAGAAACTGAAAGTGTTCAAGTCCATGGGACCCGACGGGATACACCCACGGGTGCTGAGAGAACTGGCAGATGAGGTTGCTAAACCCCTCTCTATTATATTCCAAAAGTCATGGCAGACTGGGGAAGTCCCCACAGACTGGAAAAGGGGAAACATTACTTCCATTATCAAAAAGGGCAAGAAGGAGGAACCGGGGAACTACAGGCCAGTCAGTCTCACCTCTGTGCCCGGAAAGATCATGGAGCAGATCCTCCTGGAGGCACTAATGACTCAGAAGAACAGTGAAGTGGTGATTGGGAATAGTCAGCATGGCTTTGCCAAGGGCAAATCCTGCCTAGACAAACCTGGTGGCCTTCTATGAACAGGTGACAACATTAATAGATGAGGGGCGAGCAACTGATGTTGTTTACCTGGACCTGAGCAAAGCCTTCGACACTGTCCCGCACCACCTCCTGGTCTCCAAGCTGGTGACACATGGGTTTGATGGATGGACCACTAGATGGATAAAGAACTGGCTTGATGGCTGCACCCAAAGAGTTGCTGTTAATGGGTCCATGTCCCGGTGGAGGCCAGTGACAAACGGAGTCCCTCAGGGATCAGTCCTGGGACCTGTCTTGTTCAACATCTTTGTGGGTGACATGGACAGTGGCATCGAGTGCACCCTCAGCAAGTTTGCTGATGACACCAAGCTGTGTCGTGCAGCAGACACACTGGAGGGAAGGGATGCCATCCAGAGGGACCTGGACAGGCTGGAGAGGTGGGCACAAGCCAACCTCATGAGCTTCAGCAAGACCAAGTGCAGGGTCCTGCATCTGGGTCGAGGCAATCCCAGGCACAAATCCAGGCTGGGCAGTGACTGGCTGGAAAGCAGCCCTGAGGAGAGAGACTTGGGGGTGCTGGTGGACGAGAAGCTCAACATGAGCTCTCAATGTGCACTTGCAGCCCGGAAAGCAAATCAGATCCTGGGCTGCATCAGGAGAAGTGTGACCAGCAGGTCAAGGGAGGTGCTTCTCCCCCTCTACTCAGCCCTGGTGAGACTCCACCTGGAGTACTGCGTCCAGTTCTGGAGCCCCTATTACAGGAGGGATGTGGACGTGCTGGAGCGTGTCCAGAGAAGGGCCACGAGGATGATCAGAGGGCTGGAGCACCTCTCCTATGAGGACAGACTGAAGGAGTTGGGGCTGTTCAGTCTGGAGAAGGCTCCCAGGTGACCTCATTGTGGCCTTCCAGTATCTGAAGGGGGCCTACAGGAAGGCTGGGGAGGGACTTCTCAGGATCTCAGGTAGTGATAGGACTAGGGGGAATGGAATGAAGCTGGAGGTGGGGAGATTCAGGCTGGACGTGAGGAGGAAGTTCTTCACCGTGAGAGTGGTGAAGCCCTGGAATGGGTTGTCCAGGGAAGTGGTTGAGGCCCCGTCCCTGGAGGTGTTTAAGAGCAGGCTGGATGAGGCTCTGGCCAGCCTGATCTAGTGTGGGGTGTCCCTGCCCATGGCAGGGGGGTTGGAACTAGATGATCCTTGTGGTCCCTTCCAACCCTGACTGATACTATGATAAATATTTCACGGAGGGAATTGAGTACATAGTTTTCAATCTTGAGGTGGGGTAGACCTTCAGGTTATCTAAGATGCCAACACACTGCTCCACAAATGTTGGGTTACTACACCTACAGTTCTCAGTGGCAAGGCCAGCTATCTCCCCCTTTAAAACCAGTTTAAAGCCTTGTGATTCTTGTCCCCTTATGGGACAGATGAACTCCATCTGTTGCCAGTAGACCTGGTGCCAAGAAAATGTCCCCATGATCAAAAACCCCGAAGTTCTGTTGGTGGCACCGACCTCTAATCCACAGGTTAATCACATGGACATTTTTCTTTTCTTCAGTATTACTTCCTGTCATTAGAGGGATTGAGGAGAACATCACTTGTGCCCCCAATCCCTCAAGTAATCTCCCCAGAGCCCTGAAGTATTTTTAATTGCTTTTGTTCTCCAGTGCATTGCCTCATCACTCCCAATCTTCATAACCAGCAGTAGGTAATAGTCAGATGGCTGCATCAGATTGGGGAATCTCTTAGAAATGTCCCTAACCTTGGGTTAGTTGGGTTAGTTCCCTGGGTATCAGCCCTCAAGAACCGAGGGGTCCAGGATAGTTGGACCTATTTCAAACAGGAGCTCTTGAAGGCACAGGAACTGGCGGTTCCCATCTGCCGAAAGATGAGCCGGCGGGGAAGGCGACCGGCCTGGATGAGCAAGCAGCTCCTGGAGGAACTAAGGGAAAAAAGAGGCTGTATCACCTTTGGAAGGAGGGGAAGGCTTCTCGAGGTATGTTTAAGGAAGTTGTTAGATCATGTAGGAAAAAAATTAGAGAGGCAAAGGCCCAGTTGGAGCTGAGGCTGGCCACCTCTGTGAAGGACAATAAAAAGCATTTTTACAAATATGTTAATGCCAAAAAGAAGGGCAGGAAGAACCTGCACTCCCTATTGGACCTGGAGGGGAACACAGTGACTAAAGATGAGGAAAAGGCTGAGGTCCTGAACACCTTCTTTGCCTCAATTTTTAACAGTGAGGCAGGAGGAGTTCAGGACGAGTGGCCTCCTGAGCTGGGTGATGGGGTCAGGGAGCAGTGTAATGCCCTGGATATCCATGAGGAATTAGTTCGGGACCTGCTGAGCCACTTGGACACTCACAAGTCCATGGGGCCAGATGCCCACCTCCCCGGGCAGCCCATTCCAATGGCGAATGACTCTCTCGGTGAAGAACTTTCTCCTCACCTCGAGGTGGTGGAGTCGCTGTCCCTGGAGGTGTTCAAGAGGGGACTGGATATGGCACTTGGTGCCATGGTCTAGTCATGGGGTCTGTGGTGACAGGTTGGACTCGATGATCTTTGAGGTCTCTTCCAACCTTAGCGATACTGTGATACTGTAACCTGTGCCCCAGGCAGGCAGCAGACCTCCCTATGGGATGGATCAGGCCTGCAAATTGGGCCCTCAGTTCCCCTGAGAAGGGAATCCCCTACTACTACCACCACTTTTTTTTTTTTTCTTGCTTGCACTAGTCCTATTTCGTGGGGCTGGCTGACAAGTCCTGGGTAGCTGTGTGCATGGATATTCATCTCTGTCCTTGTTTGTCTGTCCCTCTGTTTCAAGAGCCCTGTACCTGTTGTGTGTGGGCAGCTGGGAAGACTGGGAGGATTGGGAGTGGGTTCGCCTGCCTTGCTGGACAGGGACTGGCCTCCATTCCTCCCTGTCTCTTATGTTTCTTCCTTTTCCCAGGCGACAAGAGGGCATGGGATCCCCTGCTTCTTGTGCTACCCACACCTGCTGACCCTCCCCCAGGGACAGCAGAATCTGACTCCACAAGTCTATCTCCTCTTCATATCCCCTTACAAGTACTTAGCCTCACAACTTCTTCCTTCAGCTCAGCCACCAAGGCTGAGCAGATCATTCACCTGATTGTATGTCATACATGCATTGTCTCTGCAAGCCTCCACTGCAAGTGCCATGCTCCAGCACTCTCCACAGCCAGGGGCCTGGACACCTACATGTCTGCTCAGAACCTCTGTCTGGGTACCCACAGTTCTACTGACAACAGCCCTCAGCTTGGTCATAACCATGGCTGGATCTATTACTGAATTTACAGACTGGTGGGACACACCCCAATGACTCACCTGGCTTGTTGAATTACTTTGCTCAGAGTGCAGGGGTCACAACCCCAGTGAGCTGCAAGCAGCTGCGGCAGCCTATGGGGCACCCACAATCACTGTTTGATCACATTGTGCTGTGACAGGTCACTGCATCCAGAGACTTCTTATCACCTGATCAACGATGGGTGGCACCAGTTCGGCCCATGAGGATGGGTGGTGGGCAGTGCTGATCTGTGCAGCAGATGGCCCCTTGGTGTGTTAATGCCTCATTTAGATTTACCAGGAGGTGCTGGTTCTACCCACTGTAGATCAGCAGCCCTTCCACAAGCTGCCAGCCCCCAGCACAGTAAAGCTGTATTTCCTGGCTTCGATAAGCCTTAACAAGAGCTTTTTGATGTCTCTTTTGGCTACAGATCCCCTGCCCAGCACCACCTTACCTGCACTGAAGCTGATCTCTGCAGCAAATGGCTTTGAAAGAGCTGAGACCCAGAGAAAAATTTTTGGGCAAACATTACAGGATAAGGTCAAAGCATGGCTGACCTCTGTGGTACATTACTGTGACAGTAAAAGATCCATATGTCACACAAGTTCCTGTCCCATGTTCCCAAATATGTAGTTTCCACCGTCCACCATCAAGGTGAGATACCTTGAGTCTATTCATCTCTGAAATCTCTACTCTGGCTCTACTAGGTTCACTAGGAAGGATTGAGTTGAGTGAATGAAGAGAGCTAACTTTGTCAGCTGTCTTTGCTTATTGATTTGTGCCCTAAAGTAGATAACATGAAAGGATAACTTTATTCTTTTAATCACCTTTAATAAGACAGACACAGTGTCTGACCTTTTCAAAGTATGTCCCCTATTAGCTGCATGGATTCACAGACTTTATTACTATCCAGAAGACAAAGTACGAGCTGAAGAACTGCTGGGATTTATGCTTGTGGTTGGTAACACACATGGATACAGTTAGGATAAGGCCATTGGAAAAGGTCAAAGTCGTTAAGTTGATACTGAGCAGGTGCTTCCCAGATAAACCTGTCCCAGTATATGTTTCACAGGTGCATTAACAAGGCTGACTTGTTATCAGAAGCTGCTGTCAGCCATTTTTAAGTGATTTATCATACAACAGTTGTTTCACAGTTTCCAGCATCTCAGTCATTTTACCCTTACGGTTGGGTGTGGGTATTTAATCAGTTAATGGCAGTATGGAAGTAAATGAGCACAAGATAGACTTCATACTTCTTGCTGACATATGTTATATAGCAGATCCTATCACACAAGCCTGTTATTTTGTACCCAGCAGAAGTTTTCCAGGTTTCTCAGACACAATCCACAGAGAGGTCTCATATAAAAGGAAGCCATAGAGAATTAATATAGAAAAAGAGAGGCTTCAAAAATGCTTTGTCAGTTTAATAGTAACCAAGAGAATGTCATACATTTGAATTGCCTATGTTTCCTGGAACCTCTAGTGCTTTCTGTATTATTCACAAATAACAACTGTATTGTTATGTAAAATATATCTAAGGCTGAAGAATAATAGAATCATTGCATGTGAGAAGCTTGAAAAAGTAAATTTATTACATAATTAGTTACATGTGGCATATTAAGGCATGGACCCCTGAAGAAAACTTGACAAAAATTGTGGATAGCTCAGAGAATGGTCTGTATCCATTTATTGTGAGAATACACACAGTTTGTATACCTTTTAGCAACAGCTGAAAGCAAGCCTATTTCTAGCAGTGCTTTTCCATCCTATCAAAACAAAACTTATCTAAATGGTCATTGGTTAAGCATTTAAAAACACTTGCACTACAGAGGTCAACAAGAGATGTCCTTATCGTGTTTATTATGTACCCTAGCACTTCTCAGTGTTTTATTTTAATGAGCGCATCTGTTTCTTTATCAGAACACTGTGTTTCAGACTCAAGAGTGATCCACTCGTTTTCTTCAATCCCCACAGTTACAGACTTTTAAAACTGCTTTTAACTTCTAGTCAGAACTGGGCATATTTCTATTGTTTTTGTACAATTTAAGAAATGTTAAAGGTTTGGTACACAAGTTAGGAGGAGATACAATAATTGTTATGACCATTATATAGCATGGCTAGCTACATTATTATAATGATACTGTAAGCACTATGATTCTGTGAAGCTAACAAAGCCTTTTCACTCATTTTTAATATGTCACCTTAACTACACTACCCAGAGACTCTGGACACTGAAAAGTCACAAATTAATATATTAAGCAAGCAACAGCTAGAAGTTAGGCTGCAAATTCCCAGTTCCTAGCAACTAGAAAAGTAGTAAAAGAATGTTATTTAAAAGATGATTTTTGAGATAAATGTGTAGAAAGACTGTGTGTCCTGTTACACAAGAATCTTATTGTGAAATGGTGGATCATCCTGAATTCAAGCACTACTTACAAGAAGTAATTTGGCATCAGTTTTTTTCTGTCATTAGACCACTTATATATGAAAACTGAGCAACAGCCGAGAAGGAAAGGAGAAAACATTTAAGACTTTACTTTGTGTCCTCTTATGATTGACATTCTCTGGAATATACAAAGACACTGGACTAGTGATATGATTAAGGAATATATATTATTCACATTCATTAAGCACTCCAGAACGGAAATCTGTTTCTTCAGATATTCCTGATGTATTTATGACTGACAATGAAAATGTACACTCAGCCTGCTAGTTAAATTTGTGCAATACTCACAGATAGCACTGACTCCCCTTTGAAATGAAGCATATGAGAGAAGTTTGTACCTTAAAGTAACTGGATGTCTCTGATGGTTGCTATTGAAGAACCTAAATGGACAAGTAACATGTAGAACCACATTGTGTGAACCAGCCAAGGCAGGACACAGGAGTAAGCACAAAACTGCAGATGGAATGCAAAGAGTAGGTTTATTTTCCTTACGTGGCCAATCGGGGGATCCCCAAAGCAGCACTCGGGCAGAGGCGCAGAAGCAATAACACAGGCACCACAGAGCTCAGTCCATGCTACAGCATCACCAACTCTGCTAGTTTTGCTCCTTTATCAGGAATTCACAGAGGCATGGTTTACCACTCTGCTTAGATCTTTTTCACAGCTGGGCAGGAATCTCAGACATGTTTGATCAGATGCCTCAATCTCTATCACAGCCCTATGTTATCAAAGCACAGATGTCTTGACTTCAGCAAGGCTTTTCATGTCATCTCCCGTAACATCCTCATAGGTAAACTCAAGAAAAGTGGGTTAGATAATTGGTCTGTGAGGTGGACTGGAATCTGGTTCAACAACAGGGTTGAGAGTTGTGATCAGTGGTGCAGAGTTTAGTTGGAGACCTGTGGCCAGTGGTGATGCCCTAGGATCAGTAATGAGTCTAGTTTTGTTCAGTATCTTCATCAGCAACCTGGATGAGGGGATTTAGCGTACCCTCAGCAAGTTTGCTGATGATACAAAACTGGCTGGGGATGGGGGTGTGGAGAGGGTGGGGGAGTGGAGAGGGTTGCTGACACATCAGTAGGCTGTGCAGCCATCCAGTGATATCTGGACAGGCTGAAGAGCTGGGCAAAGGTGAACCTCCTGAAGTTCAATAAGTGCAGTGTTCTGCATCTGGGGAGGAATAACACCAGGAACCAGTACAGGTTAGGGGCTGCCCTGCTGGAAGGCAGCTCCATGGAGAAAGACCTGGGAGTCAGAGTGGACAGCAAGTTCTCCATGGCACAGCAATGTGCCCTTGTGGCAAAAGTGGCCAAAGACATTCTGGGGTGCATCAAGAAAAGTGTGCCCAGCAGGTCTAGAGAAGTTGCCCCCACTCTCTACTCTGCCATGGTGAGACCACACCTGGAATGTTGTGTCCAATTCTGGGCTTCCTGATTCAAGAGAGACAGGGATCTGATGGAAATAGTCCAATAGAGATCTACAAGGATGATGAGGGCCCTTCAACATCTCTACTATAAAGAAAGACTGAGAGAACTGGGGCTGTTTAGTCCTGAGAAAAGAAGGCTGAAAGGGGATATTATCAGTGTCTATAAATATCAGAAGGGTGGGTGTCAAGATGAAGGTGCCAGTCTCTTTTTGGTGGTGCCAAGGACAAGGAACAACAGGTATAAGCTGGAACACAGGAAGTTCCACCTCAACATGAGGAGAAACTTCTTTATTGTGAGTGTTATGAATATTCTGGTGATTCTGTGATTTGTGTTATAGGTAGAGAATTAAGAGTGCACTGGGACTGGGGGTCAGGAGCTTGCAGGAGCCTGTTTTGAGGACAAAGGGGGAGCTGCATATTTTACAGACTTAAACAGAGACAGTGTGTTTGGCTAATTGGAGACACCAAGGCTGAGGAGAAGAACTGAGAATTTCTTTTCTTTAGATAAGAAGCCTGGATGACTGAGCATGCGTGCAAATGGATACTTTGACCCTTACCACACAGAGTGCATGGGAGCAGGGATCTGCCCACCTATTCCAAGACTCATTATCATATGCCTGCCTTCTATTTAGCATAAGTTTGTTTATGTAGATGATGTAACTATATAAGATGAAGAAAGCTATTGTAAGGCTGCTGTGGAGGTGGAGTTTTGTCCCCTCTCAAGCCCAGCGCACTGCTTTCCTTGCCTTTTATTGCTTTTATTGCCTTTTATTACCTTTTTAAGATATTTTAGTGCAAATAAAACTGTTACCAAAAACTTTTACCTGGAGTCATCTATAACATGAGGGTGATGGAGCACTGGAACAGGCTGTCCAGAGAGGTTGTGGAGTCTCCTTCTTGGAGAGAAAGGCTTATCTCACAGGGGGAAGAGGATTCTAGGACAAGAACTAGCAGGACTCATTCATAGAGCTTTAAACTAGAATTGAAGGGGGATGAGGTTGTTGCTGGGCTTGCTCCAGTGGGGCAGTGCTCTAGGGTTATTGTGGACCGGAAGTCCTCCCACCCGACCTGGGTAGAATTGGCATGCTCAACTCACTCCCTGTACACCAATGCACACAGTACAGGGAATAAACAGGAGGAGTTAGAAATCCATGTGTGGTCAAGGGATTATGATCTGGTGGCAGCTACAGAGACACGGTGGGACAGCTCAAATGACTGGAATGTGGCCACAAATAAATATGTCCTTTTCAGGAAAGACAGGTCAACAAAGAGAGGTGGTGGAGTTGCTCTTTATGTGGGGGAGTAATTAGAATGTATTGGGTATTGTCCAGGTGTGGATGAGGGGTGAGATGAGAGACTGTGGGTGCAAACTAAGGGGCAGGGCAGCATAACTGATACTGCTGTGGATGTCTATTACAGGCCACCTGATCAGGACGAGGAAGTTGATGAGGCCTTCTACAGGCAGCTTACAGCAGCCTTGCAATCTTTAACTACCCAGGTATTTGTGGGATGACCTATTCCAGCAAGATATTCACAGTCCAGGAGGTTCCTCCAGTGTGTTGATGATAACTTCTTGATGCAAATGGTGGATCTCCAACTAGGAGAGGAGCACTGCTGGACCTGATACTAACATGGTGGGTCTGGTTGAAACAGTGAAGGCTGAGGGCAGCATTTGCTGTAGTGATCATGAGATGATGGAGTTCAGAATCTTGTGCAGCAGGAACAGAATACCAAGCTGGATCACAGCCTTGGAATTCAGCAGGGTAAACTTTGTGCTTTTCAAGCAAGTGCTAGGGGAAATCTCATGGAACAGGGTACTAGAAGGTAATGGGGTGCAAGATACTTGGTTAATACTCAAGGACCTCTTCTTCCAAGTTCAAGATCAGAGCATTCCAATGAGCAGGAAATCAAGAAAGAGAGCCAGGAGACCCACATGGTTAAGTAGGGAACTGTCAGGCAAACTCTAGTGGAAGAAGAGAGTATACAGATCATGGAAGGAAGGGCTGGCCATTTGGGAGGAGTGTAAGACTGTTGTCAGAGGATGTAGGGAGACACCTAGGAAAGCTAAGGCCTCCTTGGAATTCAACCTTGTGAAGGAGGTCAAGGACAACAGAAAGGACTGATTGAAATACATAGAATAGAATAGAATAGAATAGAATAGAATAGAATAGAATAGAATAGAATAGAATAGAATAGAATAGAATAGAATAGAATAGGAATAGGAATAGGAATAGGAATAGGAATAGGAATAGGAATAGGAATAGGAATAGGAATAGGAATAGGAATAGAATAGAATAGAATAGAATAAACCAGGTTGGAAGAGACTTCAAGATCATCAAGTCCAACATATCATCCAACACCACCTCATCAACTAAACCATGGCACCAAGCACCCCATCAAGTCTCCTCCTGAACACCTCCAATGAAGGTGACTTCACCACCTCCACGGGCAGCCCATTCCAATGGGCAATCACTCTCTCTGTGTAGAACTTCTTCCTAACATCCAGCCTAAACCTCCCCTGGTGCAGCCTGAGACTGTGTCCTCTTGTTCTAGTGTGGGTTGTCTGGGAGAAGAGACCAACCTCCACTTGCCTACAACCTCCCTTCAGGTAGTTGTAGAGAGCAATAAGGTCACCCCTGAGTCTCCTCTTCTCCAGGCTAAGCAACCCCAGCTCCCTCAGCCCTTCCTCATAGGGCTTGTGTTCCAAACCCCTCACCAGCTTCGTTGTCCTTCTCTGGACACGTTCCAGCAAGTCAACATCCTTCCTAAACTGAGGGGCCCAGAACTGGACACAGGACTCAAGGTGTGGCCTAAGCAGTGCAGCGTACAGGGGCAGAATGACCTCCCTGCTCCTGCTGGCCACACTGTTCCTGATGCAGGCCAGGATGCCATTGGCCCTCCTGGCTGCCTGGGCACACTGCAGACTCATGTTCAGCCTCCCATCAACCAGCACCCCCAGGTCCCTCTCTGCCTGGCCACTCTCCAGCCACTCTGACCCCAGCCTGTAGCACTGCATGGGGTTGCTGTGGCCAATGTGCAGAACCCGGCACTTGGATGTGTTCAATCTCATGCCGTTGGATTCTGCCCATCTGTCCAGCCTGTCGAGGTCCCTCTGCAAAGCCTCTCTGCCCTCCAGCAGATCAACTGCTGCCCCCAGCTTGGTGTCGTCCGCAAATTTACTGATGATGGACTCAATGCCCTCATCCAGATCATCAATAAAGATATTGAAGAGCATGGGGCCCAGCACTGATCCTTGGGCCACACCACTAGTGACTCTCTGGGCTCGGCTCTCCAGCCAGTTCCTAACCCAACGCAGTGTGATCCTATCCAAGCCATGGGCTGCCAGCTTGGTCAAGAGTTTGCTGTGGGGGACGGTTTCAAAGGCCTTGCAGAGGTCCAGGTAGACCACATCCACAGGCCTCCCCACATCCACCAGGTGGGTCACCTGATCATAGAAGGAGATCAGGTGGGTCAGGCAGGACCTGCCCTTCCTAAATCCATGCTGGCTGGGCCTGATCCCTTGGCCATCCTGTAAGTGCTGTGTGATCGCACTGAAGATGACCTGTTCCATAATCTTGCCTGGCACTGAGGTCAGGCTGACAGGCCTATAATTCCCTGGCTCTTCCAACCAGCCCTTCTTGTGGATGGGCACCACGTTTGCCAGCTTCCAGTCATCTGGGACCTCTCCAGTGAGCCAGGACTGGTGGAAAATGATGGAGAGTGGCTTGGCCAGCTCATCTGCCAGCTCTCTCAGCACCCTAGGATGGATCCCATCCGGTCCCATGGCCTTGTGGGCATCCAAGTGGCTCAGAAGATCTCTAACTTCCTCCTGGAGCAGCCAGAAACTATGCAGCTCTCTGGCTCCTTCTGCCAGCTCTGCAGGCCAGCTGTCTGGAAGACGTTCTGTCCTGCTAGCAAAAATTGAGGTAAAGAAGGTGTTAAGTACCTCTGCCTTTTCCTCATCCTTTGTTACAACGTTGCCTTCTGTGCCCACCAAGGAATGGAGCTTGTCCTTGCCCTTCCTCTTGCTATTAATATATTGGACCTCTTGCTATTAATATATTGGACCTCTCCATATTAATATATATGGATCTCTCCACTGAGCCAGGACTGTTGAAAAATGATGGAGAGTGGCTTGGACAGCTCATCTGCTAGCTGTCTCAGCACCCTAGGATGGATCCCATCCGGTCCCATGGCCTTGTGGGCGTCCAAGCGACTCAGAAGATCTCTAAGTGCCTCCTGGAACAGAGGGGAACTATGCAGCTCCCTGGCTCCTTCTGCCAGCTCTGCAGGCCAGCTGTCTGGAAGATGTTCAGCCATGCTAGTATAAATTGAGGCAAAGAAGGTGTTAAGTACCTCTGCCTTTTCCTCATCCTTTGTTACAACGTTCCCCTCCGTGTCCACCAAGGAGTGGAGGTTGTCCTTGCCCTTCCTCTTGCTACTAATGTATTTATAGGACTTTTTGTTGTCCTTCACAGCAGAGGCCAGTCTAAGTTCTAAATGGGCTTTTGCCTCCCTAATTTTCTTCCTGCATGTCCTAGCAACATCCCTAAACATTCCATGGGTTTCCTACCCTTTTTTCCAAAGATGACACACCCTCTTTTTTTCCCTTAGTTCCTTTAGAAGTTCATTACCCATCCAGGCTGGCCGTCTGCCCCAGTGGCTCATCTTCCAGCACACTGGCACAGCCTGTTCCTGCACCTTCAAGAGTTCTGCCTTGAAGTAGGTCCAGCTCTCCTGGACCCCTTTATTTTTAAGGGCTCTATCCCAAGGAACCTTCTGAGTTAGTTCCTTGAGTAACCTGAAGTCTGCCCTCCTGAAGTCCAGAGTGGAGGTCTTCTTGCTCCCCCTCTTGGCTTGGCTGAATACTGAAAATTCAATTATCTCGTGGTCACTGGTGCCTGAACACCCTCCGACCACCACATCACCCACCAGCCCTTCCCTGTTGGTGAAGAGGAGGTCAAGCATAGCCTTACCCCTTGTAGGTTCGCACAGCACCTGGGATAAGAAGCTGTCCTCCATGCACTCTAAGAACCTCCTAGACTGCCTCCTCTCTGCTATGTTGAGATCCCAGCAGATATTAGGCAGGTTGAAGTCACCCATGAGAACAAGGTCAGGTGATCTTGAGACTGCCTGAAGCTGCCTATAGAATGCTTCATTGACATCTTCCTCCTGGTTGGGTGGTCTATAACAGACTCCAACCAGGATGTCTGCCCTGCTGGTCTTCCCTCTAATTCTCACCCACAAGCACTCAACCCGATCGTCCCTGATCTCTAGCTCAATGGCATCAAGTGCCTCCCTGATGTACAGGGCCACCCCTCCACCCCTTCTTCCTTGCCTGTCTCTCCTGAAGAGCCTGTAGCCGTCAATTGCAGCACTCCAGTCATGTGAATCATCCCACCACGTCTCTGTGATGGCAACTACATCATAACTTTCCTGCTGCAACAAGGCTTCCAGCTCCTCTTGTTTGTTAGCCATGCTTCATGCATTAGTGTACATGCACTTCAGCTGGGCTGCTGGTTTCACCTCTAGCTCTAGCTTATCACCCCCAGACTCCTGCCTGAGGGGACTGGTTTCAGCCCCTTCCCCATTTCGAAGCTAGTTTAAAGCCCTGTCAATGAGACCTGCCAATTCCCTTCCCAGAATCTTTTTACCTTTGGGGGACAGGCCATTCTCGTATACTGTGACCTTTCCCCTCCTCTGGGACAGATGTACTCCATCTGTTACCAGCTGACCTGGTGCAGTAGAAAGTTCTCCAAGATTGAAAAACCCAAAATTCTTTCGACTGCACCAGCCTCTAAGCCACTTGTTGACTACAGCAGCTGACCTGTTCCTTATCGTATTCCCTCCTGCAACTAATGGTATCGATGTAAAAATTATTTGTGCACCTGGCCCCTCAACCAGATCTCCCAGGGCCCTGAGTTAATTTTTGATATCCCTGGGAGTTCTGGTTGCAACATCATCATTCCCTAACTGCATAACCAATAAGGGATAGTAGTCAGAGGGCTGTACCAGACTGGGCAGCCTTCTGGTAACATCTCTAACTTGGGCTCCTGCAAGGCTAATAACTTCCCTATGACTTGGGTCTGGCTGACATATGGGACCTTCTGTTCCCCTCAGTAGGGAATGACCAATAACAATTACCCTCCTCTTTTTTTTGAGAGAGCAAGTCCTGATGCCAGGGGAAGGCTGTTTAACCTTAGGCTGCTTTGCCTTAGGCTGTTTAACCTTAGGCTGTTTAGCCTCAGGGAAAACCCCAGATGGTGTGTCCTCCGGCATCAGTATCACCTCACCCTCGATCTCCAGTGCCCCATACCTGTTTTCCAAGGGCAGCAAGGAAGGTGGGGGAGGCAAGGAGGTTTTAATTTGTGTCTTTTGAGAGGAACCTGCGTCCATTCCCCTCTGCTTTTTGGATAACCAGCCTCTGCTGGGGAGCCTGCCGAGCCTGCTTACTCTGGTTTGTCTCTTTTCTCCTCTGGCTCGTCTCTTTTCTACATTCCCATACATCTCTAAGACTAGCAAACTCGTCCCTTAGTCTGGCCACCAGGTTGAGCAGATAGCCAATCTGCTCACACCTAATGCAAGAGTTGCCCCCACTACCCTGCATCTCTAGAGCCAGGCTCCAGCACTCACTACAGCCAATACCTGGACAGCTACCTGCTTGTGTTCTACCTCGGTCTGGGTCGATGCTGATTTTTTAAAGGAGATTTTGCTGCGCGTTATAACCATGCTGCCCCTGGCCACGGCCCTGGCTGCCCCTGGACACACCACCCACTGGACAAAAAATTTAGAAAAAGTGCGTCGGCGTGCGAGAGCACCAGAGAGCACCAGAGCAGGTGGAACAGAAGGAACAGAAGGAAGGAACATTTCTATCCCCTTCCTTGACCTGGCTTTTCATCAATTTGTTATGGCTTGAATTTCTTTTCTTTCTTTCTCCAGATCCTTTATTTCAGCACCTTCTTGCTTTTCCTCTCCCCTTCTTCTGAGGAAGAACATTTGTGCAGATGGTTATGCAAGTATTACCTTTTTTTTCTCCCCTACTTCTTCCCAAGCCACCTTATGGTAAGGAAAAATTCTCTCTACTTAGACATTTCTGTTCACAATGGAGACAGAGGAGTTTAGTAAAGCTTTATTCAAGCAAAAGGAGAGTCTACAGGACAATTCCTGGTGGAGTCTCTCAAATTGCTGGGAGACACAGCTGCCCTTTTATCCTAAATTCCTGGCCATAAATTTCCCTCTCCCTTTCCCCATTGACTAGGGTACTCAGGATTTACAGTCTTTCCCCAAATGCCTACTATATTTCCCCCATCACATAAACCCCCCTATTTCATACATTGTTCATTTAAATCAGGTTCTTCATGACTCTGGGTGGAGAAGTTAATATTTAGCAGTCTATTAAGCCTGTGCTCTGGTCTGAAAATTCAAGAGTTTAGGCTGTGTTCAGTGTCTTGTCATCCTCCCAGAGACTCCCACTGATATACCTTGAATTTAAGATAAAGGGCTTTTGCAGCTGCTGCTTTGTTGTTTATACACATAGATAAGGGAAACTGTCTGGTTCCCCTCCCTTCTTCTTCCAACCCCACTTCAGACAATTCTTCCTCTGTAAAGACACTGGTTACTTTTAATCCCATCTTATTTTATCTTTTTAACTAACTGTGATCAGATTATGCTTAGATCTTTAGTAAATACACATGATAAATGAAACCCAGACATCATGTTAACAAAATCACAGTGTCAGAGGACCAGTGTTTTCATAGGAAGCAGAAATAACTTCTCTGAGGAAAAACATTATGTCCTGTAGGGAAGTTACAGAGCTTTGCAAATCAAACTTGTCCATGTTTCATAAAATGTTTCACACATGTTTAAATGTAGGACTTCTAAGAAACCAGATGATGCTTTAAGGCTGTTATTTTCAGACACATATGAGATCCTCTGAAGTTCACTCAGACTACTTTAATGGACAGAAGAAGGTGTAATCTTATAATACCTCAACGGAGATTTTTTTTTCCCCACTTCTTCTAAATGCACAGGTGGTTCATATATTGGATTATAAAAACTTATCCCTTACTGGTTTATTGGTTTACATAGTATATTATTCCTATACTCCTATACATGGCACCTTTTACACTCACTATGTTCTTGCTACAAACATGTCTTGTGGCAGAGTTTGAAGTTCTGTTTTTCCATTTTGTAAAGAGTATCTTTTCTCAGTTTTAAGTGGGTTTTGGTGTAGTTTCAGGATAAGCAGCTGTTACCTGAGCTGGAGCTTGGTGCAGGAACACTCAGCTCTTTATTATACATAGCTGTAGCTATTCTTGTAACTCAGGACATTTTCCTATTTGCTTGAATAGTCAGTTGATTGGATGAATTGCTTTAATATTGTTGTACAATAGTATATAACACTGGCCTGTTCACATTTCCCACTAGCTTAACACAAGGAAATTATCTTCATAATTTTTAATGAACTTAAGTCCAGTTACAGAGAAGAAAAGGCATGTAATTACTTGCCCTTTTACTGTATGAAAACACATTTTATTTCATAAGCCAAACAGAAAGGGAGATGTCTGTCATTACATTTCCTGGTTAAACCCCTACAATTATATATTTAACAAAGCTGCTTTTTAGCTTTTTTATTTATCTACAGTAACTGCAGTCTTTATAATTTTGTGTTTCTCTGGAAAATTATGTCCGGTCATACTGAGGAGCTCTGTGATCACTGTTAATGAATTAAACCTTTCTGGACTATACTGATGTCTCTTGTTACCCTATTGTTGTTGTTAGTATTATCTCCATTTAACCAATTAAGAAAATGCTAAAGCATATGATTAGGAGAGATTAAACTACTTGCCTTTCTGTGATGAATTGTTCTGCCTCATTTCCTCTCAAAAGAACATAAATGCTCCTCTTTTCCACCTTGATTTTCATCTCACTTGATGATCTCTTATGCAAAGTCCCAGTCCCCCCATTGCCACATTTGCCACCCATCCAGTGACTCACTACAAGCTTTCTGAATTTGTATTTACTCTAAACTTGAGCAATAGCTTTTCTCAACAGGTTTATGTGTTGGCCTCCTTGGATCTCTGATTTTCTTGGAACAAAGGATAATAAAAAGGCAGCATTTGTAACTTAGTTCCTATCTGTGTTTAATGATCAGAAACTCACATGATAGTAAGTTGTTTCCATTGTAGCAATGTTAATTATAGTAATTTTAATACACTATATGACAAGCTATCACATAAAAACACATTCATTCAGAGCTACTCCCTTTAGGGTCTTTTTTACTCTAAAATACTATGAAGTGGCAACTGTGAGTAGCTGGCTACTTCATCAAGTATGTACTAGCACAAACCAATGTAATGTAATATAAAGATGTTGACATTAAACCCAAAACAAATTGTTAACTGATAGGGAGATTATAACAGCACAGTATCTTGCATGGGGCTTGATAAATGAAGCCCCAGTAAAAATTAGTTTATAAGATGAACTTTAGAGCAGCAGAATGCAGCTTTCTCATGTCTGTGTCAGTAAGGTCCATCAGCCACTGTAGGATGTAGGAAGTGACCTTCTTTCTCTTTGTGCTGAATATTAAGAAATTCTTCATAGATGGGCAGAGGAACAGAGTTTAAAACTTGCCAGTCCTGCAGTACACCTGTCTTTTGCATGACAGAGGCTGCAAAGGAAAGAAGCCTTCTCACGTCTAATGTCTGCTGATACAGTACAGCAGTGGCCGAAACTCCTCTTCCTTTTTCTGGGACCTGCCCATTTGTTCACTGTACAGACTACCTCAGCATACAACACACTCTTGAAATTACTGCAATCCAGGAAGCAAATAGAAGAGATTTAGCAAGCAGGAGGGATTTAAGTATTTATTAGAGATGTCTGAAATATGACAGTTGCCTTCAACAGAGCTTGTTCAGGCTCTTCTAAAACTTTCGCTTCATATAGGATTAAACTATTCAAATTTTACTTTGAGTACCAGCTTCAAGTAAATTCTAAAGGGTTCAGGCTACAAAACTATGGAAATATGAGTTCTATATAAGGAAATTTAATATGTAGGATAAGCCTGAGACATTTAATGCATCAGGAAGTCATCAAAAACAACTGTATGGATTGTGTATGTTTTATTTTTAAAGGACTGGGTAATTAATCTCTAAGTAAGATCAAAAAAGGGAGAGAACAAATAAAATCTCATGTTTCACATCACAAAGCAGGCTGGTTGCCTGCTGCAAGAAAGTAGAGTTGAATAAGTTTAATAGTATTTAATAACAGTTTGGAATGGCTCTTGTTGAAACGAAAAATGTTTTTCTAACTTTAGTTGAAATTATATGTCCCTGAGACAAAGGCAGTGGATGAAGGCTCCACATAAGATGGAGAAGGAGGGAGCAATAGGAGGTGGGAACCTAAGAGACAAAGGGGAATGAAAACAGCTCCCTGTCTGGAGTGGCAGGCAAATCACCTCCAGGCCTCCCTCTCCTTCCCAGTTGCCCTTATGCAACAGATATGGGGCTCTGGAACTTGAAGGCCAGGCAAATGAGGATGTAAATGAAGGCAGTTGCTCCATCTAGGGAGCTGCTTAGGGTGAGTCAGTCAGCCCCATTCATTATGAGTACCTCTGGTAAGGGAAAAAAAGACAAAAAGAGGGTAATTTCTGTAGGCAATTCCCTTCTGAGGGGCACTGAGGATCCCATTTTCTGACCAGACCTATCCCACAGTGAAGTATGATTCCTCCTTGGTGCTTGTGTTAGAGACATTGCAAACAAACTCTGATCTGGTATGGCTCTCTGACCATTACTCACTATTAGTTACACAGGTGGACCCTGAAGACATTGTGGAGGCAAGTCTAGAAATTATCAAAAGGGAGTTCAGGGTTATGGTGCCATTGGCTGAACAATTCAGAGGATAGGTAGCATCTCCCCCAAGCCTTTCAGTGGAAGTGAAGAGTACTGAAAGGAACAGTAACACACACCTGCTTAACATCTGGTTTGGAGGTTGGTGCTATTGGTGGAATTTTGGTTTCTTTGATCACAGGGAGTTTTACACAGTACTGCCAGCAACAGATGAAGTCTGGGTCTTCCAGGGGAAAAAGGATTCTTGACCATGAGTTGGCAGGGCTTATCAAGAGGTGTGATGAAGAAAGGGGATAAAACTAGGTTCATGAGACTAGGGGTATCATGTCAATACTGGGTGTGAAATCAATAGCCCATTTCAAATGCACCTATACCAATGCATGGAGCATGGGCAACAAAGAGCTGGAGATGGAAGCCACTGTGCAGCAAGATAGCTATGACTTAATTGCCATCACAGAAACATGGTGGGATGACTCTCATGACTGGAGGATTGCAATGGATGGCTAAGTACTTTCTAAGACAGGCCAGCAAGGCAAGGTGGTAGAGTTGCTCTCTATATGAATCAGCAGCTGGAATGTATTGAGCTCTGCCTAGGTAGGGAAGAAAATCCAGTTGAAAGTGTGGGTAAGAATTAAGGGACATGCTAATATGGGTGATAATGTAGTAGTTATTTACTATAGGCCACCCGATCAGGAAGAGGAAATCAATGAGGCTTTCTACAGACAGCTTAAGGTAGCCTCATGATCATACACCCTGATATCATGGGGCACTTCAACCGCTGCTGGAAACACAACACAGCAAGGCACAAACAGGAGGTTTCTGCAGCACATTGATGATGATTTTTGGCACAAGTGGTGGAGAACCCTACAAGGAGAGGTAAATTCCTGGATATTGTGCTAACAAGGAAAGAAAGCATGTGAAGGTTGGAGACAGACCATGCTTCAGTGACCATGAGATAGTGGATTTTAGGATCATGTGAGGAATTATCAGGATTGTAACCCTGTACTTCAGGAAAGCCAGCTCCAACCTTTCCTGAGACCTCCTTGGAAGAATCACATGGCCTAGGGTTCTAGAAGGTAGGGGCAATGAAGAGATGTGGTTAATACTCAAGCACCACCTCCTCTAAACTCAAGATTGGTGCATCCCCATGAGTAAGAAATCAAGCAGGGGCAGCAAGAGACCTGCATGGATGAGCAAGGAGCTTCTGGAAAAACTGCAATGGAAGAAGGAAGTCCACAGTATGTGGAAAAGGGGACTGGTCACTTGAGAGGAATATAGGAATGTTGCCAGAATACGAAGGGATGTTACAAGGAAATCTAAGGCTCTCTTGGAAGTAAATCTGGCAAAAGATGTAAAAAGTAACAGGAAGGGCTTCTTCAAGTGCAGTTTCAGGAATATGAACACCAGTCAAAATGTGGGCCTGCTGCTGAATATGGTGGGTGACCTGGTGACAGAGGATGCAGAGAAGGTGGAGTTATCAAATGCCTTCTTTGCTTCAATCTTTACTGAAGGTCAGCTGTCAGTACCTGGAGGTAAGACAGAAAGTCTGGAGGAAGGAAGACTCTCCCTTAGCCAAGGAGGACTGGGTTAGAGATCACTTACACAAGCTGGACACCCACAAATCCATGAGCCATGATGGGAAGGCGCTGGATGATGTTATTGTTAAGCCACTGTCCCCACATCTTTGAAAGGTAATGGAGAACAAGGGAAGTACCAGAGGATTGGAGGAAAGTCAATTCACCAAGGAAAAATCATGCTTGAACAACCAGCCAGCCTCCTGTGATGGTGTGACCAGCTGAATACATGAGATAAGAGAGCAGTGGGTGTTGTCTACCTCAGCTTCAGCAAGTCTCTTGACACTGTCTCCCACAACATCCTCATAGGAAGTGTGGGTTAGATGATTGTACTACAAGGTGGATTAACAACTGGCTGTATGACACAGTACAGAGGATTGTGATCAATGGTGCAGGGTCTAGTTGGAGGCCTATGGCTAGTGGTGTTCCTCAGGGCTCAGTACTGAGTCAAATCCTGTTCAAAATATTCATCAATAACCTGGATGAAGGAACAGAGTTTACTCTCACCAAGTTTGCTGATGATACAAAACTGGGTGGAGTGGCTGACACACCAGAAGGCTGTGCTGCCATTCACTGAGACCTGGGCAGGCTGGAGAGTTGGGCAGAGGCAAACTTTATGAAGTTCAACCAGAACAAGTGTAGGCTACTGCACCTGGTGGGGAATAACCCCATGTATCAGTACAGTTTAGGGACTGACCTACTGGAAAGCAGCTCTGCAGTGAAGGACCTGGGAATCCTGGTGGACAAGTATACTATTACCCAGCAATGTGCCGTTGGGACCAAGAAGGCCAACGGTATCCTGAGATGCATTTAGGAGAGTGTGGCCAGCAAGTAGAGGGATGTTCCCCTCTCCCTGTACTCTGGTGAGGCTGCACCTGGAGTATTGTGTCCAGTTTTGGGCTTCCCAGCTCAAGAGAGGGAACTACTGGACAGAGTCCAACAGAGAGCCACAAAGATAATTAAGGGATTGGAGCATCTCACAAGGAGATGCTGAGAGACCTGGGGCTATTTAGCCAGGAGATAAACAGACCGAGAGAGGATCTTATAAATGCATATAAATAACTAAACGTTAAAACAAGTCATGAGGTTGAGGCTGGGCTCTTCCCAGTCATGGCAAATAACAGGACACAGCGCAACAGATACAAACTAGAACACTGAAGGTTTCACTTGAACTTAAGATGAAACTTCTTTGCTTGAGGGTGGAAGAGTACTGGAACAGCCTGCCCCGGGCAACTGGGAAGACTCCTCTGGAGGCTCAAAACCCACCTGGACATGTTTCTATGCAACCTGGTCTAGGCAAACCTGCATTAGTAATGGGGTTGGACTGGATGATCTCAAATCGTCCCTTACAAGTCCCACCATTCGGTGATTCTGTGATCTCTGAGTGGGCCCGGAAAGCCAACCGCTTCCTGAGATGACCTGCAGTGCAGTGGGACAGCAGCTGCAGTAGTCTAGGTGGGTAGTTGAGCGCACCAGAAACGGCCAGCCCCAGCCCCGCTTCTCCGCCAGCAGCGCGGCGGCGCCGGCGCCGGCGCGCAGGGCGCCCTGCCCATTGCGTCAGCCGCCCAACGGCACTCGCAGCCACATCAACGCGGCAGCCGCCCGCCTGTGCCACCGAGCGACACGGCCCTCCCTACCTGGCATACGCCACTGCGCCCACCCGTGACAATGCCCTCGCCCTCTCTCACAACTAAACAACATCTGCTTCCCCGCCCTCTCTCTGACGTTAATTGAGCGGTTTTACATATCCCCTCCCAAAGGCCAGCCTCTCGCTCAGAGCTCCCCCGGAGGAGCTGTTAGTCCCTCGCGGGCCGCCGTGGTGAGGGAAGCTCGCTGAGCAGAAGGGGTGCCCGGCGAACGGTGTCCCGGGACCCCGGCCGCTCAATTGTCACGTCGCGGCCGTTGCCGCCCTGTGAGGCTGGCGGGGCTGATCGTCTCGGGGCTTCGCCTGACTAGTGTTGAAGACAGGTGGCCTAGGGAGCGGCTACTAAGACTAAAGCTGAAGTTCTATACCCATATATAGCTTGTACACACAATATACACATATATGATTACACAAATATGTGTATGAAGTATTTCCAAGAACCTCATAGTGAGAAACCAGCCAATTCCTGCTTGCACTGGGACTGTTTCATACACAGGCATACGGTGCTTCTCTGCAGGCTGTGATGTTTCGGTCAGATGAGGGCACAGTGTGGAGGCTAAGCCTGACCTTCCCAAAAGCAGAGACTGGCTCCGTGACCCTGGGTTCAGCACCAAGATGCTCCCCTGCAAGAAAGACTGCCAGCAGGCCCTGCCTCGGCTCCTGTACCAGCAAGTTAAAACCCAAGGAGGAATGCTGTTCAGGTAGGTTATGTTGGCTGATAAGTTTCTCACCTTTCCTGTGTTCCCCCTCCAAGGAGGTTTCTGACGAGGGGAATGAAGACAAAGATTGTGCCCGGTTGGTAGCCGTGATGCAAAACACGGGCTTGGCTGGTTGTACTTTCTTTATTGCAAGTTCCTAGGAGTACTCTGTTAAGTATATCCAATTCAGATTTTAGTTAAGGAAACGACACTGTTTTACAAAGCACTCCATAGTGGTCTCTCTGTGTTTCTAGGAGGAAGTGCACCTGACAGTGGGTGGGAACAGTGCTTACTATCCTGGATGCTCCTAGGAACAGCACCTGTTTTCCTGGCCATTCCTGCCCTGTACACCTGGGAATTGAGAGAAAAACTGGCTTGGTCTAGCTCCTCAGAAAGCCACCTGACTACAGCATCGGGTAGCGAAATCCTCTGTCATCTAGGTAGTGAGCAGAGCCAAGATTTGAGAATGATTCATGTGAAATGGTAGAAATAACATTTTTAAGGAAGATGAATAAAGAAAGGCTACTACTAAAGACATTTTGCAGGAGGTCCTACTCCCCATTTTTAACCATGCAGGATGATGAATGAACCCAAACCAGCAAGCACTGCTTGAATCATGCACTTTCAAATTCAAACCTGGTCCAGTGACTGATACAGTTTACAGTGCTTAGGCTAATTTATCAGTCAACCAGCCTTTCAGTGTGTACTTAGTGTTAAGCACATATAGCCCAATTTATTTGTATGCCTAAAGTTTAAGGATGTGTGACTGTTGTTGGATAATGGCCTCATTACCTCTGTAGTTCAATTTCTGCACAACTCCACTGTTACTTCTGTGCTGTTTTGTAGGGATTTCTTATATGTAGTATTGGTTAAATTGGTTAAAATTTATATGCCTATGAATATTTCTGGACACTCAGGATTCTTAAGAACTTGTTGCAGCTTTCTTGAGTCAATGGCACTCTTCAATAAAAAGATCAGTTTAGGTTACAAGCCTGGAAGTATAGCTAAGACAATGTACTTAAAAATTGTTGCCTGCTTAGCAACATGTGTCTGTGGTACCTCTGCCTATGGAAAATCCTTCTGATTAGCACTGGAGATTTGACCAGATTAGAATTATATTAGATTTCTAATCCTGCTTTATTTTCCCATTTTGTTTTCAGTTGTTACAGATTAAAAACCTTATTTGCATATAATGGATTTAGAAGCTAATTAATCAATCTTGTCTCAGTATCTTAGGAAAAAAAAACCCAAAACAACCAAACAACCAACCCCCCCCAAAAACCCCAACCAACCAACCAAAAACCAACAAACCCAGAAAACCAAGACCCAAACACAAATCAAACAAAAAAGTTTGAGAATCCTGTCATTGTAGCATTAAAACTGATCTTACTTTTCCAGAGAGTTGTCCTAGGAAGTGCTGGATATGCTTCTTACACAGAAATTTTGAGTGTGAAGGGTAATGAATAAGGGTAATAAACAGGAATTTGGAAGTAGGTTTCCAAGTCCATACTTAGTCTTAAATAAGTGGCCTGATTTTTCAAAGAGGCTGAGCAGCCACTTGTGTGTGTGAATTCCACTGGAGTCCTTAACTGCTCAGCACTTCCAGAAACAGACCTGTTACTCAGGATCAGCAATGTGAAATTTTTTACAGCTTTTCCTGTATGTCTTAAAGTTGGGTCAGTTTTACTCACTTGGGTGCCTAGAGTACTGCTGAGGACATCCCCATTTCGCCTTGCATCATCTTCCTTATTTTAAGTTTTGACAGAGGAAAGCCTGGTTTACGTAGTGAGGTGACTGAGAGATCTGAGACACTGTCAGCCTTATTTCACCCTCACTTACTTGTGAACTGACTTGATTCTCTGCTGCAGATTTCAGTGACTATTAAACAGAAACTGTGGTTCTTCTGCAGGTTTGGAAAATCCTGTTCTTAACCAAAAGGATTTTACAATTTTTTTACCTCTCTGTAGATGAAATTAGTCCATCTCTGGAAATACTGACATCAAAAAGCCAGAACAATGCTGGAAAAGCCAGAAACAATGTTTATCAAAAGCCAGAAAAAATGTTTAAACATGAGCTTGAACTTGCATAGTGACATATTTTATATATGTATCCTACTGCATCTTTTCACCATATGAATTCATCTTCTGTTTGTTATTGAAATCTTATTTTATGAAATATAGGTCTTTCTGTGTTTTTGCAGCATATTGAACAAAAATTGTTAACTCTGATGCACCTTGAGGTGACATGTGAATGGATAAATTGTCTAGCATAGTCAAAATAATATCTTTTTTCAGTAGAGCTATGTTAATTTCTGGATCCGTGTCTTCCACTTACACACTAGTTCATTGTTGCTTTCTTTTTCTTCATGTCAAATTCATGCTATAGTATATGGAAGCACAGAAACTTGCTAATACTATGCAATAGCCTTATCTCTTGAGAGGATTAAATGATAATAGGATTATAAATTTTCATGTAGTATTTTTTGTTTGTTATGTAATGCTTATTAGGATGTTGTGAGAGGAAGCTGGAAGCAGTTAAAGGTTTTTTAAGTCAGTATATTGTTTGGAGATTTTCCAGAACCTCATTCCATTTGAGGAAATTAAGAAGTTTCTTCTTTTTATGGTTGTGGAAGGTTGACCCTGGCTAGACACCAGGTTGCCCACCAAAGCCACTATATCATTACCCTGGACTTTAGGCATTCAGACTTCGATCTCTTCAGGGATCTGCTGGCCAAAGTATCATGGGACAAAGGCCCACAGGGAAGAGAGGCCCAGGACAGCCAGTCGGTGCCCAGGAACAAAGTATACCAACAAAGAGGAAAGCAGGAAAGAATGCTAGGAGACCCGCCTGGATGAGCAAGGAGCTCCTGGACACACTGGCACACAAAAAGAAACTGTACAAGGAGAGGAACAAAGGACAGCTGGAATAGGGAGCATATAAGGAAGCTGCCCAAGCAGCAAGAGACCTGGTTAGAAAAGCTAAAGCTCAGTTAGAATTAAATCTAGCCAGGGAGATCAAGTGGAAGAGCAAAAATTTCTATATGTATATTAATGGTACAAAGAAGACTAAGGAAGGTGTCAGCCTCCTCAGAAAAGAAATGGGAGAACTGGTGACAGGTATGTGGAGAAGGCTGAAGTTCTCAATGACTTCTTTACCTCAGTCTTCACTGCAAGGGCTCCAGTCACACTCCTGGAGTGACAGAAGATAGTGGCAGGGGCTGGAAGAAGGAATTGCCCAGTGTAAGTGAAGATGGTTTGTGACCATTTGACAAAGCTGAAAGTGTTCAGGTCCATGGGACCAAATGGGATACACCCACGGGTGCTGAGGCAACTGGCGGATGAGGTTGCTAAACTGTTCTATTATATTCCAAAAGTTATGGCAGTCTGGGGAAGTCCCCACTGACTGGGAAACAGGAAACATAACTTCCATTTTCAAAAAGGGAAAGAAGGATGATCAAGGGAACTACAGGCCAGTCAGCCTCACCTCTGGGCCCAGTAAGGTCATGGAACAGATCCTCCTAGAGGCACTGATGAGGCAGAAGAATAATGAAGAGGTGATTGGATACAATCATCCTGGCTTCACCAACAGCAAATCCTGCCTGACAAACCTCTTAGCCTTCTACAACAAGGTCACAACATGAATAGATGAGGGGTGAGCAACTGATGTCGTTTACCTGGACTTGAGCAAAGCCTTCGACACTGTCCCGGAAGACATCCTGGTCTCCAAGCTGGTGACACATGGGTTTGATGGGTGGACCACTAGATGGATAGGGAACTGGCTTGATGGCCGCACCCAAAGAGTGGCTGTCAAAGGGTCCATGTCCCAGTGGAGGCCAGTGACAAGCGGAGTCCCTCAGGGATCAGTCCTGGGACCAGTCTTGTTCAACATCTTTGTGGGTGCCATGGACAGTGGCATCGAGTGCACCCTCAGCAAGTTTGCTGATGGCACCAAGCTGTGTGGTGCAGTGGACACGCTGGAGGGAAGGGATGCCATCCAGAGGGACCTGGACAGGCTGGAGAGGTGGGCACAAGCCAACCTCATGAGGTTCAACAAGACCCAAGTGCAGGGTCCTGCATCTGGGTCGAGGCAATCCCAGGCACAAATCCAGGCTGGGCAGTGACTGGCTGGAGAGCAGCCCTGAGGAGAGAGACTTGGGGGTGCTGGTGGACGAGAAGCTCAACATGAGCTCTCAATGTGCACTTGCAGCCCGGAAAGCCAATCAGATCCTGGGCTGCATCAGGAGAAGTGTGGCCAGCACGTCAAGGGAGGTGATTCTCCCCCTCTACTCAGCTCTGGTGAGACCCCACCTGGAGTACTGCGTCCAGTTCTGGAGCCCCTATTACAAGAGGGATATGGAGGTGCTGGAATGAGTCCAGAGAAGGGCCACGAGGATGATCAGAGGGCTGGAGGACCTCTCCTATGAGGACAGACTGAAGGAGTTGGGGCTGTTCAGTCTGGAGAAGAGAAGGCTCCGAGGTGACCTCATTGTGGCCTTCCAGTATCTGAAGGGGCCTACAGGAAGGCTGGCGAGGGACTTCTCAGGATCTCAGGAAGTGATAGGACTAGGGGGAATGGAATGAAGCTGGAGGTGGGGAGATTCAGGCTGGACGTGAGGAGGAAGTTCTTCACCATGAGAGTGGTGAAGCCCTGGAATGGGTTATCCAGGGAGGTGGTTGAGGCCCCGTCCCTGGAAGTGTTTGAGACCAGGCTGGATGAGGCACTGGCCAGCCTGATCTAGTGTGGGGTGTCCCTGCCCATGGCAGGGGGTTTGGAACTAGATGATCATAGAATCATAGAATCATAGAATCAGTCAGGGTTGGAAGGGACCACAAGGATCATCTAGTTCCAACCCCTGCCATGGGCAGGGACACCCGACACTAGATCACGCTGGCCAGAGCCTCGTCCAGCCTGGTCTTAAACACCTCCAGGGACGGGGCCTCAACCACCTCCCTGGATAACCCATTCCAGGGCTTCACCACTCTCATGGTGAAGAACTTCCTCCTCACGTCCAGCCTGAATCTCCCCATTTCCAGCTACATTCCGTTCCCCCTAGTCCTATCACTACCTGAGATCCTGAGAAGTCCCTCCCCAGCCTTCCTGTAGGCCCCCTTCAGATACTGGAAGGCCACAATGAGGTCACCTCGGAGCCTTCTCTTCTCCAGACTGAACAGCCCCAACTCCTTCAGTCTGTCCTCATAGGAGAGGTGCTCCAGCCCTCTGATCATCCTCATGGCCCTTCTCTGGACACGCTCCAGCACGTCCACATCTCTCCTGTAATATGGGCTCCAGAACTGGACGCAGTACTCCAGGTGGGGTCTCACCAGAGCTGAGTAGAGGGGGAGAATCACCTCCCTTGACCTGCTGGTCACACTTCTCCTGATGCAGCCCAGGATCTGATTGGCTTTCCGGGCTGCAAGCGCACATTGAGAGCTCATGTTGAGCTTCTCGTCCACCAGCACCCCCAAGTCTCTCTCCTCAGGGCTGCTCTCCAGCCAGTCACTGCCCAGCCTGGATTTGTGCCTGGGATTGCCTCGATGCAGATGCAGGACCCTGCACTTGGGTCTTGTTGAACCTCATGAGGTTGGCTTGTGCCCACCTCTCCAGCCTGTCCAGGTCCCTCTGGATGGCATCCCTTCCCTCCAGCGTGTCCACTGCACCACACAGCTTGGTGTCATCAGCAAACTTGCTGAGGGTGCACTCGATGCCACTGTCCATGTCACCCACAAAGATGTTGAACAAGACAGGTCCCAGGACTGATCCCTGAGGGACTCCGCTTGTCTCTGGCCTCCATTGGGACATGGACCCGTTGACAGCCACTCTTTGGGTGCGGCCATCAAGCCAGTTCTTTATCCATCTAGTGGTCCATCCATCAAACCCATGTGTCGCCAGCTTGGAGACCAGGAGGTGGTGCGGGACAGTGTCGAAGGCTTTGCTCAAGTCCAGGTAAATGACATCAGTTGCTCGCCCCTCATCTATTAATGCTGTCACCTGCTCATAGAAGGCCACCAGGTTTGTCAGGCAGGATTTGCCCTTGGCAAAGCCATGCTGACTATTCCAAATCACCTCTTCACTATTCTTCTGAGTCATTAGTGCCTCCAGGAGGATCTGCTCCATGATCTTTCCGGGCACAGAGGTGAGACTGACTGGCCTGTAGTTCCCCGGTTCCTCCTTCTTGCCCTTTTTGAAAATGGGAGTAATGTTTCCCCTTTTCCAGTCTGTGGGGACTTCCCCAGTCTGCCATGACTTCTGGAATATAATAGAGAGGGGCTTGGCAACCTCATCTGCCAGTTCTCTCAGCACCCGTGGGTGTATCCCGTCGGGTCCCATGGACTTGAACACTTTCAGTTTCTTCAGGTGATCACGAACCTGTGCTTCACTTATGATGGGCAGTTCTTCCTCCCCGTCCCTGGCATTGTCTGCCATGACACCAGGAGTGTGCCTGGAGGCCCTTGCAGTGAAGACTGAGGTAAAGAAGTGATTGAGTACCTCAGCCTTTTCCACATCACTTGTGACTAATTCACCACTTTCCTTTCTGAGGGGGCCCACACCTTCCCTAGTCTTCTTTTTGCCATTAACATACCTATAGAAATTCTTAGTGCTCCCTTTAACCTCCCTGGCTAGATTCAGTTCAAACTCTGCTTTGATCCTTGTGGTCCCTCCCAACCCTGACTGATTCCATGATTCTAGATTATATGACTATCCAATCAACTAAACCATGGCACCAAGGACCCCATCCAGTCTCCCCGGGCAGCCCATTCCAATGACTAATCACTCTTTCTGTGAAGATCTTCTTCCTAATATACAGTCTAAACCTCCCCTGGTGCAGCTTGAGACTGTGTCCTCTTGTTCTGGTGCTGGTTATTTTCTTCTTTTGTAAAAAAAGGATAAAATCCTGTTTGTTATTGCACAGCACTTAACTGTGTTTGAGAAGTGCTATTAGAGAATTGTTAATAAAAATTATCTCTTCTGTTTTCCAGAGAGATTGGTGCTTTCCCAGCTGATATTTGTGTTTGAAAAGGACTGTCCTTCAAAGGTAAAAAGCTTTTTTCTTTGTTTGGGGGTTTTGTTTGTTTGTTTGTTTTAATAATTGATAAAAACATGCTGAGGAAAGAGTATTCTATAGACAATGATCCTAGCAGAGAGTTTAGCCCCAGTTAAGGCTTGTAAGAAATGATCTCAAAACAGAACAAGGAAAAGTAGAAACTAGAAATAAAACTGATTGTAATGCATGTATGCTGTATTGATATACAGAAATAGCTGCACTGTTCTCCTTGACCTTCCCACACATAATTTTTTTTCTAGAGGCCTGCAGAAGACCCAGATTGCAAACCTGAAAATGGTAATAACCACCTCACTGAAACACTGTAGTAACTGAGTTATTCACAGAACTGACTGATGGCTGTGAGAATAATATTTGGGCTCTTACTTACTCTTACCAGGCAATCCCTGAAAATATAAAGCAGTTTCTAGAAGGGTGTTTTCTTCTATCCAGCCAACAGCTGACCTGGAAAACCCTGAAAGGCTGCATATTGCTGCTATGGGATGTGTGCACAAGTCACTGAGTCTACTGTGCAGAAGGACTGATCTGTTTTTTAGAGTGTTTATTTAACATATGGGTGGGACCAGAAAGATGTTTCTGAATTTGGGTATTAATGTGTATACTGTGTTTTGTTTTATCTAGTCCTGTGACATACATGGATGTAGCTAAGAGGATTTAACATAAGCTAAGGTTTGGTTTACTCTGAAGATTACACTGATATTGTACAGAAAAAAAAATCATAGATACAGTGGAAATTTTAGAGTATGATCCAGAATCCAGAATTAACCAGGTTGGAAAAGACCTTTGAGATCACCAAGTCCAACCTATCACTCAACACCATCTAATCAACAAGTCAACAAGTGGCTTAGAGGTTGGTGCAGTCAGAAGAATTTTGGGTTTTTTGATCTTGAAAAACTTTCTACTACACCAGGTCAGCTGGTAACAGATGGAGTACATCTGTCCCAGAGGAGGGGAAAGGTCACAGTACATGAGAATGGCCTGTCCCCCAAAGGTAAAAAGATTCTGGGAAGGGAATTAGCAAGTCTCATTGACAGGGCTTTAAACTAGCTTTGAAGGGGAAGGGGCTGAAACCAGTCCCCCCAGACAGGAGTCTGAGGGTGGTAAGCTGGAGTCAGGGGCAAAACCAGCAGCCCAGCTGAAGTGCATGTACACTAATGCACGAAGTATGGGCAACAAACATGAGGAGCTGGAAGCCTTGTTGCAGCGAAAGATATGATGTAGTTGCCATCACGGAGACGTGGTGGGATGACTCGCATGACTGGAGCGCTGCAATTGACAGCTACAGGCTATTCAGGAGAGACAGGCAGGGAAGAAGGGGTGGAGGGGTGGCCCTGTACATCAGGGAGGCTCTTGATGCCATTGAGCTAGAGATCAGGGATGATCGGGTTGAGTGCGTGTGGGTAAGAATTATAGGGAAGACCAGCAGGGCAGACATGCTGGTTGGAGTCTGTTATAGACCACCCAACCAGGAGGATGATCTTGATGAAGCATTCTATAGGCAGCTTAAGGCTGTCTCAAGATCGCCTAACCTTGTTCTCGTGGGAGACTTCAACCTGCCTGATATCTGCTGGGATCACAACATAGCAGAGAGGAGGCAGTCTAGGAGGTTCTTAGAGTGCATGGAGGACAGCTTCTTATCCCAGGTGCTGCGCGAGCCTACCAGGGGTAAGGCTATGCTTGACCTCCTCTTCACCAACAGGGAAGGGCTGGTGGGTGATGTGGTGGTCGGAGGGTGTTTAGGCACCAGTGACCACGAGATAATTGAATTTTCAGTATTCAGCCAAGCCAAGAGGGGGAGCAAGAAGACCTCCACTCTGGACTTCCGGAGGGCGGACTTCAGGCTACTCAAGGAGCTAACTCAGAAGGTTCCTTGGGAAACAGCCCTTAAAAACAAAGGGGTTCAGGAGAGCTGGACCTACTTCAAGAAAGAACTCTTGAAGGCGCAGGAACAGGCTGTGCCGGTGTGCCGGAAGATGAGCCGCCGGGGCAGACGGCCAGCCTGGTTGGGTAATGAACTTCTAAAGGAACTAAGGGAAAAAAAGAGGGTGTATTATCTTTGGAAAAAAGGGGAGGCAACCCACGGAATGTTTAGGGATGTTGCTAGGTCTTGTAGGAAGAAAATTAGGGAGGCAAAAGCACATTTGGAGCTCAGACTGGCCTCTGCTGTGAAGGACAACAAAAAGTCCTTCTATAAATATATTAATAGCAAGAGGAAGGGCAAGGAGAAGCTCCACTCCTTGGTGGGCATGGAGGGGAATATTGTAACAAAGGATGAGGAAAAGGCAGAGGTGCTTAACACCTTCTTTACCTCAATTTTTACTAGCAGGACAGAAGGGCTTCCAGACAGCTGGCCTGCAGAGCTGGCAGAAGGAGCCAGGGAGCTGCATAGTTTTCCCCTGTTCCAGGATGGGACAGTTAGAGATCTTCTCAGCCGCTTGGACCCCCACAAGTCCATGGGACCGGATGGGATCCATCCTAGGGTGCTGAGGGAGCTGGCGGATGAGCTGTCCAGGCCGCTCTCCATCATTTTTCAGCAGTCCTGGCTCACTGGAGAGGTCCCAGAAGACTGGAAGCTGGCCAACGTGGTGCCCATCCATAAGAAGGGCCAGTTGGAAGAGCCGGGGAATTATAGGCCTGTCAGCCTGACCTCAGTGCCAGGCAAGATTATGGAACGGGTCATCTCGAGTGCGATCACACAGCACTTACAGGATGGCCAGGGGCTCAGGCCTAGCCAGCATGGATTTAGGAGGGGCAGGTCCTGCCTGACCAACCTGATCTCCTTCTATGATCAGGTGACCCGCCTGGTGGATGCGGGGAGGCCTGTGGATGTGGTCTACCTGGACCTCAGCAAGGCCTTTGACACCGTCCCCACAGCAAACTCCTGGCCAAGCTGGCAGCCCATGGCTTGGACAGGAGCACACTGCGTTGGGTTAGGAAGTGGCTGGAGGGCCGAGCCCAGAGAGTGGTGGTGAATGGTGCCACATCCAGCTGGCGGCCTGTCACTAGTGGTGTGCCCCAGGGATCAGTGCTGGGCCCATGCTTTTCAACATCTTTATTGATGATCTGGATGAGGGCATTGAGTCCATCATCAGTAAATTTGCAGATGACACCAAGCTGGGGGCAGGAGTTGATCTGCTGGAGGGCAGAGAGGCTTTGCAGAGAGACCTCGACAGGCTGGACAGATGGGCAGAGTCCAACAGCATGAGATTGAACACATCCAAGTGCCGGGTTCTGCACATTGGCCACAACAACCCCAGGCAGCGCTACAGGCTGGGGTCAGAGTGGCTGGAGAGCGGCCAGGCAGAGAGGGACCTGGGGGTGCTGGTTGATGGGAAGCTGAACATGAGCCAGCAGTGTGCCCAGGCAGCCAAGAGGGCCAACCGCATCCTGGCCTGCATTAGGAATAGTATGGCCAGCAGGAGCAGGGAGGTCATTGTGCCCCTGTACTCTGCTTTGGTTAGGCCGCACCTTGAGTACTGTGTCCAGTTCTGGGCCCCTCAGTTTAGGAAGGACATTGAGACACTTGAACGTGTCCAGAGAAGGGCAACAAGGCTGGTGAGAGGCCTTGAGCACAAGACCTATGAGGAGAGGCTGAGTGAGCTGGGGCTGTTTAGCCTGGAGAAGAGGAGGCTCAGGGGCGACCTCATTGCTCTCTACAACTACCTGAAGGGTGGTTGTAGCCAGGAAGGGGTTGGCCTCTTCTCCCTAGCAACCAGCACCAGAACAAGGGGACACAGTCTCAAGCTGCACCAGGGGAAGTTTAGGCTCGAGGTGAGGAGAAAGTTCTTCACCGAGAGAGTGATTCGTCATTGGAATGGGGTGCCCGGGGAGGTGGTTGAGTCTCCATCCCTGGAGGCGTTCAGGAGGGGACTGGATGTGGCACTTGGTGCCATGGTCTAGTTGTGAGGTTGTGGTTACAGGTTGGACTCGATGATCTTCAAGGTCTCTTCCAACCTTGGTAATTCTATTCTATTCTATTCTATTCTATTCTATTCTATTCTATTCTATTCTATTCTATTCTATTCTATTCTATTCTATTCTATTCTATTCTATTCTAAACTATTCTAATCAACTAAACCATGGCACGAAGTGCCTCATCCAGGCTCTTTTTAAACACTTCCAGTGATAGTGACTCCACCACCTCCCTGGGCAGCCCATTCCAATGGTAAATCACCCTTTATATGAAGAACTTCTTCCTAACATCCAGCCTGAACATCCCCTGGCACAGCTTGAGACTGTGTCCTCTTGTTCTGGCGCTGGTTGCTGGGAGAAGAGACCAGCCCCCACCTGGCTGCAACCAAAAAATAAAGCAGGGAGCAGGAGGAAGCTTGAGTGATTGTCCACACTGCTTAACTGATAGATCACTCCCTGGTCCTGTTTTGAACCTCTCCAACCAGCAATCTCCAAGCTGTAAGCAGTGTGACCAAGACAAGCTGTGCTACTTGGTCACAGATACCGCTCTGTTTCAGCAGTATAGGCAGAACCTAAAAGTCCACTTCAAAAAGCTAGTAGTTAGCAGATAATAATTTGTCCTACTGCTAATGAAGGCATGACATCAGGTTGGCTTACCTTAAAATTAATTTATTTTTTTTGTCTCTGAACAAAAGATACCTTTCAGTCTCTTACCCTTTCAGATTCAACACTTACTCAGCAAAGAGGGAGGTCATCTTCCTTTACTATCCCTCCTACCTTCCCTCCCTCCCAGCCACGTAATTGAAAAACAAACAAATGAAAAAGAATAACTATGTGAAACAAAACAAAACAAACAAAAGATACTTTTGTAGGAAAGTAGGTATTAGCTAAAATAAAGAAATGTACAGAAATGTTTTTTTTTTCTGCAGGACAGAGCTGGAGTGCATTGGAGTAGGCTGGTATTTGGACAGGAGAAAAAATGTGTTAGGAGGAGTAGTGGCAGTTCAACAGAAACTGTTGCATTTGCTGTTAGGAAATCCCACAGTGCTGGGGAAGAATCTTTGGATGATTTTCAAATAGGCCTTTACATGGTGTGCTACAAATTATACTTGTAAAACAGAATGGAGTTAAAGTAATTGCACAAATCAGATTGCCTGCAGTTTAATGGTGATGTTTGCCACAGGAATATAATTTTCTATCCTAGGAGGCTGTCCTCTACCTAATCAGTGTCCCTAAGAGTATTGTCCCACTTACCACCAATGGGAACAATGGAACGGTCATGAATCCTGGTGTATGAGACAGATCCTTGACAGATATTGGCATCAAGGGTCTACAAACAAGAGGACACAAGATTGTTATAGCAACGAACTACACTCTTTCTGCAATGAAAAGTAGCGATTGTGTGTAGATGTCAAATGTTAGGGCTAGGCTGGCCACTATAGAAATTGCAAACACTTTTTGTTAACCCCTTTCCATTGCCCAGTGGTTTTGGTGAAGAAGTGTTTTTGAAATACTAAACCTAAACATCCCCTGACACAGCTTGGCCATTCCTCTTGTCCTATTGCTTGTTACTTGGGAGAGAGACTGACTTTCATCTCACTACAACCTCTTTTCAGGTTGTTGTAGAGAGCAATAAGGTTTCTCCTCAGCTTGCTTTTCTCCTGACTAAACAATCTGAATTTCCTCAGACCTCTGAGATCATGGAGTCCATTCTATGACCTAGCAACACCACACTGACTAGACCTTGTCACTATGTGCCACATTCAATCTTTCTTTAAACACCTCCAGGGATAGTGACTCTACCACCTCCCTGGGTAGTCCATTCCAGTACCTAATTGCCCTTTCCATGAGGAAGTGCTTCCCAACATACAACATAAACCTCCCCGGTGCAGCTTCTGGCCATGCTTTCTCACCTTGTCACAAGCTGCCTGGGAGAAGAACCCAGACCCCACTTTACTGCAACTTCCCTTCAGGTAGTTGTAGAGTGTGATAATGTCCTCCCTGAGTCTCCTCCTGGCAAAACAATCCCAGCTTCCACAGCCTTTCTTCATAAGACTTTCCCTCCAGTCCCCTCACCAGTTTCATCACTCTCTGGACCCGCTCCAGCACCTCAGTATCTTTCTTGAAGTGAGGAGCCTGAAACTGCACACAGTACTTGAGGTGAGGCCTCACCAGTGCTGAGTACAGGGGCAGAATTACATCCCTAGTGCTGCTGGCTACACTATTACTGGTACAGGCCAAGATGCCATTGGCCTTCCATGCCACCTGGGCACACTGCTGGCTCATGTTCAGCCAGCTGTCAATCAGTACCCCTAGGTCCCTTTCTGCACTTGTAGGGCTTCACACATAGCCATATTATGTACATAAGAATTCTTCTTTTCTTTCTTTAGAGTCCTGAAAAGTATCCCAAAAGCATTTATTGAAGCTGATTCATACAAAGGAGAAGTAACATCCATGTGCATTGAATCTTTTCATGTAAGTCCACAAACAAGTAAGCATACTTAGTAAAGAAGTCTGCCTGGCTTTATTATATGTCTTGCTATATCTTAGAGGATGTCAACTGAGTGATGGTTAATAATTTTTATTCATTATTAAGTTACCCAGTCACTAACACACTTGCAGTATGTGCCAAAATTTGTGTTCAGAAAGCATTTGAGGCATGGAGTACATCCATCCCAGAGGGGGAGAAAAATCCTAGCACATGAGAACAGCCTATTCCACAAAGGGAAAAGGGTTCTAGCAAAGGAGTTGGCAGATCTCATTGACAGGGCTTTAAATGAGATTTGAAAGGGGAAGGGGCCCCCACCAGACAGGAGTCTGAGGGTGGTAAGCTGGAGTCAGGGGTGAGACCAGCAGCCCAGCTGAAGTGCGTGTACATTAATGCACACAGTATGGGTAACAAACAAAAGGACATGGAAGCCTTATTACAGCAGGAAACTTATGATGTAGTTGCCATCACAGAAACGTGGTGGGAAGACTCAGATGACTAGAGCACTGTAATTGATTGCTGCAGGCAAGGGAGAAGGGGTGGAGGGGTGGCCCTGTACATCAGGGAGACTCTAGACACCATGGAAGTAGAAATTAAAGATGATTAAATTGAGTGCCTGTGGATGAGAATTAGAGGGAAGGCCAACAAGGCTGACATCCTGGTTGGAGTCTATTATAGACCACCCAGCCAGGACGAAGAGGTTGATGAATTATTCTATAGGCAGCTAGAAGCTGTCTCAAGATCACCAGACTTTGTTCTTAGGGGCGATTTTAACCTGCCAGGTTATCTGATGGGAACTTAACACAGCAGAGAGTAGGCAGCCTAGAGGGTTCTCAGAGTGTATGGAGGATAGCTTCTTATCCCAGCTGCAGTGTGAGCCTACCAGTAACTAAAGATGAAGAAAAGGCAGAGGTACTTAACACCTTCTTTGCCTCAATTTTTAATAGCAGGATAGGTTGTCTTCCAGACAGCTGGCCTCCTGAGTGGCAGATGGGAGTCAGGGAGCAGTATAGGTCCCCTGTGGTCCAGGAGGAAGTAGTTAAGAGACCTGCTTAGCCACTTGGATCCCCACAAGTCCATGGGAGTGGATGGGATCCATCCTAGGGTGCTGAGAGAGCTGGCAGATGAGCTGGCCAAGCCACTCTCCATCATTTTCCACCAGTCGTGGCTCACTGGAGAGGTCCCAGATGACTGGAAGCTGGCCAATTTGATGCCCATCCACAAGAAGGGCCATAAGGAGGAACCAGGGAATTCCAGACCTGTCAGCCTGACCTCAGTGCCAGGCAAGATTATGGAACAGGTCATCTTGAGTGCAATCACACAGCACTTACAGGATGGCCACCTGGGGGGATCAGGCCCAGCCACCATGGATTCATGAAGGGCAGATCCTCATCAACCCGATCTCCTTCTATGATCAGGTGACCCTCCTGGTGGATGTGGGGAAGGCTGTGGATGTAGTCTACCTGGACTTCAGCAAAGCCTTTGACACTGTCCCGCACAGCAAACTCCTGGCCAAGCTGGCAGCCCTTGGTTTGGACAGCAGCACTGTGTGCTGGGTTAGGAACTGGCTGGAGGGCCGAGCCCAGAGGGTGGTGGTGAATGGTGCCACATCCAGCTGGCAGCCAGTCACTAGTGGTGTCCCTGAGAGATCAGTGCTTGGCCCCATCTTGTTCAATATCTTTATTGATGATCTGGATGAGGGGATTAATTCCATCAACAGTAAATTTGCAGATGACACCAAGCTGGAGGTAGGTGTTGATCTGTTCGAGGGTAGGAGAACTCTGCAGAGGGTCCTTGACTGGCTGGACAGATGGGCAGAGTCCAATGGCATGAGATTGAACACATCCAAGTGGCGGGTTCTGCACATTGGCCACAGCAACCCCATGCAGTGCTACAGGCTGGGGTCAGAGTGGCTGGAGAGCAGCCAGGCAGAAAGGGACCTGGGGGTACTGGTTGACAGTAGGCTGAACATGAGCCAGCAGTATGCCCAGGTGGCTAAGAAGGCCAATGGCATCCTAGCCTGGATCAGGAATGGTGTGGCCAGCAGGAGCAGGGAAGTCATTGTGCCTCTGTACTCAGCACTGGTTAGGCCACACCTTGAGTCCTGTGTCCAGTTCTGGGTTCCTCAGTTTAGGAAAGATGTTGAGTTGCTGGAACCTGTCCAGAGAAGGGCAACAAAGCTGGTGAGGGGTTTGGAGCACAAGCCCTGTGAAGAGAGGCTGAGGGAGCTGGGGTTGCTTAGCCTGTAGAAGAGGAACCTCAGAGGAGACCTTATTCCTGTCTACAACTACATGAAGGGAGGTGGTAGCCAGGTCGGATTTGGTCTCTTCTCCCAGGCAACCAGCACCACAAGAGGACACAGTCTCAAGCTGCAGCAGGAGAGGTTTAGGCTATATGTTAGGAATAAGTTCTTCACAGAAAGAGTGATTGGTCATTGGAATGGGCTGCCCAGGGAGGTGGTGGAGTCACCATCACTGGAGGTGTTTAGGAAGAGACTGGATGGGGTGCTTGGTGCCATGGTTTAGTTGATTAGATGGTGTTGGGTGATAGGTTGGACTTTGTGATCTCAAAGGTCTTTTCCAACCTGGTTAATTTCTATTCTATTCTATTCTATTCTATTCTATTCTATTCTATTCTATTCTATTCTATTCTATACAGAATAGAATGCAGAATAGAATACAGAATAGCCAGGTTGGAAAAGACCTTCGAGATCATCAAAAACTTAGAGACCTCTCTTCCTCCTTGGGCAATCTCGTTTAAAATGCCTACTTTTCCCACAGTAGTAATATTCGGTATCCTTACTTCCAGTTTAAGCATTCCCCTGGTCCCAGTGAGGCCTGGAGGTTTTATCCCTCATAGGTTGAGGAGGTGGAGGTTGGGAGAATTGTATTTTCTTCTCAGGTTTCCCCACCTGGCCTGCTTCCCTCATGCTGGCTACCATAATTTTGGCCTTTGCTTTTGTTTTTTTCTTATCTCTATGCATGCACACCCTCTGTGCTTCCCTCAATAATTCTTGAAGTCCTCTGTCCTGCCAATCTTCTATTTTTTCATTTCAATGAATGACAATATTTACCTTTAACAATATCTGGCCATCCTGACTGGTGGGATGTGTTCTTGAGTATTGTTGCATATTTTTCCATAATCTCTCAAGCCAATCAGTAGGGTTTTCCTCTCTTCCCTGTTGACTATCAAATGCCTTATTTGTATTTTGCCCCCTGGGTGTTGCTTCCTTTATGCCTCTAATAATCAAGGTGCAATATTCATTCATGGTTTGCCTGCCCCTATCATCGTGGTTCCAATTAGGAGGAGCTAGAGGCATCTTTTGATCACCTGGAGGTCCCTGCTGATTTTCCCTTTCCCAAATCCTCATTCCAGCTGTCCTAATCATCTTTCCTCTGAAGTAAAAAGGATTCCCATAATTGATTTTCCTCCCATGTGTAAATATTCAGCCCCAAGAATTGGTCAAATTGTTCTGCTACTCCAATCAGGTCTTCCAGGAGGCCTTTTAATTTCTTCTTGAAGTTTCTCACTTCAGTAGAAGTGAAGGGGGCATTTACATATCCAATTCCCCCATTCATTCCCCCCAGGGGTACCTCTCAAAGGACATAGTGATACTCCTTCATATGGATTGTCTGAATCAGTAGACTCTTCCTCCAAAACCATGACATTTGTAGTTTGCCTACCTCCTCTCCTTTGGCGGGTGGATCTAGATGGGGGACAGCTAGGGGTTGGGCTAGTGGGTCCTTCTGCAGGGGGGACGGGAGCTGTAGGGAGCATGGGGGCTGCTGCTGTAGGGTTATAAGGTGGGGGTAAGTGATTCAGTGGTTCCCACTTTTCAGGTTCTGGCTCTCCTTCCACTACCTTAAAAACCATTACTGCTGTCACTGACCAAATGTTTCCTTTCCAGCAAGCAGCATATTCACTCTCCTCCTGATTGAAAGGCTCCTTACTGTTAACATAAAGGTTGAAAGCCCAACAGATACATCCTTCCAAGGACCCATATTGGGGCCAAATAAATTGCCTTGTCTAATCTTCTCTCTAGCCCATTTCTCCATACAATAATATATCATTATTGCCTTATTCTCATCCCCTGTATCAGGATCATTTTCCCAATATGCTAATTGTAACCCCAGAAGACTGTCCGGGGTTATGTCCCTGGGTTCCCATTTGCTCCCATTTTTCCCGGGGCCGGTCTGTCTACCTGACCTCTGCCCCATTTCCTGAGGTCCATGCTTTCCTTCACCAACTGCTTTGTCCCTTCACTGGCCAAGTCCCTCATGGGATATTGGAACTGTGGTTAAAAGAACTCTGCACTTACTTTGTGAATCCAGACTGTCCAGTCCACATCTCATGCACACATTCACCAACCTCAATTCTCGCCAAACTGAATAATACTTACAGTCCTTTTCTTATCCGGATCTTCGTGCACTAGAATTACAGGCAACCGCAGCAACCAGGAGCTCCTTTATCTCATAATATTTGCTGAATTGTTTACCTGTGATCCAAGAGGCTTCCAGGGTCCTCCTTATGAGCCGCCAAAATCGGCTGGCGTGCCCCCCTTCCGAAGGGTCCTTGAAGTTGTTGCAGACAGGGTAATCATGTACAGGTCACCAAATCGTAAGAAACGATCTCACTGCTAAATTTTACAAGCTGTTTATTATAAAGGCAAAACAGGCGCAAAGCTACTACAAAGGCTGGGCGCATAGCAGATTAGCTAGAGGTGCACCATAACAATCTGATGTCAAACATACATATTCACAAATGTCTCCACCAATCCCTTTACATTTTCCAATCATGCTCCTACCCCTGCCCTTCCCAGTCCTGCCTGTTGCTGTCTGCGGTCAGAGCCAGGTCAAAAGTTTGCACTCTTGACCCTGCTAACCTTCAGACATCTTCATGCCCCCAATACACATCCTACACAACACAGACTACAACTAGCCAATCAGCTTATGGATCAAACTCTGCAGTCCCCAGCAGTGCCCAACACACCTTCCCCTTGCGAAAGCTAAATATAACAATTTCTCACACATCTCTGACCTGGGCCTCAAGGAAGCAGCAGACTTCCCTGTGGGAAGGATCCGGCTGACATATGGGGCCCTCTGTTCCCCTCAGAAGGGAATCACCAATAACAATTACCCTCCTCTTTTTTTCACGGGAACAAGTCCTGATGTGGGGGGCAGGCTGTTTGGCTGTAGGCAACACCTCAGGTGGTATCTCTTCTGTCTTCTCATTCACCTCACCCTCAACTTCCAGTGCCCCATATTTGTTTTGCAAGGGCAGCTGGGAAGGTGAAGTGAGCCGTGAAGGTTTTACTTTGCGTCTCTTAACAGGGACCCGTATCCATTTCCTGCTGCATCTTAGGTCACCTCCCTCTGCTAGGGGAGCCTGCAGAGCCTGGTTCCTCAAATCCAATTCCTTTTCACATTTCCAAGTCTAGCAACTTCTTCCTTCAGCTCAGCCACTAGATTAAGCAGTTAATTGAGCTGCTCACACGTAATGCAGATGTTATCTCCATTGCCCTCCATTTCAGGTGCCAGGCTCCAGCACTCTCTGCAGCCAGTTGCCTTGACACCTGCCTGCTTAAGTTCAACCTCAGTCTGGGTCAACACAGATCTTTTGAAAACAGCTTTGTGGTGAGTTACCATCATCCCTATCCCTAGCCATGTGACCTGAGTGGAGAGCAATTCAGGAATGAGCCCAAGTGACTCAGCACCTCCCTCCCTCTGGTGGAAGCACCTCCGATGGAGCAGTCTCCACACACACTGCACCGGCTTCTCGGGAGAGAAAAGCTGGTTTGCGGGGATGGAGGGGATGCGCTGGTCCACAGGGGCTGGTGCCTGGGGTCCTGCCTTGGTGCACTCCAGTTGCAGCAAGAGTTAATGAAGTTGCTAATGAAGAGTTAGTGAAGAGTTAATGACGACGAAATAATTGAAAAGTAAACCGAAATGTATGCTGAGTATTTTTCTGTGACTAGCAGAAAGTATAGCACAGTTCTGAGTACCAATGGTGATACATCTATATATATATCTTTGTGTACATATCTATCTTTGTATACATGCATATGGATATATTAAAAGCATTATCAAAAGCTTTTAAACCATCAGGTTTTTAGAAACAATAAAATTACCATTGGCTGGCAATTTCTGTCATGTATATATCTTTCAGATCAGCTGCAAGCTCTTTGTATTTAATAAGCTTTCTTTAACCTGGACTGAAAGAGGCAGAGGATCCCTGAGGCTTAATGACACTTCCAGCAATAGATATGGAATGTTGCAGTCAAGGCTAAGTAAGAATTAAAAAACAAAGTAAATCATATACTCTTGTTCTTGGGGGGACTTCAACTTCCCTGATGTCTTCTGGAAATACACACAGCAGAAAGGAAGCAGTCCCAGAGGTTCCTGGAGTGTGTGGAGGATAACTTCCTGCCATATCTGATGACAGGGAAGACACCCTGCTGGACCTGCTGTTTGTGAGCAGAGAACGGCTTGTGGATTATGTAAAGTTTGGGGACCATCTTGGGCACAGTGATCATGGAATGACAGAGTTCTCAGCTGTTACAGAAGTAAAGAGGAGTGCCAGCAGAACTGCCACCTGGAACTTCTGGCAGGCAGATTTTAGCCTGTTTCAGAGACTGGTCAACAGAGTCCCCTGAGAGGCAGTCCTGAAGGTCCAAGGAGTCCAAGAAGACTGGATACTGCTCAAGAAGGAAGTCTTGAAGGCACAGGAATAGGCTGTCTCCGGGTGCTGAAAGACAAGCTGGTGGGGAAGAAGGCCAGCCTGCCTGAATAGAGAGGTTTAGTTGCAACTTATGGAGAAAATGAGAGTTTATGGTCACTGCAAGAAGGGGCAGGCCACTTGGGAGGACTAGAGGCTGCTGTGAGGCTATGCAGGGAGAAAATTAGAAGGGCCAAAGCCCAAATGGAAATCAATTTGGCTTCAGCTCTTAAAGAGAACAGGAAATGCTTCTACAAGTATATTAGCAACAAGAGGAGGACTAAGAAGAATCTCTGTTATTTGTTGGATGCAGAGAGAATGTGGTGATTTGAGCCTTAACTGGGGCTTAAAAGCTCAGATGGGGCAAGGCTGAGAGTCCCCTTCCCCAGCAGAGAGAGCGAGGGAAGGGAGGGCAGCAAATCTACCAAGAAATAATTTGGGTTCGGCTTGGAAGTAGAGAGGCAAAGAATTTTATTTTATTTTTTTCGTAAACAGTATATATATGTACTTATGTAACTGACAGGCAGGGTTCATAAGGGGAAGGAACAAGAATGGATGGGAGAAGAAGAGAAAGACAAAAAATTATAAGATACAGAACCAGTCCTTTGCAGAGTGTGGAAGCAGCAGGGAAAGAGAGCAATGGCCACAATTCTCCTCCCTCTTATACCCCTGCTGGACAAGGAGGGGGAAAGTGGAACAGACCAAGTCAGTTTCCCAGGGGAGGAAACACACACCCCCAGAAGGGGTGTATCCCATCACAGAGGAGGATAGTGGTTCAGGAAAAGGGCTTCTTTTTCTCAGTCTTTAGTAGTAAGACCAGTTATTGGCTAGATACCCAGCATCATGAGCTGGAGGATAGGGATGGGGAGCAGAATGAAGCCCCAATAATCCAAGAGGTAATATTTAGTGATCTGCTGCATCATTTAGACATACAGAAGTCTATAGGGCCAGATGACATAACAGCTGAGGGTACTGAGAGAACTGAGAGAAGAAGTGGTCACCAAGCCACTTTCCAACATTTGCCAGCAGTTCTGGCTAACCAGGGAGATCCCAACTGACTGGAGATTTGCAGACATGATGCCCACCTACAAGAAGGTCACAAAGAAGAATCTGGGGAACTACAGACCTCTGGGAAGGTCATGGAGCAGATCACCTTGAGTGCCATTTTCTAGCATGTGCAGGGAAGACAGGTCATCAGGCCTTTTCAGCACAGGTTCATGAAGGGCAGCCCTGTTTGATGAACCTAATGTTATTCTATGAAAAGGTGACCCACTTTGTGGATGAGGGAAAAGCTGTGGATCTTCTTTATCTGGACTTCACTAAAGCGTTTTACACTGTCTCCCACAGCATCCTCCTAGAGAAACCGAGTGCTCCTGGCATGGATGGGTAGGCAATTCACTGGGTTAAAAACTGGCTGGCTGTCTGGGCCCAAAGAGAGTGGTGAATGAAATTAAATCAAGTTGGATATTACAAATGGTGTTCCCCAAGGCTCAGTGTTGGGGCCAGTCTTCTTTAATATCTTTGTCAATGACCTCAGTGAGGAAATTGAGCGCACCCTGGCAGATGACACTGAACTGTGTGGGAATGTTGATATGCCCGAAGGCAGAGAGGCTCTACGGAGGGATCTGGACAGGCTGGATTGATGGGCTGAGATTAGTTGTATGAGGTTTAACACAGCCAGGTGCTGGGTGTTGCACTTGGATCTCACCAACCCCATGCAACACTACAGGCTTGGGGAAGAGTAGTTGGATTTGTCTGGCAGAAAAAGTCATGGGGTGCTGGTTGATAGCTGGCTGAATGTGGCCCAGGGGCCAAGAAGGCCAACAGCATCCTGGCCTATATGAGGAATAGCATGGCCAGCAGGTGTAGAGAAGTGATTATGCCCAGGTACTTGACACTGGTGAGGCTGTATCTCAAGTAGTGTTCAGTGTTAGGCCACTCACTACAAGAAGCACACTGAGGTGCTGTAGAGTGTCTGAAGAAGGGTCTGGAGAACAGGTCTTATGAGGAGCGGCTGAGGGGACTGTGTTTAGTCTGGAGAGGAGGAGGCTTAGTACTTTCTACAACTACTGAAAGGGTAGTTAGACATTAGAACAGTCTGCCCATGGAGATATTGGAACCACTGCCCCTGTAGCTATTCAAAAAATGTGTAGACATGGTACATTGGGACTTCTATAAATATATAAAGTCCTTCTATAAATATATTAATAGCAAGAGGAAGGGCAAGGACAACCTCCACTCCTTGGTGGACACGGAGGGGAACGTTGTAACAAAGGATGAGGAAAAGGCAGAGGTACCCATGGCAGGGGGTTGGAACTAGATGATCCTTGTGGTCCCTTCCAACCCTGACTGATACTATGATGCTATGATACCTTCTTTGCCTCAATCTTTACTAGCAGGGCAGAATGCCTTCCAGACAGCTGGCCTGCAGAGCTGGCAGAAGAAGCCAGGGAGCAGCATAGTTTCCCTCTGTTCCAGGATGGGATAGTTAGAGATTTTCTCAGCCGCTTGGATCCCCACAAGTCCATGGGAGTGGATGGGATCCATCCTAGGGTGCTGAGAGAGCTGGCAGATGAGCTGGCCAAGCCACTCTCCATCATTTTCCACCAGTCGTGGCTCACTGGAGAGGTCCCAGATGACTGGAAGCTGGCCAATTTGATGCCCATCCACAAAAAGGGCCAATTGGAAGAGCCAGGGAATTATAGGCCTGTCAGCCTGACCTCAGTGCCAGGCAAGATTATGGAACAGGTCATCTTGAGTGCAATCACACAGCACTTCCAGGATGGCCAAGGGATCAGGCCCAGCCAGCATGGATTTAGGAAGGGCAGGTCCTGCCTCACCAACCCGATCTCCTTCTATGATCAGGTGACCCGCCTGGTGGATGTGGGGAGGCCTGTGGATGTGGTCTACCTGGACCTCAGCAAGGCCTTTGACACCGTCTCCCACAGCAAACTCCTGGCCAAGCTATCAGCCTATGGTTTGGACAGGATCACACTGCTTTGGGTTAGGAACTGGCTGGAGGGCTGAGTCCAGAGAGTGGTGGTGAATGGTGCCACATTCAGATGGTGGCCAGTCACTAGTGGTGTGCCCCAAGGATCAGTGCTGGGCCCAATGCTCTTCAACATCTTTATTGATGATCTGGATGAGGGCATCGAGTCCATCATCAGTAAATTTGCGGACGACACCAAGCTGGGGGCAGGAGTTGATCTGCTGGAGGGCAGAGAGGCTTTGCAGAGGGACCTTGACAGGCTGGACAGATGGGCAGAATCCAGCGGCATGAGATTTAACACATCCAAGTGCTGGGTTCTGCACATTGGCCACAACAACCCCATGCAGTGCTACAGGCTGGGGTCAGAGTCTGCAGTGTGCCCAGGCAGCCAAGAGGGCCAATGGCATCCTGGCCTGCATCAGGAACAGTGTGGCCAGCAGGAGCAGGGAGGTCATTCTGCCCCTGTACGCTGCACTGCTTAGACCATCCCTTGAGTTCTGTGTCCAGTTCTGGGCCCCTCAGTTTAGGAAGGATGTTGACTTGCTGGAATGTATCCAGAGAAGGGCGACGAAGTTGGTGAGGGGTTTGGAACACAAGCTCTATGAGGAGAGGCTGAGGGAGCTGGGGTTGCTTAGCCTGGAAGAGCCTGAGGGGTGACCCTATTGCTCTCTACAACTACCTGAAGGGAGGTTGTGGATAGGTGGAGGTTGGTCTCTTCTCCCAGACAGCCAGCACCAGAACAAGAGGACACAGTCTCAGGCTGCACCAGGGGAGGTTTAGGCTGGATGTTAGGAAGAAGTTCTACACAGAGAGAGTGATTGCCCATTGGAATGGGCTGCCCATGTAGGTGGTGAGTCACCTTCATTGGAGGTGTTCAGGAGGAGACTTGATGGGGTGCTTGGTGCCATTGTTTAGTTGTTTAGGTGGGTTGGATTGGTTGATGGGTTGGACGCGATGATCTTGAAGGTCTCTTCCAGCCTGGTTTATTGTATTGTATTGTATTGATATGAGGTTTTAGAACAAATTAAAAAGTACCATTATGAAAAATACTAATTGTATACAGGTCTTAGCGAAAACTGCTGTGGTAAAAATGAAGATGGTTCTAATGGCTTATAAACAACAGAAGAGAAGAGGAGACTCAGGAGTGACCTTATTGCTCTCTACAACTACCTGAAGGGAGGTTGTAGACAGGCAGAGGTTGGTCTCTTCTCGCAGACAACCAGCACCAGAACAACAGGACACAGTCTCAAGCTGTGCCAGGGGACGTTTAGGCTGGAGGTTAGGAAGAGGTTCTACACAGAGAGTGATTGCCCATTGGAACTCCCCAAGGAGGTGGTGGAGTCACCTTCACTGGAGGTGTTCAGGAGGAGACTTGATAGGGTGCTTGGTTGCATGGTTTAGTTGATTAGGTGGTGTTGGATGATAGGTTGGCACACAATGATCTAGAAGGTCTCTTCCAACATGGTTTATTCTATTCTATTCTATAAACCTTCTTATTTTAGTTATGTGGAATCAAGGCAGCTTGAGACTGATTCTTAACACCCAACTCTGGGATCAAATGGTTATAAAAAGAGCAAACAGAACTAGCCTGTGCTTCACTGCTACAGACCAAGAGGACCATTCTGTTAAATCATATCTAATTCAGGTAATCAGAGATAAAACTCCACCCAAATCCTCATTTTGTCTAGGATTCTGAAGAGTTGCCGAGTCTGGTTTTAGCAAGTGGCCTTTTATGCTGTCAGGCTATACTTTACTTAGCTGTTACATGGCTTTTATTATGAAATGACTTAGACATACTATTCCTTGATATTTCAAAAAGAAGATGTGATATCGCCTTAGGACAGACATTAATTTCCAGACTCTGGTTCACATAATATTCACTGATGGAATAGGTATCATTCCAGCCATATGAAGCAATTACTTTTTCTTATAGAAGAAGCATTGCAAGAAGTTACTTAGGTACAAGGCAGCAGCTTTCTGCTATGGTTCTTAACACATTGCTTACATCCAGTGTAGGACTTCCATTTCTCAGCAGAGAACACAGAGTCACCTTAGGTAAGAAAATATTTGAGAATCCTGGTTTTCTCTAGAAAGGGGTAGTAAGTTGAGGATGGAAATGCTGTGGATTTATTTGCAAATAAATAGCATATATATCCTGGGCTGGGAAATGAGGGCATCTACAAGTGAGTTTAAGGATGTCTCTGATCTTCTAGGAAATGTCACATGACATACACAAGCAAAGTACTGTGCACTGTATGTGCAAGTACTCTATCACTTCCAACGACTGATTGACTTACATATGGGTGTGCTGCACAGATGGTCTGCACGTGAGAATTAGAGAAGTCCTAGATTTCCAGATGTGCTGAACAGTTTTTCTAGTGTATGTATATTGTGGTGGTTTAAGACTTAACTGGGAGTTAATAGCTCAGATGAGGGCAAGGCTGAGAATCTCTCCCCTGCTCCCCCTCCTCCCTCCCAACAGAGAGGGGGAAAAAAAGGGAAAGGAGCAAATCCACCAAACAATAATTTGGAGTCAGCTTGGAAGTAGAGAGGTAAAGAGTTTTCTTAAAAAAAAAAATCTCAATAACAGGTAAGGTTCACAAGGGCAAGGAACAAGGATGGATGGGAGGGGGACAAAGAAGAAGAACACAAAACCAGTTTTTCTCTGAAGAGGTGTGGAGGCAGCAGGGAGAATAGAATAGAACAGAATTACCAAGGTTGGAAGAGACCTTGAAGATCATCAAGTCCAACCTGTAACCACAACCTCACAACTAGACCATGGCACCAAGTGCCACATCCAGTCCCCCTCCTGAACGCCTCCAGGGACGGAGACTCAACCACCTCCCCCTGGGCACCCCATTCCAATGACCATGTGGCTAATCACTCTCTAACGGTGAAGAACTTTTCTCCTCACCTCGAGCCTAAACTTCCCCATGGTGCAGCTTGAGACTGTGTCCCCTTGTTCTGGTGCTGGATTGCTGGTTGCTAGGGAGAAGAGGCCAACACCTTCCTGGCTACAACCACCCTTCAGGTAGTTGTAGAGAGCAATGAGGTCGCCCCTGAGCCTCCTCTTCTCCAGGCTAAACAGCCCCAGCTCCCTCAGCCTCTCCTCATAGGTCTTGTGCTCAAGGCCTCTCACCAGCCTTGTTGCCCTTCTCTGGACACGTTCAAGTGTCTCAATGTCCTTCTTAAACTGAGGGGCACAGAACTGGACACAGGACTCAAGGTGCGGCCTAACCAATGCAGAGTACAGGGGCACAATGACCTCCCTGCTCCTGCTGGCCATACTATTCCTAATGCAGGCCAGGATGCGGTTGGCCCTCTTGGCTGCCTGGGCACACTGCTGGCTCATGTTCAGCTTCCCATCAACCAGCACCCCCAGGTCCCTCTCTGCCTGGCTGCTCTCCAGCCACTCTGACCCCAGCCTGTAGCGCTGCCTGGGGTTGTTGTGGCCAATGTGCAGAACCCGACACTTGGATGTGTTCAATCTCATGCCATTGGACTCTGCCCATCTGTCCAGCCTGTCGAGGTCCCTCTGCAAAGCCTCTCTACTCTCTCTGCCCTCCAGCAGAGAAGGATCAGGCCTGACCATGTGGCAGAGGAGCAGGAGGGCAGCCGCAGTAGCTCTCATCCAGGAGAGGCAGGAGCCAAAAGGAGCTCAAATGACTCCAATGCCTTCCCTTTTATACCCTAGCTGGGCAGGGAGGGGGAAGTGAAACAGACTCAGTTTCCCAGGGGGAAAACGCCCTGCAGGGAGGGCTAAGCACTCGCAAGCCCTCCACCCTGTTTTTTCAGAGTGGACATTAACCCACCACATATATTTAAACATCTTAAATTCTGCCCTGGCACTTCTGGACAGGGAAAAAAGGCATGTATCAGGAAAGTGAAATACAGTACAGCTGTATGTGTGGCAAGGGCTACAGTACTTGCTTCTACAGTTGTCTCTGAAGTGGCTGGTATTCATCCCAGCTGGTATCCAGCCAAACACTGAGACTCTTTGAGTGCGGAAGTAAACATGGTCAATGTGTGAGACACCCAGCAAGCATCACTAAAGCCTTAGCACAGAAATCAGGCTGGTCTAGTAGGCAGTGAAACCCAGTCCTCCAAGGCACCAGCAGACATTTTTAATGTCCATTTAAATTTGTTTTTCCCATGTCATATGAATGATTAATACATTCAGTTCAGGTGTATCAACCAAGGGGTTTCTCATGAGTGAAGGAGAAGCATCCTGCAACTACAGAGGAGCCAGTCCACAAGACTCCATTAGATTGGCCCTGTAGTACTCATCTACATTTGTGCAGGGGGATGACCCTGCCCCTCATGTTTGTTTTTAACTCCTCACTTTTGGTGGCATTGAAATCTGTGTGGCTGTGAGTAAGGCACGTCAGAGAACTGATCTCTGTGTGTGGTGGTGGGGGTTCTGTTTTGCTAAATTATTTTTTTAGCTTGATTTTCATTCACCCTGTGATCACACTTAGGGTGTTACTTCCACAATGGGGTGGGTAGAAATGAAGAGTCAGAGGATATATGGATGTGAGTCCACCACTCTTGCAGAAGCTGGAGTTCATGTGACAGAGGAACTCTAGCTTTTGAGTGAGTAAGTAGAAAGCTACAGATAGAAATGATCAGACTGAATAGCTGCTTTTTTCGTATTTATGACCATATGTTTTCTGAAAAACCACATAACCTTGAGAGCTTGGATTTGTCTACTGAGACTTGCATTTGCAGTTGGAACAGCTGAGCAACTCTTACTGCTTTATCCTTAGCCTGGCTGTAGGGGGAGAATTGCAACTAGAACTCCCAGGGCTATCAAGAATGACCTCAAGGTCCTGGGGGATCTAGTGGAGGACTCAGGTGCACAAATAATTTTTTTGTCTATACCCTTAGTTGCAGGAGGGAATACGAGAAGGAACAGGTCAGCAGCTGTAGTCAACAGGTGGCTTAGAGGTTGGTGCAGTCAGAAGAATTTTGGGTTTTTTGATCTTGAAAAACTTTCTAATGCACCAGGTCAGCTGGTAACAGATGGAGTACATCTGTCCCAGAGGAGGGGAAAGGTCACAGTACATGAGAATGGCCTGTCCCCCAAAGGTAAAAAGATTCTGGGAAGGGAATTAGCAAGTCTCATTGACAGGGCTTTAAACTAGCTTCGAAGGGGGAAGGGGCTGAAACCAGTCCCCCCAGACAGGAGTCTGAGGGTGGTAAGCTGGAGTCAGGGGCAAAACCAGCAGCCCAGCTGCAGTGCATGTACACTAATGCACGAAGTATGGGCAACAAACATGAGGAGCTGGAAGCCTTGTTGCAGCGTGAAAGATATGATGTAGTTGCCATCACGGAGACATGGTGGGATGACTCGCATGACTGGAGCGCTGCAATTGATGGCTACAGGCTATTCAGGAGAGACAGGCAGGGAAGAAGGGGTGGAGGGGTGGCCCTGTACATCAGGGAAGCTCTTGATGCCATTGAGCTAGAGATCAGGGATGATCGGGTTGAGTGCGTGTGGGTAAGAATTATAGGGAAGACCAGCAGGGCAGACATGCTGGTTGGAGTCTGTTATAGACCACCCAACCAGGAGGATGATCTTGATGAAGCATTCTATAGGCAGCTTAAGGCTGTCTCAAGATCGCCTAACCTTGTTCTCATGGGAGACTTCAACCTGCCTGATATCTGCTGGGATCACAACATAGCAGAGAGGAGGCAGACTAGGAGGTTCTTAGAGTGCAAGGAGGACAGCTTCTTATCCCAGGTGCTGCACGAGCCTACCAGGGGTAAGGCTATGCTTGACCTCCTCTTCACCAACAGGGAAGGGCTGGTGGGTGATGTGGTGGTCGGAGGGTGTTTAGGCACCAGTGACCACGAGATAATAGAGTTTTCAGTATTCAGCCAAGCCAAGAGGGGGAGCAAGAAGACCTCCACTCTGGACTTCCGGAGGGCGGACTTCAGGCTATTCAAGGAACTAACTCAGAAGGTTCCTTGGGAAACAGCCCTTAAAAACAGAGGGGTCCAGGGGAGCTGGACCTACTTCAAGAAAGAACTCTTGAAGGCGCAGGAACAGGCTGTGCCAGTGTGCCGGAAGATGAGCCGCCGGGGCAGACGGCCAGCCTGGTTGGGTAATGAACTTCTAAAGGAACTAAGGGAAAAAAAGAGGGTGTATTATCTTTGGAAAAAAGGGGAGGCAACCCATGGAATGTTTAGGGATGTTGCTAGGTCTTGTAGGAAGAAAATTAGGGAGGCAAAAGCACATTTGGAGCTCAGACTGGCCTCTGCTGTGAAGGACAACAAAAAGTCCTTCTATAAATATATTAATAGCAAGAGGAAGGGCAAGGAGAAGCTCCACTCCTTGGTGGGCATGGAGGGGAATATTGTAACAAAGGATGAGGAAAAGGCAGAGGTGCTTAACACCTTCTTTACCTCAATTTTTACTAGCAGGACAGAAGGGCTTCCAGACAGCTGGCCTGCAGAGCTGGCAGAAGGAGCCAGGGAGCAGCATAGTTTTCCCCTGTTCCAGGATGGGACAGTTAGAGATCTTCTCAGCCGCTTGGACCCCCACAAGTCCATGGGACCGGATGGGATCCATCCTAGGGTGCTGAGGGAGCCGGCGGATGAGCTGTCCAGGCTGCTCTCCATCATTTTTCAGCAGTCCTGGCTCACTGGAGAGGTCCCAGAGGACTGGAAGCTGGCCAACGTGGTGCCCATCCATAAGAAGGGCCAGTTGGAAGAGCTGGGGAATTATAGGCCTGTCAGCCTGACCTCAGTGCCAGGCAAGATTATGGAACGGGTCATCTTGAGTGCGATCACACAGCACTTACAGGATGGCCAGGGGCTCAGGCCTAGCCAGCATGGATTTAGGAAGGGCAGGTCCTGCCTGACCAACCTGATCTCCTTCTATGATCAGGTGACCCGCCTGGTGGATGTGGGGAGGCCTGTGGATGTGGTCTACCTGGACCTCAGCAAGGCCTTTGACACAGTCCCCCACAGCAAACTCCTGGCCAAGCTGGCAGCCCAAGGCTTGGACAGGAGCACACTGCTTTGGGTTAGGAAGTGGCTGGAGGGCTGAGCCCAGAGAGTGGTGGTGAATGGTGCCACATCCAGCTGGCGGCCTGTCACTAGTGGTGTGCCCCAGGGATCAGTGCTGGGCCCCATGCTTTTCAACATCTTTATTGATGATCTGGATGAGGGCATTGAGTCCATCATCAGTAAATTTGCAGATGACACCAAGCTGGGGGCAGGAGTTGATCTGCTGGAGGGCAGAGAGGCTTTGCAGAGGGACCTCGACAGGCTGGACAGATGGGCAGAGTCCAATGGCATGAGATTGAACACATCCAAGTGCTGGGTTCTGCACATTGGCCACAACAACCCCAGGCAGCGCTACAGGCTGGGGTCAGAGTGGCTGGAGAGCGGCCAGGCAGAGAGGGACCTGGGGGTGCTGGTTGATGGGAAGCTGAACATGAGCCAGCAGTGTGCCCAGGCAGCCAAGAGGGCCAACCGCATCCTGGCCTGCATTAGGAATAGTATGGCCAGCAGGAGCAGGGAGGTCATTGTGCCCCTGTACTCTGCTTTGGTTAGGCCGCACCTTGAGTCCTGTGTCCAGTTCTGGGCCCCTCAGTTTAAGAAGGACAGCGAGACACTTGAACGTGTCCAGAGAAGGGCAACAAGGCTGGTGAGAGGCCTTGAGCACAAGCCCTGTGAGGAGAGGCTGAGGGAGCTGGGGCTGTTTAGCCTGGAGAAGAGGAGGCTCAGGGGCGACCTCATTGCTCTCTACAACTACCTGAAGGGTGGTTGTAGCCAGGAGGGGATTGGCCTCTTCTCCCTAGCAACCAGCACCAGAACAAGGGGACACAGTCTCAAGCTGCACCAGGGGAAGTTTAGGCTCGAGGTGAGGAGAAAGTTCTTCACCGAGAGAGTGATTAGTCATTGGAATGGGGTGCCCGGGAGGTGGTTGAGTCTCCGTCCCTGGAGGCGTTCAAGAGGGGACTGGATGTGGCACTTGGTGCCATGGTCTAGTTGTGAGGTTGTGGTTACAGGTTGGACTCAATGATCTTCAAGGTCTCTTCCAACCTTGGTAATTCTATTCTATTCTATTCTATTCTATTCTATTCTATTCTATTCTATTCTATTCTATTCTATTCTATTCTATTCTAATTACTTGCTGCTTCAAGTCTGGGTAGCACAGAAGGTAACACTGATCTGCTGCTAATTCCTAACTCATAGCTTTTCTACTTGTACATGCTGAAATGTTTTGTTCCAAACCAGACAAGACATATTTTTTCATATAGCTAAGTGATACAGATAGAAATTACTCCACATAGAATCATAGGGCACGTCACACAGGGACACATGCAGGCAGGTTTTGAGAGTCTCCAGAGAAAAGTCTCCACCACCACTCTAGGCAGCCTGTTCCAGTGCTCTGTCACCTTCACAGTAAAGAAGTTTCTCCGCATGTTGAGGTTGAAATGCCAGTGTTGCAGTTTGTGTTGATTGCCCCTCATCCTTCACAGTCCACAACTGAAAAGAGACTGGCCCCATCTTCTTTACACTCACCCTTCAGATACTTGTAAACATTAATAAGATCCCCTCTGCCATCCCTTTCCTCCTCCTGGCCAAAGGCAGGGACCCGCTACTCCTGGTCTTCATCAGAGTATTCCCTGTCTGATCTGGGTGGTACCTGGTCAGAGGTCTCCTCCTCAGGATCAAGGGATGTAACCTCAGTTCTTTTCCACCTGGAAGATGGGAAGATGGTTGACTACTCTCTTTGGCTTTCTACAGCAGCTACCTTTGCTGCCTTCTTAGATGATCCCTTTTAAACCACTATCTTCCCTCTCAGTTCAGGTACATGAATTTCCAGTTTAGAAGTGGAAACTTGTGTCCCCGCCCTGGTCACCACATGGCATGTGTTTGGGGCTCCCCTTCCATCCAACTGGGGCAGGAGAGGACTGATTTATTGGGGTACACCTGGTAGATGATGCACTGGCTTGTGGGAATGAGCTGATACAGAGGTTATCCTCAAAATTGTGGAGTCAGGCTCACACTACCTCCACAGATGGTGTGTCCTCATACAGATAATACATCAATGCTAGGCTGCTTGAGTACAATACTGGAGCACCTTGGATCACTTTCCTCCACATGGCCCATGTGCATGGGACCTCTGGATCTGTGAAGGCACTTTGATAGTCACCATAGATAACTTCCAGCACGACTAATTCTTTTAGGTATTGGATGCCTTCATCTGCAGTGTTCCACTTCCCTGGAGAGCTCACAAGGTTCTCCTTGCATGGGTACCTTGCCCTCACACTTAACAGGAGTTGTCTCCACAGGCTGCATATGCCTGTTTCTTTTGCAGTTCCTTTCTCAATCCTGTTTGTGGCAATGGCTCCCAGTTTTTGGGCCTCTTTCCCTTCTAAAAGCCGACTATCTGCCCCAGCACTGGAGAAGCCAAGCAGCAATCCACTCTCCTGGCTGGTGGCTATAGTCCTTGCATATGTCTCAGCTCTGCTGAGGTTAAGGACTGAGTAGTCTCTGCTTCTTGTTTATCTCACTCACTCCTTCTGATCTCCCAGTTGATGGACCAGCCTCTTGATCATAAACTTTCTCATCCCTTACTAGTCGATGAGAGGGACTTCTGTGACCTCCTTGTCCACTGCGTCTTTTTCACTACTGGGGCAATAACTCTAGTTGCTGTCTGGGTCCCCATCTCAACCATGGTATCCTCCAGTGATGTTTGGGTGCCTGCCTCAGCCACTGTCCTATTAGAGTACTGAACTGTGGTTCAGTAAGTGCAGGTCAGGCCCCAACAGAGTGCAAGAAGTTGTTGATTTTCACTGGGATAAGCAAGGCACCCTTCTATCAGATGGTGAGTAGTTTAGGACTGCTTGCCTCTTCTGGAATGAAGTCCCAGGCTATGGGAGGTCATAACCATCCTAGAAATCTACCCAAATCCTTCCACATGCCCTGCTACCCAGAGACTGACCACCTCAGGGCACATTTTAATGTATTCCTACCCAAGGGCTGTCTCCTTTCATGCCATGATGGAACCAAACTCCACAAAGCCTGTAACATGCCAGTGATGTTGATTAGCAGTATTAGAGAGCTCATGTAAGTATGGATCAAAAATCTTGGGGGCATGCATAATAAAATTCTCTAAATTCATTTCAGGCAGGGAGAAAGAAATTATAACCTCTCCAGCATAGCTTCCTACAAGCAGCCCTACAAGCATGAGAAACAAACACACAGACATTATCTGCCTTGGCATGCTCCCAAACAAACAAAGGATTTCCAAAACAAAGCAAATGGTATCAACAAGCCACATGACCAGCACGGAAGCTTGTATCTTAAGCAAGCTTATAGAAAAACTGCAAAACTGGAACTGTGTTATATTTTCCCAGGTTTTGGCACCAAAATTACTGTGGTGGTTTGGCCCTGGCCTAGGGGCCAAATGCCCACCAAAGCCACTCTGTCAGTCCCCTTCTTAAATGGACAGGGGAGAGGGGGAAATATAACAAAAGCCAGCAATAAGATAGAAGCAATTTAATAACAATAATAAGCAAAGGCAATAGACCACATGGAAGCGAAAGCAGAAGAGAGAGATGTTAGTCTCTACTTCCCATCTGCAGGACGATGGTCAGTCTCAGGAAGCAGGGCTCTCTTAAGCTTGGTGGTTCCTTAGGAGGACAAATGCCATGGACAAATCCTCCCACTTCCTTCTTTCACTTCATTCTTGTATCTGAGCTGATGTCATATGGCATGGAATACCCCTTTGGCCAGTCTGGGTCAGCTCCTCTCCCAGGATCTTGTTCGCCCCTCAGCGTACTCTTGGGGCAGGGACATGTTGAAAAGACACAGTCTGGATACTTATTCAACAGTAGCTGAAACACTGCTGTGTTACCAATTACTGCACTAGAAAGGTGCTGTGAGGAGAATTAACTCCAGCCCAGCCAAATCCAACACAGCAGTTAACTAGTTAGTAGTGGCTAGATGCATGTGTTTACTAAGATAGTTATTATGTAGTGATTAAAACACTGATTCTTGGTTGGCTGTAACAACTACCTCACTAGGGCATTTGCAGGTCAAGATTTTCACATCAGTTTTGCCAGCTTTCTTCAGTGTAACAGAAATCTGGGCTCTGCAAAGGGAAGAATGCTACAGTAACAAGATATGAGAGGCAAGCTGCTGACTTACTCTTTCTCTAGAAGCTGTTCTTACAGCTTACAGCAAGGATGGGGTCACATTTGCAGAACATAAGGCAGAAACAGCTGTCAGACTTAAAAAGCTCTTCTATTGTAACAAAAGACAAGTCACTTTTCTGAGGTGGATCCACTTGCTTGTGCCAACCTGCTGTAGTGGATAGAAGAGCTATCAATTATGTTTCATTTTCTAATAGAAGGACTACAGCAGGCATGTTTGTTGCTCATAGCACATGTTTTCCTCTGCAGGTGAGTAACATACTGTCCTTGTAGTATAAATTCTTCCTTTCAACAATTATTCAACAAGTTTCAAGTCATACACCAGTAACAGCTACAAGTGACTTGATTCCTTGAGGAAACATGTTTTTCCAGTTTAGGCAATCAGATTGCGGTGTGCAGTACTTGTTCCCATTATTGGTTTTTAACTAGATTTCAGTAGCATTCAATGGTCTAAATAAAGCATGACACTTTTATACAGCATTTTCTCACAAATACCTTTTTTTTCTGTTTAGGAAAGGGGTAAATTGTTGTTGTAGGCTAATTGTATACCCATAGAGATAAAAGTCCTCCAGAGGACTAGAAAGTCCTAAGAGGGAGGAAAAGGATGTTCTAATTTGTTATTCTATTCCATTTTCCTGTATCTCTCTGTTTAAGAGACAGCACTTCCACAAGTCTCTCTCTGCTCCAGGAGTGTGGCTTTTGTTTTTGCTTGCAAAGTGGGGGAGGATTTGCTTGTGGGAGCTGTATTTCTTGCTGCACATAGAGGCCTATCTCAGGCTTAGCCAGAGGGTGAGGCCAAGACTGATTCTGATTGTATTTAGATCCTTTTTGCTGTAATACATTTTGTATATTTTTGTAAATATTATTTCTATGTGACTTCCAGTTCCACATGTTTTTATTTACTCCTTTGAAGTAAAATACATTCTGTCCTCCAGACAGAGCTGTTCAAGATCACAACCAGGACAATTGTTATCTCTGAAAACTCGGATTGCTCGTAGATAATAAAAAAGTCTCTTTAATTCCTAAATAGTCTCCATTGACTTTACAAAGTTTCTTGCAACTTGAAAACGCTGGATGGAAATTTATTCCTTTCCAGAGTTATTAATGATAAAGGGGGTGAAAGGGAATGTCAAAGCAGTGTAAGAGTGCAGATTTACAAGTTCAATATTTGTTTTGATTTGCAGAGACTTCTGATACAAATATTCAGATGGTAGCCAGCAAACCTTCTGAGGTATGAGTGTCAGGTGCTATTATTTTAATCACCTGTCCCTTCATTTATGTCCAATTACTGACAGCAGTTCTAACAATCATTTTCCAATGACTTCTAGCATTTCCTGCTTAATTTCTTCTATTATTTGCAAAGCCAAAATGCTTTAATTTTGCATACATTTCAATTACTGGTGTCAAAGTTCCACTTTACAAGAAGACGTTCACATCTTGCACACACCTGCCTCTGGAATTCCCATTTCTAAACCAGGAAGGAAAAATATACCTTACATGTTTTGAACAGTGTGAGGTCAGTTTTAAATATCATCATAGGAACCTCTCTTTGGATGGGAGAGATTAGATCTGCATATATAAAAGCATTCATTTAAATATTTCGTTTCCATGTTTTCATTTTCATTGAAGGAAATGTGGGTGAGTAAGTTGTCTTTTTTGTCAGTGAAACTCAGTTCCAGAGGCTGCCTCCATAAATGCCAAGTGTAAATCCTCAGTGACTGTTTCATTACAAAACATAAAACCAGAAAGTATGCCTGCATTTTTTATTCCATTCTACCTGTTTTGTCTCAAAAAACCCCAATGATAGTTCTTTCTTTTCTTAATACAAGACATTTTGTTCTTGTTAAACTGGCATAGTTCCCTGTATTATGATGTGTTTCATAACACACTGAAAGACATGCACAGATAAGAATTATCTTCAGTGCTAGAGACCAAAGAAGAAAGCATAGTATGATATATGTAGTAAGTGAAGCATTTATGAACATTAAGGTGATTCTACACCATTGCAAAGCATTTTTGTGAGACTGTTTTACACAGAATTCTTCACTATAACATCCAGAGGAAGTTAATGATGCAAAAGGAGACAGTAGAAGATAGGAGAGATATTTCTACCATCTTATTATTATCTATCCTATTATTTTTTACAGTTCTTATTGATTTGCTTTACTTTCAAGTAGAGACATTGATTCCATTAAGTCCATAAAGAATAAATTGCTGTACCTGGTACTTTTATCAGATCGTATTTCACCAGTACATCTTGGATATTTTTACCCAAAAAATGCTGCATGAATCTAAGTAGAGGGAAACAGAACAATTCACCTTTAAACAGATTTTGAGAATGGATAGGATCAGAAACTTTTTTGGAAGCATTTATCATTTCCCACTAACTATGGAATGAGCTGAGGAGATGAATTTAGACTAAACAGCAAACTTCTAGGCTGGCTAAAGTCAAGAAAATCTCTTCCTCAATTTATTTCATTGCTGTTAATTTATCTGCTGAGTACTACAACTGTTTGCCTCGAGTTGCCTCGATCTAACCCAGCTGAGGACAGATCAGCAGAATTCTTTATTAAACATATGAAAAAAATCTCACTATATAATGTAACAAATACAATAATGAAAAATGCTGATACAGCAATGCATGAATGAATGGACCAAGAGTGCTCCCTTCTGAGGGAGATGACACTTCCATTACTCTCTTGTGTCATTTTTCCTCTCCTTGGAATTTTAAACTTTACAGTCTTTGCTGTGTGGTAGATCTGGTTCTACAAACCAAACAGCATTTCCTTCAGCCAAGCATATAGCCAAGCCTAGTAAAGGGAGCATGGCCTCCTGATAGGCAATGAGCTGTACCTGATCCCTGTGGATGAAGCACATCTTTGCCCTGAGGGGGAACAGAGAAGCTATAAAAGTACATGTGAAGGACAAAGATGGCAGTGCCACTAGGAAAATACATTTTTATGCATTATTTCATATAATGGACCTCACCAATAACTCTTAAATCTTCTAACTTCATCCTGATTGAGAGATTCTATCTTTTGTTTGACATGTCTTCTATTTCCTGCCATGTGATTTTCTTTTAGAAACTATTAGAGTGAATTCAGAGTTGCTGGAGTCTAGAACTAGGTAAGTCCCAATTAGTCTTTCCATACATAGCCACAGACTTTAAGAGAAAACCATAATGTGAAAAGACATAGTGTGTCTCATATGGGTGCACCAAGAATTGCATGGATTTTGGAGGCTACTGATGTTAAGAACTGAAGAGTGTCACTGCAGAATTGCTACCTTTGTCTTATTTTAGATATGTTCTCTGGTCCATTATACACGTTCCTGGCATGCTTGCCTCATTAGGAGTCTGTCATCTGCTGGTGATTATAAAGACTTAAATGTTACAAGAGCATTTTTTATTCTCAAGTGAAATACTTTAAAAGTATTTTAAATACTATGCAAGTTGGTGCTATGAAACTGGAAGGAGTGGCTGATACACTGCAAGGCTGTGCTGCCATCCAATGAGATCTGGACAGGCAGGAGAAATGGGCAAAGGGGAACCTCATGAAGTACAAGAAGGGTAAGTGTAGAGTTCTGCATCTCAGAAGGAGTTACACCAGGCACCAGTACAGACTAGGGGTCATCCTCCTGGAAAGCAACTCCATGGCACAGCAATGTGCCCTTGTGGCCAAGAGGGCCAATGGTATCCTAGGGTCCATCAAGAAATGTGTGTCCAGATTGTCTAGGGAGGTTGTCCTCTGCCTCTACTCTGCCTTAGTGAGACTATGCCTGGAATACTATGCCCAGTTTTGAGCTCCTGAGTTGAAGAGTGACAGGCATCTACTGGAGAGAGTCCAGTGGAGATCGACAAGGATAAAGAAACTTGAACAGCTCTCCTATGAAGAGAGACTGAGAGAACTGAGGCTATTCAGTCTTGAGAAGTCTGTAAGTATCTGAGTGGTGGGTGTCAAGATGAAGGTGCCAGACTCTTTCTGGTGGTACCCAATAATAGGACAAGAAACAATGGGGATAAGCTGGAACACAGGAGGTTCCACCTCAACTTCCTTATTGTGAATGTGACAGACCACTGGAACAGGCTGCTTAGAGACGCTGTGGAGTCTCCTCTGGAGTGTTTCAGAACCTGCCTGGGCACATTCCTGTTAGGCCTGCCCTAGGTGATTCTGCTTTGGCAGGGGGCTTAATGATCTCTAGAGGTCCCTTCCAACCCCATACACTCTATGATTCTGTTTTAAAGCACTACTGTTCAGCAACACCAAAGGAACTCCTGAAAAACTTTTTTGATGTTTCTTGTCAATTTAATTTCTTAGCAATTGTTAAGGATTCCAAATCATAAATCTAACACATACACACACACATACACAATAATGATTAAAACTGATGAAAATTAAGAATTAATGCCTTTGTTGGAGCCCAGATTTCTGCATTCTTTCCAGCAGATATCGGTAGTATTGAAAACTGACAAGAAAAGACAGCTCTCTCATTGACTTTAAATACTGACATATCAGGAAATAGGGGTGGAAATCATGTTTAATATTCTCAGAAATGTAAGGCATTTCATTTAACTTGTAAGAGGTTTGAAACTGTTAGTATGTACTTAGCATTGACCAGATGGTATCAGCAATTTTTAAATAGATGCTAAGATAGTGGTGTTACATGTCCAGCATTAATCAGTCGTCTATATCTACTTTCTGCAGATGTCTGAAAGTCATAGATATTATGCACCAAAACCACCCCTAGGTACTTTATTATGACTAATGGATTGTTTGAGGATATGTTGGATTTCTCACAGTTTACTAAGTATCTATTATGAAGTGTTAACACAGTGTACTCCATACAGAGCAAGATGGTTTGCATCCCAGACACATTGTCCTGTCTAGACATGTGAGTCTGTAGTGCTTATATGCTTGTCTTTGCTGACGTGGTGGGTCACAGGCTTCATTCACTATTCACGTGCTCAAATATTTGTGAAAAATCCTGTGTTATCTAGTTAGGTATTTACCTAAACTAGGACCTGATCACATCCAAACTTTAACCTACTGCTTTGGTATTATGAAATGCCAGATTGTTTCAAAGAATGGATATGCTCAAATCAGCAAGATTTTAAACATTTCTTTTTCAGATTGCTCTGGATGGACCTGCAAGCAGTCTGAAGTCTGTTCATAAAAGCACGGGATAGCTTGAGTCAGGGACCTTAAAGATCATCTAGTTCCAACCTCCATTACACTTACCAGAAGCTACACAGCATGGTTGGGAAATCATCTTCCCAACATGTCTAAGCTGACTCAGTCCCTGGATGGAGGAAGGCAGATGCATTTGCTTTATGACTTTTAAGCAAGTATTTATTTTTAGGGACAGCCTAAGTTTAATACATTGACAAAAAACTTGAGATACACTTTAAAGGATTCCAGTCAACCTGCTTTGCAGTAAGCTGGGAATGGCATAATGGCTTCCAATATTCAGGAACTGTTAAAAAGGCTTCAGATTTTAGAATTAAATATATGTAGATGCATTACTGAACTAAGGATTTTTATAGGGAATAAATGATTGTTCATCATATCGGTGAATAAAACCTCATAACCATGAGCTAATAACATACATGAAAAGGTATTTGTTACTTGTATATGCCATTTAAAAGATAGATTCAGAAAGCCTTAAGTCAGGCTTCACTGAAAAACATGTATTTAAAACTGTGTGGCAACATTCATCATCTTGTTTGTAAGTACATACAAGCAGAACTGGGAGCAGTTTAGCTTGACCAAGGCCATAGAAATCAGCCTTTGAAACAAAGGGGTTTTCTGTTTATTTTGAAAATATCTGGAGTTGTGTGATGGTGTAGAATTTTGTTAAGGGGCAAAGAGACACAACTGCTTTTACAGCTGTAAGCACCAGGAGAATTCACAATAAAGAACTGCAGTCCAGTTCTGGGGGCATATGAGCTTTAAAATCCAATAGTGCATCTGTTTGCACTCCTGAACACTCTTTCAGTTTCACAAGACAGGAACTTGCACTGTTAATTGTTTAGATGTATGAATATCCACATAGAAATTTACCTCAAATGTGTAAGATTATGAGATTATTTCTGTCTTAGCTTTAGCTGTCCCTAAATAGCACCATCCCTTGAAACAGGTACCTTGTGCATTCTAATGGCTGCCAACAATGCCGAAGACCCAGTGACTCTGTAAAAGAGATTCCAAGGCTTCATAAACCCATATGCAGTATGAACAGCATTTATGCTGTGTTGTGTATTCATTCTGTCAAAAGATGAAGAAAGTACATCTGTAATCACTCTTCTTCAACTCACTGCTGCCCTGTGTATTGCTGCTTACCAAACATTGTTCCTTTGTCATCCTCAGAGCTGGAACAAGATTCTGAAATATCTGAAGTCCTTTAAAATAAGGTAATAATTGCTCAGTTGTGAAAGTTGGATCATGCCTGGAGAGTCAACTTACAATTTCATTTTCCCATCTGAATATAATATGAAGCTGGAACTATACCATCCTCTTCCTGAATTCCTTGTGTCCTGTCAAGATTAGCATCCAGATGAAGCTGAACTAGCATCTGTCTTATGCTGAATCCTAAATAGCCCGCCAAAATTAGCAATTGTCTGACATTGATTTAGCATCTGGATGATGGTAAGCTTAAGTGAAGAACTAGATTTTTGCTTCACAACAGAGCACCTGTGTCAAATATTGAAGCACTAGTGTTCTCTTTGACTCTTCAGTCTGCTAATAACAAAAATGTTGTTTTCATAACTAGTTGTACATTGTGTCCTTTTCTGTCTACCTCACTCCTGACCACAACACTGACCTTCATATTTAATTGCTGCAATTGATACTGAGGAACAAAGCTCCATGTTATAAAAACTTCAGCAGCTGTAAAACACAGCAACCCTATGTATTTAGCAAGAGGTCACGATGATAACTTTGCCCTGGAGTTCAGCTGGCTATGCACTGAATGCAGAGTTTGATTTCAAAGTCTGTCCTGATAATCAAAGCCTTCTGTGAAACAGGATTTAAGCACTTGAGTGCCATGGTATCGCTCTAAATTCAACTACAGTTGTAAAATCCTTGGCAAATGAAGGAGCATTACAGTACAGGCACAATAGGACTTTTGCAGACACAGGACCTAAGCAGTATCATTTGCTCCCACATCTTAAGGAGTAGGCTGTAGGATCATTCACAAATAAACTGTCCTGGTTTGCCTCTTCCCAAGATTCCTACAGATATACAAAAGTGTACACAGAAACATACATGCTTATGGGAACTCACAGACTCAAACATGAAGCTCCTCCTACTAAAAGCTGAGGAGAAAGAGACCTTTAACTGAAGTGTTTTGATACTGTGGTAATGGAGGACCATATATGTGCAGACATATTTTATGGTACAAATTTTTATTCTTGATATCACAATTATTTTGTTTAGTCCCATTACACTAAAATTGTTTCTCAAGACTGAAGGTATGTTAATATGCACTATATTAACTTGGTTTTTTTAAATGAAGTTTGTAATTTTGTGACAGCTGGAGCAGCAATTTTTATGCCTGAACAATATTCTTACAGCTTTAATTTTTGTTTAGCTAGTTACCTTATTTTGTGCTCCAGTTAGAGCTCCCTATACACAGTTCCTTCCATGCTGCAGAATTCCAAGCCTGTTTTCCCAAGGAAACAAGATTTGAATACTTGTGTACTTGTCAGTCTATCCATCAGACCCACTTCACCATCTACTGTTCAAATTCAGAAAAACTGGGCAGGAGGCAGAAAGCTCAAACCCAGTTTAAGTTCATGAAATTGGCAGTTGCTTAGTGACAGAAATTAGAGGAAAATATCCTCTGAGAAAAAAGTTTCAGGGTAAACTTGGTATTTTCTGTGAAGTCATGTGGGGCTCAGTAGCACATTCTAGCTTGTGAATATACTCCAGCAATTGCTGGGAGGGAGGAGAATGAAACCATGGAAAAGATAGATGCCTACGTCTGAAGAGGGGTGTAGGGACATGACCCAAATCCCTATAAACTAGATGTCATTAATTTTACTATTTGTGGAGCAGCCTGTTCTTCAGTGTTATTTTCAGATGTTTTTTATTTATATGTAACAAATCCCAGTGATTAATTTATATACACAAAGGATACAGAGGTGGAAGTTCCTATCTATTAGTATAGTAATAATTTTCAAATTAGTGGAAAACTAACAATTCCTAATGCAAGGATAAATGTGCACATACCATACCTGCCACAGAGATTATGAGCAAAATCTACTTGGATGGGACAGCCTAAATGGCTTATTTTATACTCTGGAGGTATTTGTATCACTTCTTAAATCTCATCACTCATGTTTTTATATCGTGGTCTATAGTGACCTCTGAATTAGTTTTAGGTATTGTACAAATTGTTAGGTAATGTCTCGAATGAATGGGTACATGGAAAACCTTTAGCACATTTGATATCGCTTTCCATGCTCTGACAGCCTGTATGTCACAGAGAGGGAAGAAAAGCACACGACCATCTTTTCCTTAGCTAGTTTTAGAGGACCTACCACTGGGGCATGCTGGCAGGAAAACCTAGAAGAAAAATACACTGCCTGTTCTGCAGCAGTTGTCTGTCTAAAAAGTGGCATTCAGATTCCTGAGTTCTTTCACAATATTAAAGTTATTCTTACAAAACAATGTGTCTCAGCTATTTGAGTATATTCAAATTGCCTGAAACAGTGAAGTCAGTTGTGCTAGTCCACTTCAGGGATGGTTTAGTTTGCTTTGTGGTAAGTAAAGGGTGGAAAGAAAAGTAAATTTCTGTTAATTAAAACATATTCTAATGAAAGTGTAGACAAGAAAGCTTGTCCCTTCTCATTGTGTTTGTGTGAAAAATGTTCAGTAATTTGCATTCATAAGAATAATTACATTAATGTTGCTTCTTCTGAAGGATGCTTCTTCATTTTGTAATTTATGAAGCCAATCATATGACCTAACTGCATAATTATTGTTAAGGACATGTACATTGCAAGCAAACCCAAATAAACACAAGTAGAATCTGGGATCAGAAATTCTGTCAGACTACACCTGCCAATGTTTTCATCTACCGGCCCTATAAGAGTCTCACCTTCCACAAGGGACAAGTTCTCTAAGCATCAGTCTGGGATTTTCCTTTGGATAATCTGAATTACAAGCTCTGGTCAGATAGAATCAAAATCTGGGGACTCACTTTTGTGAAGCATTACCGTGATGGTTTGTTTACCTCCTCCTCTGTGAATGCAACTAACATTAATAACATTATTATTTTCAGGTACCATCAGTACTTATAGGCTAGAAAATGTAAATTATTTGATTAGGCAATTATTTAACTGGTTATTATTTGAATGATCACAAGAAGGCTTCAATAAGGAGCAGAAATTAGCAGTTGTAGTTTTGAACTGCAGCCTATTCAGCATGTACATTCCTTTGGATGAACAAAGGCTACATTTAGAGACCTTCTGATGCAAAATGGCTGCTACAGTCATGCATTGCCTGTTTTGCAGCTAGTGTAATGGCTGAAAGAATTTAGTGTTTACAGAGAAATTTTTAGTGTTAGCTTGTTTTGTAACGCAGAATAGATTATTACATAGTTGTTTGGGTTTTCTAAGTCCCCTATATAACTTGAAGAATGTAGAGCTCAGGATGCTTGGTTTTCTATGGATTTGTATCTTGAAATTTACCTCATGTATTACAATTCCTTGATGTCTAAAATGGGAATTACTCAGAAACATTTTCCATACTGCAGGCAGTATTGAAGGGTCCATCTCCATAGGGAATTTTTAAGTACTCTCTGCCCAAAACGAAGTTGGTTGTAGTCAGCTAAAGGTTTAAAAACTTTATGCAGTGAGAACTGAACCCTGTTCCTGTATCCTCTAAGAATACCAAGCTAAAATATCAATGCTTATTAATTTATCTGTGTGTGAAGGAATCTACCCCTGCACTGAGTATATTGTTCTGAAATCATGGAAGATGGAGCCCGAGGACTGGCCACATGTCACAAACTGTGACTGCAACTCAAAATAAGTAAAATTTCATTTGGTGGATAAATGTGTCTCGTTCCTGTGTATACTCAAACCAAAAAGTGTATTAAGGGAACATTTTTAAAATAGGTCCACTTACAAAGTAAGATGCAAACTGTAAGTAACATTCCACAAACTCTACAGTGTTGTGGGAAGTTTCCATATAGATGATGGGGTATCAGATGATCTGCGTAGCCTTCAGCTGATCTGTCAGAGACTTCCTTCTAGGAACCTTAGATCAATCACTCTGTGCTCTGTATCTCAGCGCTGCTTCCAGAACACTCAGATATCATCTAGTCTTTTGAATTTACATTCAGAAATAAATATATCATATTTTACGCTTATAATGCTTGTTGAGGTCATTAATTGAAAAGACTATAATGTAATAATTGTATGGCCTCAGAGTAAGATACTGTTTCATATTCAAGCTTGCCTTAGTGGTTGAAGCTGATTTGATTTTCAAACAAAGGTCAAAACAGTTATATAAATAGGTAATATATGAAGTACAGAATCCTAGATCAAATAAGTTATAGAACAGCATTCAAAACAGAGCTGTAAATTTTCAAAACCTCTTCTTATCCTTTCGGTCTTTAGGACCTTTTATTATCTACTGCTTCTTAAAATCCAAAAGTTAATAGTTACACAATAAGGTATTTTCTAGTTAGCAAAGGAATTAGTTATGTTTAATTACTTTCTTGGTAATCTGGTTTGTGGTAGTTTACTTCAAGGCTAAGCTAATCAGTAGACAGAAAATCTTCATACCCATCAGTAAAGATTCAATGGAGATTTTGTATTGCTATACAAGAGTAGGGAAGGACTGAATGATTTTAGCTACTTTCATTTCTTAAGACTTTTAATAAAGCAGTGCAGAAGGATGATGCATTGACAAGCAAAAGCTGTGGCTTCAACCCGTCCCCACAGTAGAGAGGACTTGACTTCCCCTAGGGTAAAATCAGGCACAAGGCGAGTAATGAGAAAAACCTATACGTGAGGCTGTCAGTGCCCAAGTACTGTGAAAATAAATTCCCGAGAAGGCAGTTATTACTAATGATGTAAAAATCTGAAGTATTTCTTGATAGATTGCTTACAGTATTAAGAAGTGACTCAGGATCGATTACTTCTTTTTCACTTGGGACTCGCAAAATGCAGACTGATGTGCACTCAGAGTTGCTGACCAGGTACTTCACCCACGCCTGCTGCTTTCACCATCCTGCCTATTGGTGTGCTTAATCCCGAGATGGACTTCTCAAAATACGTTTCTCATCAAATCCTCACAAGACGCTGTATTTAGGCCTTTTAAAACAAAGAACCTGATGTGGTTTTCTTTCAATCGTCTTTTCCTTAAAGCAGTTTAACAACGAAGCAAGCCAGCTTACCAGTGAGGCACCTCACCGAGGCCTACCGAGGCATTTTCAGTCTGCTTACTATCAACTCGTCTCCTGTTAACACACAAGACACAAATGGTTTTATAATACAAACTGTTAGCACAGACAGAAGCCAAACAGAAGGCTGCGAGGCGACATCCCTTTAAGACGGGAAAGCCAAACAGCCCATCTGCGGGTACCCAACCCCCGCATCACGTCCAGCGCCGCCAGGTAGGCGCAGTCCACGCCCCAGCCTACGTGCCTCGAGGCCCGTCCCGCCCGCTGGAGGCAGGCGGTAGAACACCATGCGCTCGGCGCACGCGCAATCTCTACGGACAACACCCGGGGGCCCGTCAGTCGCCACGCGCCGTCCCCGCCTTCCCTCCGTTCTGCCGCCGCGGTTGGTCAAGAAGAACGCACGCGCGTGCGGTGCAGAGTCCGATTCGTAAGCTCTCCCCTTCCCGCTCCCTCCCTTCCTCCCTTCCCTCCCACCCCTGCCCCGCCTTCCCGCGGGTGGGTGTTTGCCGCCGCTCTTTCGGTATTGGAGGAGGCGGCGCCTGCGCGCGGGCAGGGGCGGGGTGCTGCGGGGCGGTCGTGCCATGTGTGTTGAGAGCTGCTGGGGCGCGGAGGCCGCCTTAGAGTGGGGGCAGCTGCCGCCAGGCAGCGCCGTGCCGTACCTCCTGCTATACGGGCTGCCGGCCGCGGGCTCCCGCTGTGGGTGGGGAGCGAGCCCGGGCCATGTCCTCTCTGCGAGGATTTCTCTGCGGCTACTTTTGCTTCACCAACCGGGCAGCCGCCCGCCGTTCCCTGCTGCTTTGCCGGCGGGCGGCGGGGACTTTCTCCGCCCTGCCGGGGCTGCCGCTTCTTGGTGGCACCCACTCACGCCTCTTCACTCTCCATGGGTTGAGCCCCGACACCCGCAGCGCGGCAACAGGGCGAGTAGCAGTGGGTGCCGGGCCGTGCGCGCCGCGGCGGCGAGGCTGCGGCGGGCTAGGGGCGGCAGGCAGCGGGTTCCGGCCGTCGCGGGTGGCGGTGGTGGTGAAGACAACGCGGTACGAGTTCGAGCAGCAGCGGTACCGCTACGCTGGGCTCTCCGAGGAGGACCTCAAGCAGCTGGTGAGCAGCGGGAGGGGACGGCTGTCCCGGCCTTCTCAGGGTGCGGCGAGGCCCGGTTATAGGGATGGGGCCGTGTGGGGAAACATTGAGGAGTCACCAGGGCGATGCCTGGGCTCCCGAGTGGGCCGTCGGGCCGGATTGCCCGATGTGGGCCTGGGGTCTCCCGTCAGCTTGGTTCTCAGGGCGCTGCTGGCGGCGGGGGCGCGGCCCCTTCCAGGCGGCTGTGCCTGTCCCGCCACCTCCCCGGGCCCGTGAGCCCGACTTTGAGCTCGCGAGTGGCGCCATCCGCCGCGGTAACCTGTGAGAGCGCTTCAGCGCCCTTCGTCCACTGCAAATTAATGGATTTGTGTAGCAAGCATGTTTGGATTTTATCCTCTGAGTGATTCCAGCTGCTTTCAGTGATCTGCAGGTTTTTTTTCTCTGTGTGTTGTATAAAGGCTGTATTTAAAAAAAGGCACATTGAGGAAAACACAAATGTGAAAATTCCCACTGAGACTTAGAGAGGACTCATTCATTTCCTCCTGCTCCTTTGCTGTGTATCCTTCCGTCACTGTCTCTTTCAGGTATTTTTCTAACAACTCCTCCAACAAAACAGCTGAATCTCGTATTCATATTCACGTGTCTTGTTACCATCTTTAGAAAAGCCTTTTTCTTTGATCTTTGAGAAAGAGTACAAGGACAGTACTGCACAAAAACAAGTGCCTTTCCTATTAATGAAGGTATAATAAGGAAAGCTGGTGTCTCTAAAAGTTGATATATGCACTCACTGTCTAGTGCCTTCACCTCCATCAAGTTCAGTGACCCCATCCTGTCCTCCATATAGACAGTGGCTGTCTCCTTCCAGTGCTCCTCTGCCACAGGTCACCTAAAAAGATGGTACCTGCCGTAGCTGCTTTGTTTGCAAGCAGTCTCTGCATACCAGATCATGAGCTTGTATTATTGCCTTTATTATGAATAAGAACGTTAATTTGGGTTTCCATAATTTTTTTGATCTCTTACAACTGGAAATATTTTAGACCTCTGGTTTGTCCTGTGTGGATTAAACTTACAAATGTGCTTAACTTACATGGTAGTGACAAATTGCCTTGTTTTGTAATGCACTATGATAAATAGCACAGTATCTAAACCACGATAGTACTTACATTTCTCTGCACGTGTCAGTTGGTCATCCACCTTGTACAGAATTCCTGTACATGTGTTTTTGTTCTCACCTACACACAGGTTCCAGTTGCTGAGTTGTCCTCATATTTCCCTTCATATGGTGGCTGTGGAATAGCAATGTCTTGTAGAGCTCATCTGTAAGACTGCTTTTGTCCTCATTTAAGCCTCCTTTTAGGAGGTATTTCTTGCCTACTAAATGTAGAGCATCGAGTCATCTTCAGTGTGCAGCTAAACCCAAGAAAACCAAAATGGTGTGTTTAGTCATCTTTCCCCTAACCACTAGTATACAGGCAAGACTGGGACAGGTGAGCAGTGTTGAATTAATGTAGCAATAGGCGCAGTTTCTCTTGTCACATGTTTTGCACAATCATCAACCCATTTCAGCCTGAACATGCGTTTCAAAAAAAACTACTCTGAATAACTTTTGGCACTTGGTTAATGGAGGGTAGTAAAAAGGAAAACAACCTAGTGGGTGGAAAGTGGACCATGAGCCAGCAGTATGTTCTTGTGGCACAGAAGGCAAATACTGTTCTGGGGTGTATTAGAAGGGATGTGGTTACTAGGTCAAGAGAGGCTCTCCTCCCCCTCTACTCTGGCCTGGTGAGGCTGCATCGGGAATATTGTGTCCAGTACTGGGCCCATCAGTTGAAGAAGGGCAGGGAATGGCTTGGAGGAGTCCAGTGCAGAGTCACAAAAATCATTAAGGGAGTGGAACATCTTCCTTATGAGGACAGACTGAGGAAGCTGGGGCTCTTTAGTTTGGAGAAGAGGAGACTAAGGGTGACCTCATTGATGTTTATAAATATGTAAAGGATGAGTGCCAAGAGGGTAGAGTCAGGCTTTTCTTGGTGATGCTCAATGGCAGGACAAAGGGCAGTGGGTGGAAGTTGAGGTGTAGGAAGTGCCATGCAAACATGAAGAAAAAATTATTCACTGTAAGGATGATGGTACACTGGAACAGGCTGCCTGGATGGGTTTTGGAGCCTCCCTCTCTGGACTTATTTAAGACCTGCCTGGATGTGTTCCTATGTGATCTGGTATAGGTGATCCTGCTCTGGCAGGAGGGTTGGACTAGATGATCTTCCAAGATCCCTTCCAGCCCTTAACATTCTGTGATTCTGTGAATACACAGTGTGTAGTGGTTGCAGAAACACAAGTTTGTCCTTTTGGAGAAACATACAGATTTAAGGTAATTTTTCATGTTTTGGAGAATCCTAGACTTTATTCTAGGAGTGATTTTTTTTACATGCAGCTTTTCCTTGAAAATACTTTCAAGTGAGGAATTGAAGCAACCAAACTCAATATAGCCAGGCAGACAAAATGAAGGTGCCAAATTGTGTGACATTGCTAGGCTGTTGCTGTATGGATGGGAATACAAAGATTTATGCAAGAATACAGTGGAGAGTTGTATGTCTGAAATAGGAATTAAGAGAGTGCATGAATTTTCTTTACTGCCTATGTATTAATTTTTTTAGCAGGCCCTTAACATTTTTTGGTATTTATATTCTGCTGTGATTCTGGTCTCAAGACTTTTTTCTCCCTCAAATTTCCTGAGCTAATGGCTGCTCAGGAAACCTGTTAGGTGAAGGTTCAAGAGACTCTCACCCTCTCTTGTTAGCGACAGAGATGAATTCTTAGTAGAGCGATTTCTGCTAAGTGTCCTTCTCCCTGTGTAGCCTGTCCTTCATGGGCAGCTCGGGAACACAATATGATCTGCCTCCAGAAGTTAGCTACTCTTTATGCTTCCTATGTCCTTGCTTCTTCTGGGGAGATTTCAGAAGCTAGTCTTAAGCTGCTGGTCTCTGAGAAAGCAAGTCCCTGCTGCTGCTGCCCAGGGTGATGCTGTGTTTACCCTGAAGATTGTGAATTGAGTGTTTGCAAATCTGGCATGGAAGCTCTGTCACACAGAATGACCACACTGGGTAAGGTGGGAGTCAGAACTCACATTGAAGGCTGCTTTTAGGGTTGCATCAAACTGAAAGCAAAAGTGCATACGAGAGGTTTGGCTTGCCTGGTACTGTAAGATGTTAGCTAACCCAGACTGCAGTGGTGATGGTGGGAATCATATTACAGTGCAAGGGGCCCAAGTGATCCTAGAGCTGGCTTGTGGTGTGGCAGCACTGTGGCATGAGTGAGTCTGTACTAGTGCCAGCAGTTAACTGTCATGGGTCATCAGTTGTCCAGATGCTGGCTATCTGAAATACAGAAATTAAATTTCAAGGCAATGTGTTAGAATCTTATAGTTGAGAAGCCCTACGAGGGCTTGTTTGCCTGCTGGTTGTGGGCAGAAGAGCTGTTTACATGTTTGCGGATGGTGACTGTTGTCTCTGTGTGGAAGCTTCAGATTTTAGTACAGCACAGTAGTGATCATCATGCGTTTAAGAAGCTGTGTGAGATCACTGAGACAGAGCAGACCTGAATTTCACTGTTGCAGCCAGTGTGTTTGCGTATTGGGTGGGATGGGATTTGCTCCGTATTTAAGGAGACTATATATCAATCACTGGCATAGGCAAATAGTAATGTATAATACAAAACTTACCGTGTATCATATATATAATACACTACATAAATCACAATATAATCCAAGAAGCAGAATATCTCAGTATTGAAGCTGGCTGATCATCTAAATACTGCGACCTTTCTTTGGGACCCACCAAGTGAGTTGTACTATACAAACACTATTAAACATTTCAGAGTTAAAACTACAAGGTCATAGTTCATAATTATGTGTTCAGAGATGAAAGAGTTTGAAGATGCAGAACAGATGAGAGAGCAAGGGCAAACACTTGAAAGAATGTTTAGTAGATTTGTGGAAGGATAAATGTTTCATTGTATCTCTGCATACATGTTATACCTGCTTGCTCCAGGTGATTGCTTTTAAACTCTTACACAGTTACAAAGGAGTCTTTTAAATCTCTTTGTACATCTGACTACCATAATGAGTATTCTAATTCTGAAATAGTCTGAAAAGCATTATTAAATGCTCTGAAGACTGTTGTACAGGAGAGTATCTAATTCCTTCTCAACTAGAGACCTATAAAAATGAGATATACTTCTAATACCAGGAAATAAAAATGCCTCAAAATGCCTTAGCACTTAAAAAAAAAAAAAAAGTGTTTAATTGGTAAAGTGTTAATGAAATCATACAAGGAGTAATTTTTTGGCCTTCATGAGATTTAAAGAGACTATTGGATTTCCAACACTTGCAGTTACTAGCTTTAAGTTAAATACAAATACTTGTCCTTTTCCTAAGTTGCTACAAATAGTTTCCTTACTGGAAATGACAACAATTCATTGATTTGAATTTCTTCTGACCTGGTCATTTGGATTGGCATCTAAATATGACTGGTTACAAAACCAAATGATCCAATCAACTGGTGCTGAGACCTACTGCGTGTCCTGGCTCCGCAAACCCGCAAAGAGCAAGCATTGCTGGTGTCCGTATGAACTAATCAAAGTTAGTATCCTAGTAGGAGATAAATCTTATTTCTTACTCCTGTTTTGTTGTTTATTGTTGGTTGTTTGGTTTGTGGGATGTTGTTTTGGGTGGGTGATTGTGGTTTTGGTTTTTTTGGGGGGGTTGTTTTTTATGTTTGTTTCTGTAATAGCACAGTGGAAGTGCAGCTGTTCACTTCTCACTGCTAGAAGGTATCTAGGGAAGATCAACAATTCAGATTTCCAGACATGCTTCATTTGCAGTTTAAATTACCTTTCAAAGTGTCTTGTTGAATGAAAAGTTGTGTGTGTTTTGGTCTTAACTGGAGGAAAATGACTCATTGTGAATCACACAGTGGGGAAAGAGAGCAAGGAGTTGCAGGTTTGTAGCAAGTTCTGCTTTTTCTGAACCAATACAACAAATCAGGAGGGGTAGCCATTTCAGAAATACAAAGTTCATAGAGCTTTCTTGAAGACTGGTATCTGGGTAAGGAAAAGATAACCTATTAGCAGGATGTATTGTTTCCTTCAAAAGAGGCACAATGTGACCTCATCTTCAGCATACCAATCAGACTGGTCAGGAAGGAAAGAAGGAATGTCTTCCAGCAGGTATGAGACTTTCAGTTGGAGCTCCTGTGTGCTTCTGCACCACGATGTTCTGCATCTATGAGCAGGGCTGGAAGAAGGATCTGGGGAACTACAGTATTGTCAGTCTGACCATAGTGCCAGGGATGGTCATGGAGCAGAACATATTGAGCGCTCTGACACACCACTGGCTGCCGTAGGCCTGGGCAGGCATACACTCAGCTGTATCAAACACTGTCTGGATGGCTGGGCCCACAGAATGGTAGTGAATGGAGTTAAATCCAGCTGGCAGCCAGTCACAAATGGTGCTCCCAAGGCTCAGTGCAGGGACCACTCCTGTTTAATACCTTTATCAATGTTCTTCATGAGGAGAATGAGGGCATCCTCGGTAACTTTGCAGGTGACACCAAGTTAGGTGAGTCTGCTGGAGGGTAGGAAGGCTCTTCAGGGGGACCTGGTCAGGCTTGATCAATGGGCTGAGGGCAGTCATGCAGTCTTCATCAAGGCCAAATGCCAAGATCTGAGCTTGGGTCACAAAAAACCCATGCAATGCTGTGGCCTTGGGGCAGAGGGGATGGAAGGCTGCTTGATAGAAAGGGACTTCAGGGTGTTGATCAACAACTGGCTGAACATGAGCCAGCAGTGTGCTGAGGTGGCCAAGAAGGCCAGCAACACCCTGGTCCATATCAGGAATAGTGTGGCCAGCAAGAGTATAGAGGTGATTGTCCCCTTATACTCTGCACTGTGGAGTCCACACCATGAGTACTGTGTTCAGTTTTTGGCGTTGCAGTATGAGAGAGACTGAGTTGCTGAAGTGGATGCAGAGAAGGGCAGTGAAACTGTTGAAGGGTCTTGAGAATAAGTCTTAGGAGGAGTGTCTGAAAGAGCTGGGCTTATTTAGTCTGAAGAAAGGGAGTCTGAGGGGAGACTTTATTGCTCCCTATAGCTGTGTGAAAGGAGGCTGTATTGAGTTGTGTATTCATCTCTTTTCCAAAGTCACAACTGATAGGACAAGAGGAAATGGCATCAAGTTACACCAGGGAAGGTTTAGGTTAGACATTAGGAAAAACTTCTGTAACAAAAGGGTTATCAGAGTCTGGAACAGGCAGCCTGGGGAAGTGGTTGTATTGCCATCCCTGGATGTATTTAAAAGCCATCTAGATACAGTGCCCTTGTTGAGTTAGATAATGTCCTGGTTGAACTTCATGAACTTGGAGGTCTTTTCCAAACATAGTGATTCTGCATTAAATTTCAAAAGTAAAGATAAATGAATGCACATTGTGTAACATCTAAAAGTATAGAGTTTCCAGTAGAGTACATCAAAAATTCTCTGGGAAAAAGTTTGTCTTCAGTTTTATATAGTTTTATATAGTTTTATATAGTTTTGTGTAGTATAACCTATGTTTTGAGTGCTGTATGCTTTAAATTCAGTTGATTGATATTTATTTCCTCTACCTTTCACTATTAGTTTGAGTACAGTGTTCCTAGCTTTGAAACACTTTATATGAAGAGCATCTACTGAAACAGATCGCATTACAAAATAAACAAAGATGTGTGTCTGAACTTGACAATGGAAAGCTTCACAGTACCACTTTATTAAACAATTTTCTTTTTAAGGATACTACCTTCAAATGAACCACTGTGCATTTGGATCCACAGGAGAATATAGGGGTAAACACACTAATACGTGCTGCTTCTAGGATGGACCAACTTTTTTTCCTGAGGGGGAAAAAAACACCGAACAAACCCCCCCATGATTAAAACAAAAAACCAACAAGCAAACAAAACCACCACCAACAAAACCCCAACACCTGCTGAATTATGTACTTTTAAAATCAGAATTCAGTTGAACTTTGCAATTTGCATATTACTTTTTCCTTCTATTGCCTTCCTTGCACCTGTAAGAATTCTAGTCTTTTGAAAACACTTGAGTAACCCTTTCTAAACAGAGTTCTAGTGGATCACGGGCATTTGGATTGAAGTGCAATTCTCTAAACCAAAATGACTTGCTAGTTTCCAGAAGTCTTCCTTGGAGTGATGGTGTGACATTCACAAGCCTTGAAACACTAGTACTTGGGAAAATACTAATGATCGAAAGTGAAACTAAAAAAATACATATTTTATTTTCTGTTCTGCAAAAACCTCTGTAATAAAAAAATACAAAAATCATATATTGAGTTGCAAGTAAAACAGTGTATTTCCAAGAGAGAATTTTCTAAAACATGACTACATTAACGTGCTAGTAACAGCTATTTCTGTAAGTATCTTAAATTATGAAGTGAGAAGAAACCAACACCCATGTCACTGCAACCTTGCTTCAAGTCTTTCTTCAGCCTCCCTTTTTTCCCCACACTAAACAATCCCAGCTCTCTCAGTGTCTTTGTTTTAAGGAACAAGACATATGCTCTTCACCTCTTCCCAAAGGAGTAAACAAAACACTCCACACTGGATTGGAAAGAATTACAAGTTTAAATGGAAATACTATTCATGACTACACACAACTGTACAAAAACACATAAAATACATAAAGCTTTATAGTTCATCTCAGCCATGGTTCTCCAAAAACCTCCTTAGGTCAAAGCTTTCCACAAACCGCCCTCCAAATCAGGCCAAACCTCTAGGCCTTCAGTGCTTGCCCTGCCCCCTATGCCTCTCTACTCCCCCTCCCCATATCAAACTCAAGTGATGCAGCTAAAATTCAGCTTGGCAGCTCCAGGCCCCACTTTCCCATGTAGCAAAGATAAGAGAGCCCACCCTGGAAAAGGGACAGAGAGAGGGAGAAGAAAGGGTGGACAGCTTGTGCTGTTCCTTATAAAGGGGAGATGCAGGCATTCTGGGAATGAAAAAAGATTACACTTTCTGGTGTGCATGTTCTGGGCTGTCTGGTCCTCATGGAGGATTTCTCTATGGTTCTTAGAGCCTCATCCAGCCTCAAACCCTAGCACTCATCCTCTCCTCATAAGACCTGTTCTCAAGACTCTTACCAGCTTTGTTGCTCTTCTCAGCATGATCTCCAGTACCTCAACATCTTTGTTACACTACAGTGCCCAAAACTGAACGCCGGTGTAGCCTGACCAGTGCAGAGTACAATGGTACAATCGCTTCTATACTCCTGTTGGCCACACTATTCGTGATGCAGGCTAGGATGCCGTTGGCCTTCTTGACCACCTGAGTACACTGCTGACTCATGTTTAACTGGCTGCTGATTAACATCCTCAGGTCCCTTTCTGCCAAGCAGCATTACAGCCACTCAGCCCTGAGCTAATAGTGTTGCATGTGGCCATTGCAGCCCAAGTGCGGAACCTGGCACTTGGCCTTGTTGAAGTCCATGTACTTCCATCAATGTTCAATAACTGTATCTGCATCTTCTTCAGTCGGAATCCCTTGTATGGTGGTATTCTGCCATTAGAAAAGTTTGAAAAATGATGGGAAAAAATGAGATTAAGTAATTAATTTTCTATGGCATTTGTTTTTTTCTGGTAAAGCATTGAAGTATTTACTCATATAGAGCAAACACGCAAAGGGAGGGTGTTTCAGTATACCTCAGTTTAATTACATGGACTATCCCACCAAGCATCTAATACTTCATACAGTTGCCTTTTGGAAGTGACTTTAATGTCTGTAAGTGCTTTCTAGTTGTGATTTATGACATGCTGCCTGGATTCTACCAGGTTTCTAGAAACAACTTAGTGCAGAAAGTAGGGTTCTGCTCTGTTAATAATGAACACAACAATTTGCTCCTCATTAGCATCTGAATTAAACAAATTTTATATTCTTTGGTTGTGGTTAAGATGATAATAATACCTAAATGTGAAGAATTAGTAAACAGTTTTTGACATTTTTACTTTAGTTCATGTATAGATCAGTTTCTTGCCCCAAAGCAGAATTTCTGTAAAGTTTAGGAAAATAATACTCAGTCTGGCAAGTAAAGAATTTGTTGGAGTCATCTACAGAAGTAATAACATACAAAATGCTATAATGTGTAATGAGTTCATAATCATTCATCGTCTCCTACAGAGTACATAGCACATGCGAAGGAAGCATTTGAAATGCTTCTGTGACTATGTAATGGAAGTGGGAGGTTTGGAGGTTTAAGCTGCAGAAGAAAACAGTGAGGAAAGTACAAAGAAAAATAAAATCCTAACTAAAGCAGTCCATTTGGCTTCTGCAGCACAAGGGATGATGTATCAAGCCGGTGGAATCCTAGCAAGTGGCCAGGAACAGCATTAGGAACAGTTCTAAGCAGCTGACAGCTGGTTAGTCAACAGTAAACAGATGACTATTGGGTGGGTAGGAGCAGCCTACTACTTTTATTTTAGGTACTGCATTATTTAACCTGTCACATTCTTATGAGCAGTAATGGCCTGCTTAACATCTAATAACCCAGACTGGGATGGGAGGAGGAACTGCGCTTGATGCCTGCGACCTCCAACTCAGCAGTAGCTTATAACTGAAGACTTGATTCATGTTTTAAGCTTTGCAGAAACTTAAACCTGAGCCTAGGTAATGCTGATACTCAGTAGGACTTTGATTTGGGAAGCTGCATGGTTTCTGTGCTACTTTAGGTAAGACAAATGCTAATTGTTAAAGCTATCCTGTAAACAATATATTGTATTTGTGGATTTTATTTTTTACCTGTGAAGTTATCGGAAAGTAATGCGTTTTAATTTCACCCAGGACTTGGAACTGCTCAGTGAAACTAGTTCTCAGGTGCACTTCACAGAGTGCTTCAGAGCACACCTGCTGATCTCAGTGGGCTGGACTGCAGGTCCATGAAAGATCTGAGAGTTCAAAATGGGTTAATCTACTATCAACACATGCTTGATTCTGCTGAAACCTAGCTCTTGTTGGGAAAAGGTTGAGACAGAGACATATCAAACAGTCAGCAAAGACTTGAGTTTGACTAGACGTTTTTTTCCAAATTTGGTGATCCTACTATCTCATTTTTTCTGTATAGCAAACCACTTAAGATCAGGTTTAATGCATTTAGTACAAAAGTAAGAAAGAAAACATACTCTGTCTTTCAAGAAGTTTAAGTCATGCAACTCATTGGCCAGTAGAGTCCAAGCATCACAGAATGTTTTGGGTTGGAAGGGACCATAAAGATCATCTATTTCTAACACCCCTGCCATGGGCAGGGACACCTTCCACTAGATCAGGTTGCTCAAACTCCCATCCAAGGTGTTCTTGAACATTCCATGGAGAGGGTATCCACTTCTGTGGGGAACCTGTTATAGTGTCTTACCACCCTCACAGTAAAGAATTTCATCATAATACCTGGTCTAAATCTGTCCTCTTTCACTGGAGCCCTCTACAGTGGAAATACCCTCTTTCAGTGGAAATCACTACAGGGCATATTAAAAAGAGACTTGCTTTCAAGTCCCCTTTAAGTATTGAAAAGCTGTTGTAAGGTCTCAATGGAGCCTTCTAAATAACCCCAACTGTCTCAGCCAGTTCTAACAGGAGAGATGTTCATAGTATCATAGTATCAGTCAGGGTTGGAAGGGACCACAAGGATCATCTAGTCAGACGTTTAGTTCAACTGCTGAATGAGCAGCAGTCATAAAATGATTTATTTCTACACCAAGGCATTAACTCCACCTTGGTTTACTGGCAGTTTAAGGCAGTTTGAAAGTAGTGCCATGAATTCAGGATGGCCTAGTAATGAGTATGTATATATATACATATATATATATATAATACATATATATTAGTCTATAACCAAAATATATCTGAAATGTTCCTGTTAACTCTGGAGTACTAGTATGACATGTAGATGGTGCTCACTTCACAGTTTTGCTCTGTATAACAACCACGTTTCTGTCCTGACAGCATGCAATTTTATCCTAATGCTTTGTTTAGCATGATCTGAGGAACACAGAGAAGTGGCTTATGGGGAGGGGTTTTCTGCCCACAGAAAGCTGTTGGCCCTTGCTGCTATCTCTGCTCACATCCCTCAGTCATGAGAGTGCCAGTCACTAGCAATGCCAGTAAGACTTGGCTATGGCTTTCTTTTCCCCACTCCCTGTGTCAAGGGTCATAATCCACCTATATATAGACAGCAGTGGATATTTGGATGCTTCCTGGTATTATGTTCTCATGTACTTATGGCAACAAGCCATGTCATTCTCATGCAGCATCATTTCTGGAGGGGCAGCATTATTCAAGGACAGCAGACTCACTGTTCAAACCAAGTGCAGTGAGACTTGCTAGAGGCAAGTCAGGCACTGGAATAGCTTACCCAGGAGGTGGTGGATTCACCATCCTTGGAGGTGTTCAAGAAATGTGTGGACATGGCAGTTTGGGGCATGGTTTAATGGCCATGTCTGTGTTAGAATAGAATAGAATAGAATAGAATAGAATAGAATAGAATAGAATAGAATAGAATAGAATAGAATAGGAGTAGAGTAGGAGAGACCTTCAAGATCATCACGTCCAACCTATCATCCAACACCACCTAATGAACTAAACCATGCAACCAAGCACCCCATGAAGTCTCCTCCTAAATACCTCCAATTGGAATGGGCTGCCCGTGGAGGTTGTGGAGTCACCTTCATTGGAGGTGTTCTGGAGGAGACTTGATGGGGTGCTTGGTGCCATGGTTTAGTTGTTTAGGTGGGTTGGATTGGTTGATGGGTTGGACGTGATGATCTTGAAGGTTTCTTCCAACCTGGTTTATTCTATTGTATTCTATTGTATTCAATGATGGTGACTCCACCACCTCCCCGGGCAGCCCATTCCAATGGGCAATCAATACAATACAATACAATACAATACAATACAATACAATACACCAGGTTGGAAGAGACCTTCAAGATCATCGCGTCCAACCCATCAACCAATCCAACCCACCCAACAACTAAACCAGGCAGCCAAGCACCCCATCAAGTCTTCTCCTGAACACCCCCAATGAAGGTGACTCCAACACCTCCACGGGCAGCCCATTCCAATGGGCAATCACTCTCTCTGTATAGAACTTCTTCCTAACCTCCAGCCTAAACCTCCCCTGGTGCAGCCTGAGACTGTGTCCTCTTGTTCTGGTGCTGGCTGCCTGGGAGAAGAGGCCAACCTCTGCCTGGCTACAGCCTCTTGTTCTAGTGCTGGTTGCTTGGGAGAAGAGACCAACCTCTACCTGGCTACAGCCTCCCTTCAGGTGGTTGTAGAGAGCAATAAGGTCACCCCTGAGTCTCCTCTTCTCCAGGCTAAGCAACCCCAGCTCCCTCAGCTTCTCCTCATAGGGCTTGTGTTCCAAACCCCTCACCAGCTTTGTTGCCCTTCTCTGGACACGTTCCAGCAAGTCAACATCCTTCCTAAACTGAGGGGCCCAGAACTGGACAGAGGACTCAAGGTGTGGCCTAAGCAGTGCAGCGTACAGGGGCAGAATGCCCTTCCTGCTCCTGCTGGCCACACTGTTCGTGATGCAGGCCAGGATGTCATTGGCCCTCTTGGCTGCCTGGGCACACTGATGGCTCATGTTCAGTCTAGGTTAGGTTGATGATTGGACTCGATGGTCCTAGAGGTCTTTTCCAACTGAGACAATTCCCTGATCCTACATCTCTTGCTGAAATGACTGTTAAAGGACGTCAGTGAAAAATTATCCTTTCATTAAAGCAGGATCTGTCCATAAGTCACAAAAAGAAGGGTTTTTTAGGTATTCAGTCAAGACCTTTTCTCCTTTGAGCTCCAAAGGAAAAATAACTCCTGACTTCTGCACACCTAAGTGAGTTTTCCAAGCTCTTCTGGAAGCCTGCTTGTCATTGTACCGCAGCTGTGAGGTTTAAGAAGACTTCTGAAGATATGACTAAATGTGTTTCATGCCAGTTGGTCTTTGTTATCTTAATGCTCCTCATAGGCCTACAGTTTTATTCGTTGTTTCTTCCTGATCTGCATGAATACTTCTGAATTTGGGTACTTCTACTAATGCCACTCATAGCTGACTACTCTTGTGCTTGAGAAGTGGGCCAGTGCCAGCTGCATGAGATTCAAGAAGCCAAAGTGCAAGGTCCTTCATCTAGATTGGGCCAATCTGAGGCTGAGTGCAAAGTGGGTTGAGAGTAGCTCTGAAGAAAGAGATTTGTGTGTATTGATTGATGAGAAACTCAATATGAGCCGGCAGTGTGCTCATGCAGCCCAGAAGGCAAATCGTATCTTAGGCTCCATCAAGAGGGGTGTGATCAGCAGGTCAAGAGAGGTGATTCTTCTGCTTTACTCTGCTCTTCTGAGACCCTATCTCAAATACAGCCACTTCTGGTGTCCCCATTAGAAGAAGGACACAGCTGTTGGAGTCACTCCGGAGGGTCACAGAATCACGAAATCACAGAATGTTAGGGGTTGGACCTTAAAAGATCATCTAGTCCAGCCCTCCTGCCAGAGCAGGATCACCTATATCAGACCACACAAGAGTGCATCCAGGCAGGTCTTGAATATCTCCAGAGAGGGTGTTGTGGGTTGAGGCAGCCCCCTCCCCACCACGGGCAGAAATAACGACTTTGACAAACGGATTGCAAAAGTGATGGAAAGTTGTGGTGGAGTAGGAAGGTTCCCCCCCCCACACACAGAAGAATCCACAGCTAACTCAGCCAGAGAAGCAGATGAAAGCTATATATTAAATAAAGCTATATATTAAATAGAAAAGAGTGAATGTCTACAGAGAACCAGAAGCAGTGACAAAAGAAACCCCAAAGCAGACCCAGAAACATCCCATCCCCACCTGAGGGTACACCCAAGCCCCCCAGCGCTCCCTCTTCCTCCCCCCCCACTGCTAAGCTAGTCTCAGCTGGCCAGACCTGAGACCGCCCATCCCCCTGGCCTTGGGCCTAGTCAGGCCCAAGGCCGGGAGATGTCTCCCCAGTTACCAGTTGCAGGCGAGGGGAAGAAAGAGGAAGTGCTAGACCCCATGCTAGATTTTATAGCGGTGCAGAGGATTGTGGTAGGAGATACCTGGCTTCCTGTGTCCACCCACTGGGCTGGACTTCTGGACACAGGAAGTACACCACGTAGCAGAGGGCAGCCAGCCCAAACCACCACAGAGGGAGACTCCACAACCCTCCTGGGCAGCCTGTTCCAGTGTTCTGTCATCCTTACAGTGGAAAAAAATTTTACTCATGCTTGCATGGCACTTCCTATGTCTCAACTTCCACCCATTGCCCCTTGTCCTGTCATGGGCATGACTGAGAAGAGCCTGGCTCCATCCACTTGGCACTTGCCCTTTACAGATTTATAAACATTAATGAGGTCACCCTTAGTGTCCTCTTCTCCAAGCTAAAGAGCCCCAGCTCCCTCAGCATGTCCTCATAAGGAAGATGTTCCACTCCCTTAGTTATTTTTGTGGCTCTGTGCTGGACTCTTTCAAGCAGTTCCCTGTTCTTCCTGAACTGAGGGGTCCAGAACTGGACACAATACTCCAAATGCAGCCTCACCAAGCCAGAGTAGAGGGGAGGAGAACCTCTAAACCTACTAAGCACTCTCCTTCTAATACACCCCAGAACAGTATTGGCCTTCTTGGCCACAAGAGCACATTGCTGGCTCATGGTCAACCTCACATCCCCAGGTCCTTTTCCCCTTCACTGCTCTCCAACAGGTCAGTCACCAACCTACACTGATACATGAGTTTTTTCTTTACCAGGTGTAAGACTCTACATTTTCCCCTGTTGTATTTCATTCAACTTGTCCCTGCCCAGCTCTCCAGCCTGTCCAGGTCCTGATGAATGGCAGCACAGCCCTCTGCTGTGTCAGCCACTCCACCCAGTTTGGTGTCATTAGCAAACTTGCTGACAGTGCTCTCTGTTCACACATCCAGGTCGTTGATGAATGTATTGAACAGCACTGGTCCCAGTACTGACCCCTGAGGGACTCCACTAGATAAAGGCCTCCAACTGGAGTGTCCCATTGACCGCAATTCTCTGACTTCTTTCCTTTAACTAGTTCCCAATCCACCTCACTACCTTATCATCCAGTCCACACTGCCTTAGTTTAGCTGTGAGGATGCTGTGGGAGATGGTGTCAAATGCTGATAACCACATCCACTGCTCTACCATTACCTATCCACCTGGCTATGTCCTCATAAAAGGCTATCAGGTTGGTCAGACATGACTTCCCCTTGGTGAAACCATGCTGACTGCTCCTAATGCCCCTCTTGTTCTTGATGTGCCTAAGGGTAATTGCAAGGATAAGTTGTTCCATTATCTTTCCAGGGATGGAGTTGAGGCTGACCAGTCAACAGTTACCTGGGTCCTCCTTCTTACCCTTTTTGAAGATTGGAGTCACATTTGCCTTCCTCCAGTCCCCAGGCACCTCTCCTGTTCCCCGTGATTTACCAAAGATGGTGGAGAGTGGTCTGGCAATGACCTCCACCAGCTCCCTCAGCACCATGGGTGCATCCCATCAGGATCCATGGATTTATGGATGTCCAGGTTCCTTAACTGTTCCTTAATCCAGTCCTCATCAACTAAGGAAAACTTGGTCTGGGGCTCCTGAGGCCAGTCTCCAGAAGTATAGATGAAGATGAGGAAGGCATTTAGTAACTCCATCTTTGTATCCTCTGTCACCAAGGCACCCACCTCATTCAGCAGTGAGCCTATGTTGCCTCTGGTGTTAGTTTTTCCTGCAATGTATTTGAAGAAGCCCTTTCTGTTGTCCTTGACCTGCCTCTCAGGGTTGAATTCCAAGGAGTCCTTAGCCTTCCTAGTTGCCTCCCTGCATCCTCTGACAGAAGTCTTATACTCCTCCCAAGAGGCCAGCCCCTCCTTCCATGATCTGCAAACTCTCTTGTTCCACTTGAGTTTCCTCAGCAGTTCCCTACTTAACTATGCAGGTCTCCTGGCTCTCTTTCTCACTTTCCTGCTTGTTAGGATCCTCAGATCTTGAGCTTATGCAGAGAGGTGGTGGAGGCTTGTCCTGGGATAACACAACCTGGTTTCACAAGCAAGCCTCCTGTACCACACACAGAATGGAGGGAAAGTAACACAAAAACCTCTGGGTTCAGATAGATTTTAATGGGATCATGTACTATACAATTGCCTCAGCGAAAGCAGAACCAGCCGAGAAGCCAGTGATGAAATGGTTCCCCCCATCATAGCACACTGCAGCCAGCACAGCAGAAAATGCAAACACCCTAAACCCAGAAGCGGTACTGGAAGCAGTAACTGGAACAGGAAGCCTCTCATGCTATAATCTGAACTTCAAGCCAGCACTTTCATTTTAAAGTTGCATAATGGCAGCATGTTAATGAATACACATCAGCAGATTCAACTGAACCCATGACATCATTCACCCCTTATTCTATTCCAGTCACAGCATGCCCAGCATCAACGAACATCATACAAAATACATCTTGCATCATTCACTGTCCGTTCTCTCTCAAAATTATATTGCCTTGCGGTACACAGAAGACTGCAGATGCTCTGGAGCTCCACCCTGTTCCAGTACAGTCTGGGTCAGTCCATGACTAGTCCAAATGGTGGGCCTGTGTTTCCACCCCTGCAGCAGTTGATTCCAGTGACTCCTTCCACCCCTCCAAGTGAAAGCAAATTCTGGTTTACATTCTGGTGTTCTTCCAACACATCCATCTGCTTGCATCTTCAGATTACTTAAGGAGCTAACTTAGAAGGTACCTTGGGAAACAGCCCTTAAAAACAAAGGGGTGCAGGAGGGCTGGACCCATGTCAAGAAAGAAATCTTGAAGGCACAGGAACAGTCTGTGCCAATGTGCTGGAAGATGAACCGCCGGGGCAGATGGCCAGCCTGGATGGGCAACAAACTTCTGAATGGATTAAGGGAAAAAAAGAGGGTGTATCATCTATGGAAGGAAGGAGAGGTTACCCATGAAATGTTTAAGGATGTTGCTAGGTCATGTAGGAAAAAAATTAGAGAGACAAAAGCCTATTTAGAGCTTAGACTGGCCTCTGCTGTGAAGGATGACAAAAAAATTCTACAAATATATTAATGGCAAGAGGAGGGGCAAGGACAACCTCCACTACTTAGTAGACATGGAGGGGAATATAGTAACTAAAGGTGAGGAAAAGACAGAGATACTTAATACCTACTTTGCCTCAATTTTTTATAGCAGGATAGGTTGTCTTCCAGACAACTGGCCTCCTGAGCTGGCAGATGGAGTCAGGGAGCAGTATAGTTCCCCTGTAATCCAGAAGGAAGCCGTTAGAGACCTGCTTAGCCACTTGGATCCCCACAAATCCATGAGACTGGATGGGATCCATCCTAGGGTGCTGAGAGCTGGGAGGTGAGCTGGCCAAGCCACTCTCCATCATTTTCCACCCCAGTCCTGGCTCACTGGAGAGGTCCCAGATGACTGGAGTCTGGCTAGTGGGATGCCCGTCCACAAGAAGGGCCATAAGGAGGAACCAGGGAATTCCAGACCTGTCAGCCTGACCTCAGTGGCAGGCAAGATTATGGAACAGGTCATCTTGAGTGCAATCACACAGCACTTACAGGATGGCCAAGGGATCGGGCCCAGCCAGCATGGATTTAAGAAGGGCAGGTCCTGCCTGACCAACTTGATCTCCTTCTATGATCAGGTGACCCACCTGGTGGATGTGGGGAAGGCTGTGGATGTAGTCTACCTGGACTTCAGCAAGGCCTTTGACACTGTCCCCCACAGCAAACTCCTGGCCAAGCTGTCAGCCCATGGCTTAGACAGCAGCACTCTGTGCTGGGTTAGGAAGTGGCTGGAGGGCTGAGCCCAGAGAGTGGTGGTGAATGGTGCCACATCCAGCTGGCAGCCAGTCACTAGTGGTGTGCCCCAAGGATCAGTACTGGGCCCCATCCTTTTCAATATCTTTATTGATGATCTGGATGAGGGGATTGAGTCCACCACCATTACATTTGCAGATGACACCAAGCTGGGGGCAGGAGATGATCTGTTAGAGGGTGGGAGAGCTCTGCAGAGGGACCTCGACTGGCTGGACAGATGGGCAGAATCCAACGGCATGAGATTGAACACATCCAAGTGCCGGGTTCTACACATTGGCCACAGCAACCCCATGCAGTGCTACAGGCTGGGGTCAGAGTGGCTGGAGAGCAGCCAGGCAGAAAGGGACCTGGGGGTACTGGTTGATGGTAGGCTGAATGTGAGGCAGCAGTGTGCCCTGGTGGCCAAGAAGGCCAATGGCATCCTGGCCTGTATCAGGAATGGTGTAGCCAGCAGGAGCAGGGAGGTCATTGTGCCTCTGTACTCAGCACTGGTTAGGCCACACCTTGAGTCCTGTGTTCAGTTCTGGGCCCCTCAGTTTAGGAAAGCTGTTGACTTGCTGGAACCTGTCCAGAGAAGGGCAACAAAGCTGGTGAGGGGTTTGGAACACAAGCCCTATGATGAGAGGCTGAGGGAGCTGGGATTGCTTAGCCTGGAGAAGAGGAGGCTCAGAGGAGACCTCATTGCTGTCTACACCTACATGAAGGGAGGTGGTAGCCAAGTGGGGGTTGGTCTCTTTTTCCCAGGCAACCAGCACCAGAACAGGAGGACACAGTCTCAAGCTGTGCCAGGGGAGTTTTAGAATGGATTTTAGGAAGAAGTTCTTCACAGAAAGAGTGATTTGCCATTGGAATGTGCTGCCCAGGGAGATGGTGGAGTCACCATCACTGGAAGTGTTTAAGAAGAGACTGGATGAAGCACTTGGTGCCATGGTTTATTTGATTAGATGGTGTTGGATGATAGGTTGTACTCAATGATCTCAAAGGTCTTTTCCAACCTGATTAATTCTGTATTCTATTATGTATTCCCTTCATTGCAGAAGTACAGATCCCATCCCTTTTATTTCTGATGGCATCAGTGTAGGCTGTGCCTCGATATCTACTAATGCCACAAGGGAAAAGTAAAGCCACAGGGTATGCTGTGGTGTGTACCTCCCAGATTCTCTCCCTTGCACAAGGAGGTGGCTGCTCCTCATGGCTGAAACGTAAGAGCATGCATGTTGGGAACAGAACGTACTCTCTTGGATTTGCTTGACCTTTTGGGACAGTTCTTTCACAGATGAAACACAGCCCTGTACAGAGGAAGAGAGTCTTCTGTTGCATTGCTGGGGCCTACTCCTTGTTTCATCCACCATTTGTCCTTGGCCATCTTCCAAAGCCAAAGACTGAGTGACCACTGCAGCTCTTCCTCTTGTTCCTTTGATGAGCTTGATTCATTCTCATCTTTTGCCAAATGAGCTGCTTTCCTTATATATTTCCTCTTCTGTGCAGGGGCAACCAATGCTGGCACATACTGGTTCTCAGGTACAACTGCCATGCCTGCTGTTGGTTCAGAGACCTTCTCTTGCCCCTCCTTGCTCTGAACAGTCATGAGAAGGGCTCAATAAGCACAGGCCAGGCCCTAACACATTGCAGCAATTTCTGTCTCTTGGGAACTTCTGGGCTGACAAAAGACTTTTTCCAAACATTTCATCAGCTTGTCAGGATTTTGCATTTGCTCAGGGATGAAATTTCAAACACTGGAAGTGACCACTGACCTAGGCACTTGCCTATATTCTCCCCCACATCCTGCCATTCATAAATACCCAGCCTCAAGGCAGATCTTTGGGTGGCATTCTTGGGAAAGACCTGCAAAAGCTGGCCCATCCATTGGGTAAGATTACATCTAAATGAAGTGGCTAGTGGAATTACCATACCATAATATGCCAGCATCCAGCACAGCAACAGCTTAGCTTTAAGCTGTTTGCCTGAGATGACGAACACCACCATGCAGAGCGCATCAATTACAAGTGCACAGTAGTCCCAGCTGTTAAGCAAATGAATCAACACTGTGAACATGCCACAGGAAAAACAACAACAAACATATATACAACTTCCTTAACAAGCCTCAGGCCTTAATTGAATCTTCTTATTACCTCGCTTCTCATTATCTCAACCCTTTCATCTCCTGCCAGAAGAGACTGTCCTGGTTAAGACAGCCTGCTTTTGAGCTCTGTGTTGGGTGCCAAGAAATGGGCTGTCCTGGGTTAACACAGCCTGCTCTCACAAGCAAGCCCCCTGCCCCACACACACAAATGGAAGGGAAAGTAATAAAATAATACCTGTGAATTGAGACAAAGGGGTTAAGGAGATTGTGTGCTGTACAATGAGCTTAGCGAAAGCAGACTCATCAGCAGAAGCCAGTGACAAAATGTTCCCCCACCCAAGCACACAGTAGTCAGTGCAGTGGAAAAGACCAACGCCCCAAACCCAGAAACTGGAAGCAGCAACCAGAACAGGAAGCCTCTCATGTTACAATCTGAACTCCAAGCCCCATGATATTTTGCTTCAGCCAACACTGTCATTTTAAAGTTGGCATGATGGCAGTATTGTATTGAATACACATCAGCAGATTCAACTCAACCCGTGATAAGACTCTACCTGTAAAGATCTTGCAAAGCCCTCTGGACATCCACCTGGGCATCACAGCTTCAGGTGACCAAGCATAAGCAGGGGGTTTAGACAAGATGACCTTCAAGTGCCTTCCCACCTCTTGTGGCCTCTGATCACAAGGCCCATAGGCATTTCTGGTTCTTTGGCATAGTTGCATGAAGAGCAGCTGATTTATGTTCGTGTTTGATAGCTATATAGCAGAGATTCAGGCAGCCTGTTCATCTCTGAGTTCTTAGGTGACTGAACTTGTGAGTTATCTCTGAGCTAGAGGGATGAAGCTGGAAATGAACAGGGTATTCCAGTCTCTGGAGTCTTTTGTAGATTAGGACCATTCGCTAATTATGTAGATGTATCTTAGCTGTCTAAAATCAAGGCCCTAACTTTCGATTTACCTTACTGCTTAGTGCTACCTGCTTACTTTTTCTAAAGCTAAATTGAAAGAGGAGACCTCTACACAAGGTACCTGTTCTGCAGTACTGCTCTTAGCAAGCCTAGAAGTAGAGCTGTCAGAATACTGTCAGTTTAACTGCTGGACATCCAACTCTGCTTTCTGAAGCTGTTGATGAAATAATTTAGTGCACCTAAGGCGTATGTAAGTTACAGAACAAATTAGACTGTGTTCCACAGAAGTGATGCTCTCTGTACCTTTCTTTGCTACTAAAACCAATGAAATGTTTGCTGAAACCTCACCACTGATGTTGGTGGCTCAGAAGCCTCCACATGATCATACAGAAATTTATTCCACTGTTCTTATTCCAAGATAGAAGCTCTCTTTCACCAAGCTGAAAGATAGTGTGCTGACAAATTAGCCAGATAAATGAGGCATATGGAATTTCAAGAAGTTTGCAGTTTCTGTTGTGTGCAGAGCTAACAGTCTGTCAAAATAGCAGCCTGAAGAATGTATGCTGCAGTGGACAGGCTGCTTATTTCATTCACAGCAGATTATTTCTAGAGGAAGCATGGATGGGAACACTGATTCTAGTAACAGTTGATATTTTTAGAGGCTATTTCATGTGGATTTGTTTTTCTTTCTGATGGTAAAATGAGGTCAATTTGTGCGTCAAATGTGCAATTGAAAAATCCTCTTCTAGCAAATTAGATGTATGATATTCAATGGCAGATGTTGTCTGTGGAGATGAATGCCTCTACTTTTCTCCTTTCCACTTTCTCCTTTCTACTCCAAATGGATCATGAGAGGCTGAAGCAGATGCAGCTATGGGCAGTGCTGTATGCACCTGACTAGAGTTGCACTTCAAGTTCCCAGTGTGACACCATGGACTCTTAAATAAGAGCAAGAGACATATGGGAGTGCACAAATGTTGTAGCTGGCTAATAGCAAGGATTTAAGTATGTGAGGCAATTAATGGAACATAACATGTCACACTCCTGTAAACCAGTAGTATCAAGCTTTGTAATAATTATCCAAAAACTTTATCTGGATGTTTTCTAATCACCCATGCACTTGTGTGAGTCTAAATAAGTGCAGGTACTCCCACTGTCTGCCTGTAGTGCTGTTGGTGGCATCCCAGCAACATCCAGGAGCCTCTCTGTTGGAGGTACTTTCCTGACCCCAGCTGCAAGACCACCTGAAGATTTTTTTCTTGAAGTTGATCACTGATTGACACACTGAGCAGGACACTGATGCCATTCCACAATGGCCAATTCCATTCTTTTCTGTAATTTCTTCATCACCAAGACTGACTTTGTGCATAGCTCATAGCTGGATTTCTTGACATCAGCTGATGGAAGATGAAGAAAGATTGTATTTGCTGGGCATTAGCTTGCAGTTAACTGTAATTGCCCCATTGTGCCAGTCCTCTCCCCTTTTCTGTGGAGTTCCATGGTATGGGAGTCTCTGTGGACATGGGATTAGATATGGCTGACTGGCACCCACTTTCTCGTGGAACAGAATGCAACTTTGAGTAAAGGCACTCGAATAAATTGCTGGAAATGCCTGTTCAAACCCTTGGGCATGGGTGAATTTCTCTACACAAACTCCAGGAGAAATTCTGTTTCTGTGCTGGTAAATTGGTTTTCATTGGTTAGGGAATAGAAAACAATGGCAGAATAATTGTAGAATTTCAAGCTAGAAGGAGACTCAGAAACTCATCTTGTCTAGCCTGCTCAATGCCGTATCACTTTTTCTAATGTATTTATAAACTCCATTTGCTTAACATCCTTTTCACTCTTCTTGCTTAATCTCCATGAAAACATGCAGATGAACACAAAGTGAGGTGAAGGATGAATGCATAGAGATGGTGACTGAATTAGTCTCATGGAAACTTGTTGCAAAATATCTGATCTTCAGCCAGCAGTTACACCTCGCAGCCTATATGAACTGCAGAATATTTCCATGGGCAGAGGACTGTGTCAAGATTAAGATGAAGTATTTAAATTCTTCATCTTCCAAGGAGAATGATACTAGAATGCAACTACTAAATTCTGTTTGTCTTGTTATTTATGTGAATTTGTTTGAAAAATCTAGTCTATAATTTAGAAATGGTATCAATGGTAGTAGGTAGATTGTCCTTAAGCTTTTTTTGATGCAGGGGAAATGTCACCTTTGTCAGCACTTGGCAGTCTTCCATTTTAGCTCCTATACAATGGTCTACATATTTCAAAAATTCTTATTTCTTACTTATAATTTCTGTTGCTTTTTCTGTTTTTGTCCTCTGTAGCACAGTGTTTATAATTCTTAATTAGCTGAGTGCTTTTAGCACATGACAGGAGTATAGTTACTTAATATTTTATGTAGATATAAACTACAGTTTAAATTACTTAGCAGATTCAGGGAAAGCAAAGTGTCTGAAGTGGCAGAGAAGACAGTGTAGCACACTTGCATATTTGTACAGAGCTTTTGAAAGCTCTGTGATTCTTGGCTACTGCAGCCACGTAACCCATTTTGTGAGCTACTTGGTGTAGGCTGACTGGTATGTGTATATAGATGTAATTAGTGGAATGCTTCTAAAAGTCTCTGCTGAGATAAAGTACATTGTTTTCATAGCTTCTATTTGTGTTATTGAAGAGCACTTACTGTAGTGATTAACTTTTGACAAAATTATTTTATGCCCTACAGCTTGCCTTGAAGGGATCTAACTATGCTGGTCTACTGGAGCGGCATCGCATTCATACAAAAAATGTGGAACATCTTGTAGAGAGTTTACGGTAAGAATGCATGGATGTTGAGTGTTGAGTATTTCAGACTGTGCAAATATCCATGGGTTCTGTAAAACAATGAAAGGAAGCTTTGTGCTACGTGTTCTAATAGAACAGGAATACTGAAACCAGGATGATGCAGTTGAGCAGTCATTCCTGAAACAATCATGTTATCCTGAAAACAAACAAAAAAGATGTAAAAGATTTGCATGTCAAATGCTTACAGGCCAAATGCCACTGTAATTAGTCCTTAATTACATGTCAGTTTTTCAGAACTATGTGACAAGGAGCAATACAGGACACATACAAGCTTTTTCTGCACTTTGTAGGAACGAGAGGATTGAAGTTCGACTTGTTAAACGTCGAGAATATAATGAAGAGACAGTTCGATGGGCAGATGCTGTTATATCAGCAGGAGGTATGCTCCAGGGAACGGAGAAGGATTTATTTCAGCATATTTTTATATATTTTTCAAAAATGTTTTGCAGTGTTTGAAGCATGTGGAGGTATGAACATTGAGAAAACATTTCTTACGTAATTGTCAGAAAATATAATAAAATACAATGGCTGTGACAATTTGGGCTTGGACTGGATGATCTGTGAGGGTTGCTTCCAATCCAAAATGTTCTGTGATTCTTTCATTCTCTCTGCTTTTAGTATCTAAAATTGTAGCACTGGGAATTGAATCCCAGTGCATGAGCACCTTGAAAATACTCAATTGTCTTGTGTAAAACAGTATTAACTGTGGAATTTTAAAATTTTCTACTAAAGAGCATACAGTGCTTCATGTCCTGTGATTATACATAGCCATAAATGAAACTTCTTGGGTTTCCATATATGAGGTGGACTAACATACAACCTTTTCCTCCCCTTTCTCAAACTGTCTTTCTTGCTTTCACACTAAATTCTGGTGACTGATGTATCTTGGATGATAGAAGCCAAAGAATGAAACTTTTGAGCAGCCTGTACCACTGATTGGAGGTTTTCAAATGAACCAACAGAACAGCTAACCACAGAGTAGCTAAGTTGTTTCTTTTTAACACTGGATCACAGCAGTTTTTTCAGTGTTATTTTTTTGTGATTTCAGCTGCTCAGAGTCAGACTACATGGATGGGCCAAGGCCAATTGTTTGAGTTTCAGTAAGGCCAAAATGCCAGGTTTGGTCACAACAACCCCATTCAGTGCTACAGGCCTGGAGAGGAGTGGCTGGAAAGCTGCTTGGCAAAGGGGGACCTAGCGATGTTGATAGAACATGAGCCAACAACATGCTCAGGTGGCCAAGAAGGCCAACAGCATCCCGGCTTGTGTCAGGAATGGTGTGGCCACTAGGACCAGGGAAGTAATTTTACGCCTGTACTGGGCACTGGTGAGGCCACATCTCAAGTACTGTCTTCAGTATTGGGCCCCTCACTACAAGAAGCACATTTTGGTGCTAGAGCAGGTGCAGAAAAGGACAATGAAGCTAGTGAAGTGTCTGGGTAATAAGTCTTAGGAGGAGCATCTAGAAGAACTGGGGTTGTTCAGCCTAGAGAAAAGGAGGTTGAGAGGATATCTTATTGTTCTCTATTGTTCTTATTGTTCTCTACAGCCTCCCTTTAGGGAGGCTGTAGAGAGGTGGGGGTCAGTCTGGTCAACCATGTAACAAGAGGAAATGCCTCGTGTTGTGCCACGGGTTATTTAAGTTGAATATTAGGAAGAATTTCACTACTGAAACGGTGATCTGGCATTGGAACAGCTTGCCCAGGGCAGTGGTGGAGTCCCCATCCCTGGAATTGTGTAGACATAGTGCTTAGGGATATGATTTAGTTAAGGAGTTGTCAGTGCTATGTTAATGATTGGGCTCAATGATACTAAAGGTCTTTTCCAATCTAGGCAATTCTGTGATTCTGTGAAATATGCAGGATATTGCTGGGCTCTGACATAATGTTCAGTCATCTGTGGCCATTAGACTTTACCACTCCTCTGCCTTTCTTTCCTCTGTACTGGTCTGCTTTGCCCTTAGCAAAGGTTACAGTATCACAGTATCACTAAGGTTGGAAGAGACCTTGAAGATCATCGAGTCGAACCTGTCACCACAGACCCCACAACTAGACCATGGCACCAAGTGCCATGTCCAGTCCCCCTCTTGAACACCTCCAGGGACGGCGACTCCACCACCTCCCCGGGCAGCCCATTCCAATGGCAAATCACTCTCTCGGTGAAGAACTTCCTCCTCACCTCGAGCCTAAACTTCCCCTGTTGCAGCTTGAGACTGTGTCCCCTTGTTCTGGTGCTGGTTGCTGGGGAGAAGAGACCAACCCCTTCCTGGCTACAACGACCCTTCAGGTAGTTGTAGAGAGCAGTGAGGTCACCCCTGAGCCTCCTCTTCTCCAGGCTAAACAACCCCAGCTCCCTCAGCCTCTCCTCACAGGGCTTGTGCTCAAGGCAACTCCCCAGCCTTGTTGCCCTTCTCTGGACATGTTCAAGTGTCTCGATGTCCTTCTTAAACTGAGGGGCCCAGAACTGGATGCAGTAGTCGAGGTGCGGCCTAACCAGTGCAGTGTACAGAGGCAGAATGACCTCCCTGCGACCATGCAATGGGGTAGAAAGGGACATGTGTACATTCCTGAAACATCCTAACTCCTGTAGATTTCAAGTAACTCCTCTAAGCTAGAGATTAAAATGCTGATTTGTCTGTGGCAACATTTCTCATGGTTATGTGGCACACAGCTGGGAAGTGACACATCATCTGAGGTTTTCAACTGCAAAGACTGATGCAGCTGTCCTGTTTGACAGGCAGGAAAGAATATCAGTATTTCAAGAAACCAGTGACCCTTAAAAGATTTTCACTTCAACAGTTTCATCTAAGACTTCTTTGTCAAGTGTGCCTATTTGAGCCCAAATAAGACTTTTACATTGTGGCTTCTAGCAGAGCAACAGAGATGAAACTAAAGTAGTTGTTTTCATGTAATCCACATGAAATAACATCAGATTTGGTGTTATTTCCTGTCTCCTGTGGCTTTTATTAGCAATACTTTCTGAATTTATTTCTTTAAATAATCTCTTTTACAAGCTGATAAACATGCAGACTTTTCCATAAATATCTTCTCAAACTTGCTCCTGTCAAATTATGTATAGCTATCAGATAAGCAATATTTTTTCCAGTTACATTTTCCATGTTAAATTCAGTTGTCACTACTCTGCTTTGAAAGGTGTCAGTAGTTTTCTGGTCCCATTTTATTTTTGTGCAGCTTACCTCATCAGTTGTTGATAGGAAAGTAAATAGCGATAATGCTTCAGTACATATGAGACTGTTTTGTTTCGGATACTGGAAGGTAAAGCGAAACTTAACTATTGTTCTGTTTTTTTCTGTAGGAGATGGTACAATGTTGTTGGCAGCCAGTAAGGTCTTTGATAAATTTAAACCAGTTATTGGAATAAATACTGATCCTGAAAGGTAAAAACACACTTGGGATGGCAATACTTCATTAATACCAGGCACAATTTGCATTTGTGTTCATGATGCATGAGGCATGCCTGCAGTATTTGGTAGCTTAAATGTCTGGTTTAGTGCACTGTAAATATCAAGTGATCCTGCTGTTCCATTAGGAAGTTTCCCCAATGAGTTATCCTGTCTCATCTGACAGGACCTTATGAAGTATTGGATAAGCATGACTGTTAAACCGCCACTGCTGTTTTCTCACAGCAGGGTAACAGCTCTTGAAGCTAATTAACTTGTATCTCTAACCAGAACTTTGGGACTAGGGAAGACAGTATAGAAGAGGAAACAGGAACAAAACCAACTGAAAATGGTGCCTAAGCACAGAGAAACTTGATTTCTTTATAAATATGTGAATCCTACTGGAAATCTGATAGGGTCTCAGATTAAGGAGTTTTTTCTGGTAGGCCATGTCATGTCTTAGAGGACACAGTCTCCATAGCCAGTTAGTGTCCTATTATAAACTCTATGAATTGCATCCACCTATCACAAAGACTGATAAGGGCAGGTGGATGCAGTACTGTATGGCTGGTGTAACCTTGAAATGGGTGGCAAATAAATCTCAGAATTCATTAAGGCTCTGTCTGCTGAGATTTCCAGATTTAGCTTTCTGCTTTTAATATTACAAGTGAATTTAATGTCAAGAGCTAGGAAACTGGTGACCAGAAGTTGTAGTTCCTTCCATTCCTTCCATACCTTATTCTTCCAAAACTTTTCAGATGCTGTGAATAGATACTCTGCTTTATGAAGCCTGAATAGCAGGGTTCAAATAACAAGTGCCTTCAAACTATCAAATATCACTCATGAAAGGGGAGCAGTGTTTAATGTTTTGGCATTGATAGGAGATTCTTTTGATCTTAGGCATGTTGCTTACCTGTCTTGTATCACTAACTGGTGTATAAATGGAGGAGATTTTAACTTGCAATGTTTATTGAGCTTGAATTCCTTGCCTTGAGCTATGGTGACAGGAACTATATTAGTACCTACATATTCCTGCAGGATTAGTACTGAACAGCCAGCTTTTTAGGGAAAGTGTGAGACACATCCTATGTCTCACACACATACACCTCAGGAGCTGAAAGAGGTGTGTTACCTCTGATGTGTTATTATGTAGGAATAAGTATAGGTTCATAAAGGTCAAAGTGTAGCTTTGTTTTATGTAATAGAAAGAGGTGCTTGTTTTGTTTTGTTTTAACCAAGTCCTCATAGTTTAATTCTCATTTTTGTTGTCCTTTTTGCTACCAGATCAGAGGGACACTTATGCTTGCCTGTGAGATATACACACTCATTTTCTGAAGCACTACAGAAGCTATATCGTGGTGAGTTCAGGTAGGATTCACTGATCTTTGGTTTTCTAAAACACATTATGGTTGAAAAATACTTAATAATGTGCAATTCCTAAGGAGCAGATGATGCTTAGTGAGATCCTAAGGCCTCATGTTGTGAGTACTGTGTAGATGTTCACCATGTTGAGAAATGAGTTTGTGGTCAAGAGTGGTAATTGGACTGCAAAAAGTTAAAAGTAACTGCCAATTTCAGCAAAAAGACTCTTGTTTTCACCTTCAGTCACTGATTGCACTGGATCAGCCTGTCTGAAGAGCTTCTGATGGCTCAGAGTTGCTTAAGAGACTGGAAAAGTGGGATTGTCTTTTCTCATTATCCTTGAAGTATCAGTCAGTGCAGCAATCTGTGCAAGCATTTACCTTGCAGTCCCATGAAAAAAACCAGCATTATTGATTTATAAAGGGCAAACTATGTCACACTACCCATAATTCTTTTTTGATGGTCAGTGGTGTAACAGGATCTCAGACTAGAGGTAGAATAGAAGTACAGTCCCATTTTTTAATTTTATGGGGGTTTTGACCTGTTCTAGCATGAGTATTTTCAGGAGGCTATCACAGTGACACTCAGTGCATGCAGTCTACATAACTACTTAAAACCATACTTGGAATTTAAGGGCAGGTAGGTAGCTATAGTAAAGAAGTGTTGAATGAAGCTCTGCAAGGAGGAAAAACTATTAATGTAGTTATATGAAGTGTAAGCCTTCCTTGCTGTAATTTCAGGAAAGTTGGTTAATGTCACTCAGGTATCAGCAGTATGGACTGGGAAAAGATGTGCTTTTAACTCTCCATTGTGATTTGCTTTCTTAATCAAAGCTACTGTTACTGTTTTATATAATGTCAAAACTGTAGGAGGAAAAAGGAATTGATGCCACCTCTAGGAAAAAATACCAACTGAATGTTGTAACAGCCTGAGGAATATTGCCTTTTATGTCTGTGTCTTTCTTCATTTGAATTCCTCGTAGGGATCGTAAAGTTCCTAGGGTAGAAGAGATTCTTAAAATGAGAGGATGCTTGTGGCCTTTATGTATAAAGGGGTGGATAGAGCTGCTTTTCTGGACAGCTACAAATACAAACGAAAGATGGTAAAAATACAGCATATATTCTGTGTGAAATCCTGTGTGAGATCCTGAGAGAAATCCTCAAAATCACTGCATCAGTCATGAATTCATAAGATAGGATCACATGCCTAAAAAGAGGAGTTATTAATCATTTTATGGTCTACTTTTGGCCTGTGTCCTCTTGTTTTACACTTAAACAAAAAAAGAATAGTTAGAAAATTGATAATTGTAAAGTATTTTCATTTAAAATTAATTTTTCTAAAACTAAGAATTACAGTAGAGGCTATGAAACTTGAAATGTGACTTTGAATATAGTTGTCCTCTAGTTTTAAGATGCTCTGCTTTGAGAGTGAAGATTCTCTGATTCTGTCTAATTCCGCAATGAATATTTCAGCTACTGATACTAACTTCTTCTCTTCTCCAAGGTGGCAGTGGCGGCAAAGAATCCGACTGTATCTTGAAGGAACTGGTATTAACCCAACCCCTGTAGATTTACATGAACAGCAGCTGAGCCAAGAGCAACACAGCAGGGCTCACATAAATGAAAGATTCCAGGATCAAAGTAGGTTAAAATCTGACCAGTATATAATCACTTTGCTATGATGATTTGAAATAGGAGATAAAGATTTCTACGAACTGAAGGAGTTGGAATGTTGAGAGGCTGTCAGACAGCTCTCATTAGCTGAAGACTAAGATTTAGTCCCTAAGAAGGGAGTATTTTTTGTTTTCTATATGTTTGTTTTGGACTGTACGCTTAGAATCAGTTTTCAGTACTAACAGTTAGTTTAGAGATGTTTTTAAATAGTATTATCTGCTGGCAAAATACCTGAGCTTTTAAAAAATGCTGGTGATGGGCTGCAGGGTAAATCAGTGAAAAATTGAGTCCTTGAAGAAAATAAAGCACTGGGTCTGGAGTACAAACCCATAGTGTATCCTCCATTGAATGGGGAATTGGTTTTGAAAATTTGGGGTTTAGAGTCATGGTTGAAAACTGCTTTATTCATTATCCACAGGATCTGACATTTCTGGTCCACATCTTTTACCAGTGAGAGCACTCAATGAAGTCTTCATTGGGGAATCTCTTTCATCCAGGTATGTTTGTTGTTAAGGAGGGCATAAATAACTTCACTTCTTTTCATGACATTGCAGTGGAGAATCAGTGACAGTCTTTACAGTCAAATTTCAATTCCAGTCCATGAATAGGTAACAGTGATCATTGTTGCTGATTACAAAGTATATTTTCAGAGATGTAAGTGCAGCGATGTTAGTTTCTGGTTTTCTACTTTCCTATCTGGTCATTCTTTCATTATTCCTGGTTGTTTCCTTTCATCTTTATTACTTTACTTCTTTCTGTTTAGTTCTTACGTAATTGAATGCCTTCTACCTGTACAGTGGCTTGAAGATTAAAATATTTGTACTTAAATTGCCTCCTCTCCTGTGTCTCTTCTTCAATATCATTCCATAAGCTTTTAGTGTGACCAAGCAGAAAGAGCTTTTAGCACGGCCAGGCAGATGTAGCTTAAGGCATGATCAAGTACTCCTTTCCCTCCTTTTCAGTCATTAGAGGCAAAGGCATCAGAAACTTTTGGCAGAAACTTATTTTCTTGTTCTAAAAAATTTGTTTCTATCAAATACTGGTACTACCTACTGTTATCCAGGATATCTTTTGACTGTCATTTCTGTCCTAAAGACCAATGAATTTCTGCCAGCCAAATAACAAGAAGGAATGTAGGAATGTGATTGAGGCTGTGGGAAGTGAGTTAAAACATCATCCTTGGATGTGATTTGGCCAAACTTGTATCTCTTTATTTGGTATTAAAAAACAATAAAACAAAACAACACCACCCCACCCCTCCCCGAAAACCCTGAACCAAGACACCCCAAAATCCCCAACAAACCAGTTTTAGAGTATAGCATCTTCTTGTGTTTGTGTAATGCCTGGAACACTGTGATTGCTGCTAAAAACAGTATAAATGTACCCTGAGTGCTTTATCTTCCATCTGGACTGCAGGCTCAGACTGTCAGAAGGAATTAGTCTCAGAGTTACAGTTTTACTCTCTACTAAATGAATATTCTAAAATCAATATTCAAAAATCAATATTCTACAAATCAATATTCTAAAATGTTTCCGTAATACAGAGTGACAGAGGAACACAGAATTGCTTTCCAGCACTTTATGATAGCCCCTCCTTTAGAGTGTCAAAATACATTGTGCTGTTTGATTCCACTATCCCATAATGGCGATTGTGCTCTAAGACTTACTGCACTTGAGTTTTAGGAAAGAAAAGAAAGAAATGTAAGCCTGTTGACTGTTGTAAAACTAAAACTGTTTGTGAAGAATCAGAGTGAGTTTTTAATTACTGAAGTGATCAAGAAATTGGCTTAAAATTGAATTTAGAGTGCCTTGCCTCTTAGTATTCCCTGGAGTAATTTTATGAAACCAAATCACAGCATAAACATGGGGGGGGTTCAGTACTTCAGCAGGTAATGTATTTGCCGTTTCATTTTTACATCCAGCAAATCTTGCTTGTATAGAAAGCTATTCCCACATGAACCATGGAGTTCTTTGTGCATAATTTACTACAAAAAGAGGTTGAGAAAAATTGCCTAGAAGTTCATGCTGCAAATCACTTTTGTTCACTGTAAAAACTGCTATAAAACAATGAATCAAAAGTGGCTGCCAAATTAGAAGCACCGTGCAAAGCCTGTGAAATTATCATCCAGATTTGAAACTAGCCCCTCTAAATTTTTATGTGCCTGATAAGGCTATGTGTTCTGTCTTATTCAGGGAGAACTTTAAGTCCTGCAAACCCAGTTTTAAATTCTCGCTTCATAGGGCCTCCTATTATGAGATATCAGTTGATGATGGTCCTTGGGAAAAACAGAAGAGTTCAGGACTTAATGTGTGCACTGGAACGGGATCAAAAGCATGGTAAGTGCATGTTGCTGCTTTGATATAAAACGTTGCTTCAGAAAAGCTAGATGGACCTATTTTCTTTAAGCATTTTGTCTGTACTGTCTGCTTTGGGCTGTGAGTAAGTCAGCATGTGCCAGTTATGTCCAAATACTCTCACCGTTGGTGTGGTTCAAGGCTGTTTTAGGTGTATGAGAAGAGCAGTGCACCCCTCACTTGTAGGCATGAAGGGTTGAAGGGGTGAGGTGCTGAGGTATTGAGACAGATGTTTACCTTAGGTGTAATTTTGGTGAAAGAGGACATTCCACATATGGAGGTGTATGATTTGGGGTAGTCAGGGACAGAGATTATGCTTGCAGAGTATATTGGGGAGATAGCTGAACTACTCATGTTCCTAAGATAAAAATAGTTAAGTAGCTCAGAAAACTCCTAAGCTCTAAGAATGGGAAATCATGTACTTGGAAACAGTGTTAAGTGTTCCCTGACACATCTAGTGTCCATTCTCCTTCCAAGCCTTTTGCCTCTTTCAGGCTTAACTAAAAGGGCACAGACTTTTTGCCAGAATATTCCTCTTAAAGAAGGGCATCCAAACAGAGCTATGCTAGCTTAATCAAAGGCATAAATTATTTTAACTTCAGTTTAAACAAGTTGTAGTACTGCATGTAAATTTAATAAATGTAGCCTTGAGATGCAAGGGACATGTACAGCGAAAGCTCCTTTCATTTGGAAATCTGCTTGCAGTTTAAAGTTGTACAACAGGCCCTGAATTTATGTGGCAGGCTAAGATGAAGTAAACCTGAAGCTTTTAATGAAATTTTAAAAATGAATATTCATGCTGTAACCATGGTTACTGGGTTTTACTCTTCATTGTAATTCAGAATTTTGTATTCAGTCAGCATAACTTGGTCCTGGAGGCTGCCAAGGATTAAATTGGCAGACAGCTACCAGGCGAACTTTCCTAGTGCTCAGTACTTTGGGAGTGTACAGTTTTAGTTCAAGCTGTTCTTGGGTATTTCATTGCTTGTATACTCTGTATTGAGCAATCCTAGAAGAGGGGAATGAACTCCAAGGGCAGTCCATTTCCATTGCTGTAATCACAGTGTACTGCTGGACTCCTCTAAATTGAGGCCAAGCCTCAGTGGAGTGGTGTTCTTAGCCTGTAGTTTACCAGCTCTTCTCAGATTTCAAACCTCCTAGAACTGAGAGGCATTTGAATGTCCAAGTACTTCCTGCAGCTGCCAAAACTTGCATAAAAGGATATCTAAATGAGAGAGAGGGAGAGAACCATTTCAAAGTATGCATCCTCAGTTCCTTGCTCAGCTCCATCTGCTGAGGCATGCTGGTGGGTGTAAGAGAGAGAACCTTGGACCACCACAATTAGCAGCTCTGTAGTCTGTGAAGATGTATAGTGGATCTCCTGTTGTAGTCTGAGATACTTAACTGCCATGACAGAAGTGCTGTAGTGAGCATTTTAAAGCTGTATTGAGACCTGCACATTTGAGATGTTCGCAGTACTGCTGCACAGAGACTATGATCAGTACCTAATCCTTTTTTATCCTGTGAAAGAGACTTTTATTGAAGTTTAGACATGGTTCAGACTGAGTCTTCATGTTGATTTGTTGTGCATCCAAATGTGGCAAAAGCGTCTGATCTGACTGTTCCTTGTCTGTATATACTGATACTTGTGAGATTCATGCCCACACCTTAGGGTAAGAACAAGGAGACATATTTGTAATAAGGTTTTAGCTCCCATAAATAAGAACTAACAGTAGGAATTAATTAGCAAGAGGTAGACAGAAGGGATAAGAACACACGCAGTCTGTACAACTCTCATGCTTCAGTGTTTCTTAACACAGATTCAAATCAGCAATTCTTCAGGTTTTAAGGCAGGAGGATTAGTGGTAAGGAGACTGCATCCTCTGTGTCATGCTCTCTTCCCTGAAGATTTCACTTAATGGATTATTAAGATTTACAAACCCACAGGTAGATGTCAAACCAAGAGTTAATTTAAGGCTTTGGGTTTTTTAAAGTAACTGATGTCAGCTCACACTTAATAGCATTCTTGATTTTATTTTCTTCCTGATGCTAAACATAGTTTACCTGTCTGAAAGATTTTTTTGTTTGTTTTGGTTTTGGTTTTCTCCCATCTTGTATTCCTTAGCAAACAAGACTTCTATTTTTCTGTCTAGGTCCTATAATATTAACAAGGTAGCACATCAAGCTGTTGAAGAGATCCTTAAGATTGGTGAGTGAACAGTGTGGCATTACTGGCTGAGTTTATCTAAAGATACTCCTAGCTCACTGAGGCTCTTTCTCTTGAAACAGGTAAAAAACATGGAAGTTTGAATTTGCCATTGAATACAGAATTGGTACAAAAAGGTAAGTGAAAAAGGCATGGTTTCTTTAAGAGATCTTATCTTTGATTGGGTCGTTTTGTCTGTACTCTTAATACTCTGCACTGCTTTCAGTATTTTAGTGCTCTTGCAATATTACAGTATCACCAAGGTTGGAAGAGACCTCAAAGATCATCGAGTCCAGCCTGTCACCACAGATTTCGTGACTAGACCATGGCACCAAGTGCCACATCCAATCCCCTCTTGAACACCTCCAGGGACGGTGACTCCACCACCTCCCTGGGCAGCCCATTCCAACGGCGAATCACTCTCTCGGTGAAGAACTTTCTCCTCATCTCCAGCCCAAACTTCCCCTGTTGCAGCTTGAGACTGTGTCCTCTTGTTCTGATGCTGGTTGCTAGAGAGAAGAGACCAACCCCTTCCTGGCTACAACCACCTTTCGGGTAGTTGTAGAGAGGAATGAGGTCTCCCCTGAGCCTCCTCTTTTCCAGGCTAAACAACCCCAGCTCCCTCAGCCTCTCCTCATAGGGCTTGTGCTCAAGGCCTCTCACCAGCCTTGTTGCCCTTCTCTGGACACGTTCAAGTGTCTCGATGTCCTTCCTAAACTGAGGGGCCCAGTCTTTCTTGCAAACATTATTTAGCCACATTTGGTGGAAAATGTCTGACTTTATATGAAAGCACTTACTTAGATTTTCATATTTTGTTTTGGAGCTTAGACACTTTAGTAACCTGAAGAGAGCTATTGAGTGTTGAGTGTTTGTCATGCAGTAGCACTGAAAGAAATCTTCTGTGATGGTTTGTTGTGGTGTTTTTTTTTTTTTTTTTTGGCAGATTAAACTTCTCCCTCAGAGGGAATCTGCTTTTTCTTAGAGGAATGTGTGTTTCTGAGAACAATTCCTATTTATCTGGAAAAACTAATGGCTAATTTCTCTATTTACAGTAACAAATGATTATAATGAATCCTTGCTCTACAGTCCAGAAGAACCAAAGATGTTTTTCAGTGTTCGGGAACCTATTGTAAACAGAGTTTTCTCAAGTAGCCGTCAGCGTGGCTTCTCTTCAAAGTAAGTGTTTGCTGTAGGAGTCATTACAGAGTTAATTCATTCTCTGTATTTGTCAAAGTATCAGTGATCCAGGAGTTGCTCTTGTAGTGTTTTCAACATCCAGTTTGAGGGGCTTGAGTCTTGTTATCGTAAGAACATGAAGAAAGTATTTCCAAGTTGTGTTATACATTTTCAATGATTGATCCATGCAGAGTCCTACAGAATAAAAGAATCTCAATGTACCCAGTTTTAGGTGTGTGCAATTTCCCTCAACATGAGGCACAGACATGTACAAATTGTAGTGAATTCAGAAAAGGGCCACTGAGATGCTGAATGAGGGGTGAAAATATAAGGAGAGACTCAAATGGTGCTTTCATTTAGGCTGGCGGAGACAAGACCAAGCAGGGTAGATCCAGTTTCTGTCCTCAACTACCAGCAGATGGTTACAGAGCAGATCAAGTTAAAATGTTTTCAGAGCAGAATATGAGGCAATACATAAGATTTTATAGGATATAAGGGTCTGATAAAAAAAGGAAATTTTTTGTCACAGTGAGAATGGTCAGGCAATATAACAGGTCAGCTAGAGTAGTGCTATTACTGTCCTTGGAGACACTAAAAACTTGAGCAGACAAGGCCCTAAGCAATCTAACCTGTGTTTGAAGTGAGGCTTGCTTCCAGTGAGAGATTGGACTAGATGCACCTCCAAATTATAAATGATTGGTAGTTCAGTCATTTTATTTTGTGGAATGTTTAGATTAGATAACAGTGAAAAAATCTTCACCAAAAGGATTATCAAGCATGGGAACTGGCTGCTGAAGGAAGTGGTGGAGTCACCACACCTAGGGATACTTTAATGGGATGTAAGTGTGGCACTGAAGGGCAAGGTTTAGTGGTGGACTTGGCAGTGTTAGCTTTATGGTTGCACTCCATGATCTTAAAGGTCCTTTCCAACCTAAATGATTCTATGTCTGATTTTTCTGGAACATGCCACAATTAAATATAAGTGCACATAACTGTTAGTTTTATATACAGAATTACTACAGTATTTCAGTATTAATTAGATTCTGATTCAACCTTTTATGTCAGATGTCTTTTGAGCCACATCAGTGTTTCAGCAACATTTTATGACTTAGTAATGAAGGACATCTCTGGCTACTGTGACTAAATATTAAAATATTAGATCCCCACTGTGTATGTATCATGGCTTTTAATATTTATTGCTTTTTCGTCATCTGGATCTGTGAGTTCTTAAGAGTGAGTAAATATTAAGAGGTGGCGAGAGGTTAAAGCAGGACAAAATAACTGCATGTTCATCTCTGGGTTCTACAGGACCAGTTCTTGTCTTATTTAGAATACTTGGCATGGGATATAATATAAAAATTATACTTAGGCCACTAATTTCTGCATACCTGGTAGGGATATCTGACCATTTTTTCCCTTTTTAAAGTAGAATTTTCTGCCTGTAAGGGTGGATTTTTCAGTCTTGATACTAGACACTGGCAGCTTTTCATATTTGTGAAAGTTGTGTCTTTGGGAAAATTTAAGTCACCAGTAACTGTTGATTAAATTGTGGACATCAGAACATTGTCTAGACCAAGGACTAAGTCAAAAGCAATAAATGATGCACATTCATGTGAGACTAGTCTTTGCAGCTGCTCTGTCGGGACTATTGCTGCCCATCGAGCAATGTGAAAGAGGTTTGGAGGACTATGTTGTTGTTTTCTGCACATGCAAAAGGTTAAATTCCAGTAAATGCCTTTTAAAAGGTAAGCGAAGAGACAGATGGTTGGTAGCTGTATTCTGCCTTCTGCAGCTCTAAAAGAGCTGTCTGAAATTTTATGAACCTAACTTTATCAGCTTAAAGATACAGTATTCAAACTGTAATATTGACAGTAACAGGCTGCAATACATATTTATTGTGTTGCCTAGCAAACATTCTGATCTTGAACTTTGTGTTTGCAATTACCCTTCTTTCTGTGAATAGTTCATGTAAGAGATATATGTAATAGACTGTATTAACATCCAAATTATTTTAATCTCAAGCATTGCTAGTTGAAACTGCATGCTTCACTTAAGATGAAGACTATATATTAGTATTGTAATTTATTTGAAAACTATCTTTGCGAAAGGTTAAATAAGTCACTATTAAATGGGATCATGAGTAGCTTTATTTAAAGAATATACCTCAAGTGCAGCTTTCATCATAAAGTGTTATGTTATAGGCAGCTCTCTGAATGATGAGACAACAGCCTCCATTTTAACAAGACCTTCAGTCCTCTCTGGATGCTTTGCTGAGTCTATACAAAGTACTGATAGGTTGGAAGATTCTAAATCCATCCATCCTTCCATGCTAAATTCTTCTCCAAGTATGCTGCCATGTGATTAAGCCATTTACTGACCCATGCAAAGGAATGTCCAAGAAGCAGTCCTAAGATGAGAGCATTTGTGAAATACTTCATTTTTTAAAAGCCATTTTCTGAAAACTCTTTCTTTGGGGTTTTGCAGAGTCTGTGTTCGTTCCGTTGTTGGGATGCTTGTATGGTTGTAGATGGAGGAACATCTTTTGAGTTCAATGATGGGGCAATAGCTTCAATAATGATCAACAAGGAGGATGCACTGTGCACTGTTCTGCTGGAAGAATGAAGAATTCTAGTGTCTTCTGCTGAAACCATTTTGGATCCAGAGAGGGAATTCCTGGGGATATGCAGCACAGCGCAATGCTGCACTATATTGGAAATTGACCTTTTTGGATGCAAAAGCATCTGGAGGACACTCAAGATGTTTTTCATTCCTTTGGGTTGGGGAAACCTTGGGGAAACCTTAGTATTAAGTCAGTAGCAGTAAATATTCAGATGTACATTTTTTTCAGTAACAGTCTGGGACTGATAAATCTAAACACTTTAATACATTCACTTTTGTAGAAAAGTTGACTGTCAATCTAGCAATTAGATGAAAGGATACATAGATTTTGGTAAATCCTGATGCTGATGGAAATAGTAATACAAAACTTTTGTATGCTTTTCAAAAATTTTACAACTTTGTAGTTTCATACAACTTGTGACAATTTGTTTTGCTCTTCCAGCAGTTTTTCTACTTTATAGATTTACATCAAAAGTAAAAGTCTGTTTTAATCACATCTTCAATGAAGTAGCTCTTTTCTTTTTGGCCAGAGAGGTACCTGAAACCCAAGGGTTTTCCTGATCCCTTTAATAGCAATATACAAACTATAGAAACCTGTTAAAGTAAGAAACAGTTTCTTCACTGAGTGAATTAGCAGGCTAGCAAGTGTTCAGTCACAATAGTGTACACAGGCAGCTATCACAAAGAAAGCTATTTGGCCTTATTAGGTTCAATGGTTTGGAATTTTAGCTTCTGAGTTTATGATTGAAGAAGAACATGATATGCTGGGTGCTAGTAGTTGGAGTATAAATTAATACCTGTATGTTCCTGTGTGGCCTTCTTAAGGTGATCCTACTTTATCAAGGGGTTGGACTAAATGATGCTGTATCTCCCAAGTATGTATTTCACACCTTTCCAATCCTATGCTGAATTCCTTAATTCCAACAAATTAATTTTCACTTTACATGCCTAACATCATGTGTTAGGCAAGCAAGTTGATAATGGGGAAAAAAGTGGTTATAGAAAAGCAAGTGTCTTTTTAGATAACATTTTAAACTGTGAACTGTGACTGCCTTTTGAAAGTCCTGTGCTGTGCAGCTGCATGGAGGGGGCAGAATTAGATGAAATGAAGGCTCTACAGCAGCAGCTCTTCTGTTACATGACTTGAAACAAATGTGTTTTGTCCTGCCTACTACAGATCTATTTCCAAAAGTGAGTTTTCTTCTAACTGCTTTTGAATGAAGAGACTTCTGTAACAGATGTTCTCAGGTCTCATGGAAATGTTCTCCAGAACAGCCAATTTGCTAAACACACAAGCTAAACTGATCTTTACAGATAGAGAAGGTGGATAAAGAATTTTTTCCTTCTATAAAGGTGTATTCACTTGATTTCACCAAACCATTCATTTCTAGGAAAATGTGATTGTGATGGAGCTTTTTGAATAAGTTCTCACTCTTGGTGTACTTTTCACTTTTCAAGTGTGCTGTAGAACGAGTCATTATCTGCTTGAATTACCTTGACTGCAGACCAGACAGGGAAAAAAATCAAAAGTAGCCCAATACTTTTGCAAAATTTTGTAAGTTCAGGAACTATCAGAAGAAAACTTTAATGTCTAAAAGAATCTGCAGAATTGGTCTATAGGTGAAGATGCAAAAGGCTAATCTTTCATTAAAGTTGGCTGCACAGAGACAAGGGTGTTGTAGTTATTTCCATCTGTAACCGGCTTACGTGACTGTCTAGTGCAGTAGTCAAGATGCCATTATGGTAGCAAACCACACACTAATGCCATTAACTCTAATTTATGACTACACAACTGTGTTTAGATAAAAAGTTTAGGTATTGAGAACATCCTTGAATACCTGCAGAAACCAAGTTCCCTATTTATTTAGGGAGACTTGTGTGCTGCAGTGTTTTAATGGAGACTGATTAGGCATCTCAAAGAAAACTGAGATTCCTTATTATGAATGCTGAAACTAAAAGGCAGTATTCTCAGGCCCTACAGATTATAATATACAATCTGGTTTCGTGAGATTTAAGTCAAACTCTTAACATAGCAAAATGCAAACATGACCAACTCATGAGTGTCCTCTACTGGTATTGTATCTTTAATTGCACATCTGTTGAAGCATTTACTGGTGAATGCTTGATTTAAATAACTAGGATGATTCAGAGATCTATAATAGATAAACAGTAAACAGCTACCTTTTTTTATTAAGGATTGTAGAGTCCTTTATTACAAAGGATTGCAGTACAGACAGCTTAACCTGGTAGACAGTATTCTGTGACAGGACTGAATACTGGCGTAACAGTAATTTAATCTGCCTGGACAGGCAGTGAACTGTGCAACTATTCTACCCACTGAATCAAATCCATGGTCTTCTCATTTAGTGCCAGTCTGCACTGTGTTCAGCAAAACTAGTCCTGTCATTGTTTGGTTGTGTTTTTTTAAAGTGTTTATACATTGTGTAATAAAAATGTAAAACTTAAGGTACACGAAGCTGTCCTGTCTTATTTCAGACCTGTTTCATATGCTCACCAACTTCTAACTTTCTGTGCAGTTCGTTTTAATAATGGTTTCTAAGCCTTCAAAGCAAGTGCAGAGACACAGACGTTGCAGTTCTTGGCATGAGTTGCCTGGAACTACCAAGCAAGTTATACTGGGAAAAGGTCAGTGGTACACCTTATCCAGAGGGGTTCCATTATGTCCATTACAGCTGCCATCATAACTAAGACCTGCAATAGAAAGGTTTGTCCTCTTCCAACACTGAACTTTAATACTTTATTTAATGACTACTACTATTTAGTAGGCTTTCACAGTCTATTAAATGTGTAAATGCTAAACGTATTGGTGATGACACCATGTCCTCTAAACCACCATTGTTTAGACATTGCTTGGACAGATTTCTTCATTTTTTAACCCACTACATAAAGATAGAGGCAAGTCAGGCAAATATTCTCCCACCCATCAGTCATTTTGATTCCTTGTATCTTTATTAAATGCAGAAGTTGTATGGGGTTACATTGTGTATAGAAAATAGAATTAACAGTAGTACTGTGCTGCAAAGATTTACCCTTTTTCTTAAACTAATTTAAGACACAGGCCTAAGGCTGCAGATTGTGAAGCAATAGAATATCCAGTATCCTCCAACCTCCAGTCACTCCTTTACTCCAGCATTCAAAAGGTGTATTGCCCATTAACTTGTTTGTAGGGGGCACAAGCCCATTAGTGACTCAGGTGTTGCTTACACTGTTAAATTTACTAAAAATCAAAACAACTTAAGACATATTAACAACATAATGCTGTATTTGCTATACTATAGGCAGTAAAGCTAAATATCAAATTCTAGTACTCATACAATCTTTCCACAGTGATTAATCTGTTCTGTTCTACTACGTATTATTCCTGAACTCTTCTTCACATTGAGATGGGAAACACTATGCTTAATGCCACAGCACGGCATTACTGCTGTAGGCTAACCTTAAAGATCCATGAATAAATTCACTACCTGCTTGCCTACTGCATTCATGGGAACAAAAGCAACACATTCATGCTCTACACAAGTTTTGCCCTAGGCCTTCTCAACTAATGCTTATACTTGCTGGAACATTCCAGGCTTATGGCTAAAGAACCCTGATCATAAACCCAGGTCACAGTTTTGGTTTAAGTCAGGGATTTGTTTTTCTTTTTTAAGTTAATTTGCTTTTCATATGACTAAAAAAGCATCCCAACACTAGACAGTAGTAGTGTTACAGATAGGAGAAGTGAAATATTACAACCATAAGGTATAAGAGAAATCTATGTCTCTTAATAGCACCAAAGCATCTCTTCCTTTCAGCACTTTATGCTGCAGTCCCAGGTCTTGGTTGTAGTTTGAGATCTAAAACCATCTGAGCCCAAGATTTCTGCCAATTTATCAGTTGCTGTTGAAAGGTCTTACTCTTTAAGGAAAGGGAACATTTTTAAGAAGTTTTATCTGAGCTCAAGCTCACAGAAGCTCCATGAAAGTTCTGTAATATTTAATCAGAAAACCTAGGAAAATATGAAAAAATTGATAACCAGCATCGAATTTTACAGATGGTTATGCTGAATGGGCTTTTCAGAATCTATGTTGGTGACAATGAACAGTAAAAACAGATGTTACCTTTGTGGCCTTCTAAAGAAAAACTTCTCTGTAGCTTCTTTAGATTCCATCTTAACCTGTACAGTCTTGAGCTGCCATAGCTGCTTTCCCTATTTTAGTTTGGTTTGGTGGATTCAGATACATTCCTCTATTCTTCTAACAGTGGGTTGCTTTAGCACCTGAAGGAACTGGTGTTGTTTAGTCTGGAGAAAAGGAGGTTTAGGGGAGACATAACCACTCTCCAGAACTACGTGAAAGTAAGTTGTGGCAAAGTGGGTGCTGGTCTCTTCTCCCTAGTAATAAGTGATAGGGTAAGAGAAAATGGCCTCAAGTGGCACCTGGGGAGATTAAGGTTGGTATTAGAAGGAAGTTCTTCACTGGAGGGGTTATCAAACACTGGAACAGGCTCCCCAGGGAGATAGTTGAATCTCCATCCCTGGAGGTGTTTAAAAGATGTGGAGGTGTGGTGCTAAAGGACATAGTTTAGCACCACACTTGGTAGAGTCAGATAATGGTTGGGCTTAATGATCTTAAAGGTCTTTTCCAACCCAAACAAATCTGTGATTCATACTGTACATCTTGTTCAATTAAGGATCTGAATACCATTATTCATTCTAAGTTCCTCAAACTCAGACAAAACCCAATTCATTAATAAGTTTTATGGTATCTAGCACCTCTGCAAATCATTTCACCAGTTGTAGAACCAGAAGAGTTAAGTAAAAGCACCTTCAGAACATCCTAGAGCAACAAAAGCTGCATTACAACCTGCAATAGTTGCTAGAGAGGCTGATATAATTACAATGATTGTTTCATAACATTTTTTTAAAAGTTCCCTTGTAAAAAAAGTTCTTAGAAATTCTACAATTGCTCATAGATCAGATTTCTGAAGCCTTTAAGTAAAAAAATACTGTAAAAATATTTATGAAACTACATTAAGGTATAAGAGCAACTTAAAATGCTTTTTACACTAAAAGTACTATGATTAAAAGTGCTCCATCACTCTGCTTCTTAAGGAGCTTCACTATGCAGTGTCCATTGCATCCAGTCCATTGTACATGATCATAAGCCACTAGGATTTCTCAGCGTCAGTCTGCATTTGATGCCCCAGATCTCATGGTTCTTTTTACTGCCAACAGTTGGCCTGGCAATAGTAGTAAAGTGTGAACAATTGATCTTCATATCAGGAAGTGTTTCCCTGAGGAGCTGTAGGGAGCTATCAGTCACTATTCCAAATACTTGAAGAGTCTTTAATGTTGGAATTTCACCAAGTTCTCTAGAAAAAGGAAAAAGATGAAATTAATCATGAACCTGAAGACTTCCCCCCCCAGTCTGTACTCAAACTAGCTAACTGCATTGCTACTGATTTTTTTGAAGGTAGCTACTTAAGGTACATTCCTCTTCCTACTTTTTAAAGCATGTTATTTAACTGGAATTAATTCTCTGTACTGATAATTCCAGGAAATCTACTGAATAAATTGCTTCTTATTGTTTCTGTCATGTGGAATGAAAATAAACTGGTTTCTCCTCTTCCTTGGACCTAAATATTTAGAACAAATGGAAGGAATTTCTCCAAATGAAGTTTCACGATGTGGCTCACAGGACACAAGCCTCTAAGTACTGAGCAGCAAGTTCCACAAGTACACATATTGCAAAGATTCTGAAATACCTGTGGTGCCAGTCTGGATTCACACAGGTACATGCTCTAGCAGTCAGATTATTTTATCTCAGTTCCTTATTCCTAATTCCTCATACCACTGAGACTTTAAAAACAGTACTTGCCAATTCTAAACCTAAAAGAAAGCAAGTTTGAATTAATTTATCCTCTGTATGAACGGCAAGCCAAAGCCATTTAGAGATGACTTACACTAAGGCAGCAGGTGATATCTGATAACATCGGCTAAGACAGAGATGTTGCAGAAAGATGAGCTGATGAAAATACTGAAAGCACTCAGGCTTCAACATCACACTGTCACTGTACAAAAGAGCATAGGAAATAGTTTCAAGTATAAAGCAGCAATAAATTTCGTATTTCCAAAATTCAGGCTGAGAAATTTAATCAACTTTTTCTACAACTGAAATATCTTTTTTCTTTTGTTCAATATGTAAGTAACCCATTTCCAGTGTGTTGTGGAGGAGGTATACTGAAGGGCAAGAGAAGCAGAAGCTTCACACACTGAGATTTCAAAATACTTTGGTTGACTAAGTCAAAACCAAAATATACCTTTCCCCACATCTCCCCCCCGCCAAGTTCTACAGCCAGATAACAAATTTATATCAGAGCTCAACGAAACCATCTCTAGGATGGTAGGCTTATAAACTGTGTGCATCTAATTGCTTCCTTCCACTCCACCTGTAAATTATGATCACTTGGTAGCATGTCCCATTTATATTAAGGGTTAAATGTTCCAGATTATGTCCTGACATAGAAAGTAGGTAAAGCATAGAAAGTGTTTTCTCGCTATGGCATCCCACACAACCATGCATTATTGCTATGCCATTACTGCAGCGTAAAACAATGAGCACTCCCCTGAACCGTAAGGATTTAAGGACTAGCTGCACACATCTTACCTTAGATCTAAATGGACAAGTAAAGGACATCTTTCCACCAGTGTTTTAACATCTGAAAAGAGGTTACACTAAGTCAGTCCATCTTTCATTAATAAGACAAATATGCTTTATACAGACCAGTGAATTCTATGTATCTTTGTTTCTATCTTCTCTGCTGGAATCCCATAACAGAAACAACTCCTTCTTAAGAAGACTTGCAGCATATATAGCCTGCCTGTCAAGATACCTTAACAGGACACCTCAGCAAAATAGATCCATTTAGTCCAAAGAAATGTCACTAAAAGTCAGTTGCACCAGCAAGTTAGCAAGAGAATAAATCTAACGGTATTGCTGTAGAAACATAACAAGGCACAGAAAAGGTGAAATGTGTGAAATTCTTAAATGTAGTGACAGAATACCAAAGATTTGCCACACTTACAGAACATCAGGTTCTTTAATCATTTCTGCTTTTACCCATGGAAAGTTCCCTTCTCGTGATAGAAAGGTTATTGTTTTCCTGATTTAGAGTACAAATTCTTGAGACCACCTTTTTATTGACTGAAAATAGCATAGAATCACCTTTGGCTTAGGCTGCTGTTATTAACAAGGTGCTTAACAGCAGAGAATTTAGGTATTTCAGAATTCATGTGCAAGACCTAAAGAAAACAATACCTGAAGTATTTGTGAACTATTAAAATCTTATGCCTTATAAATTCCATTAGAATGAGTAAAATCATTCATAGAAAGTGTTTGAAAACAGAGCAGAGCTCCACATATTCTCTAATAGTCAGATCAATGGAAGGAATAAATTCCTGATTAGGAGATTATGTAGCATGAAAAAGTGTGTTTGCCCACAAGGGATGCATGCCAAGGTCAGTGTGACAGATAAATAGGAAAAAGAGAGAGGCCACTGTCCTTATGCCCACCTGCTTGTCAGCCAGTGACCTATCATTACATTTCCTCATTGAGAAAAACTAATTTCTCTTTACCACCAAGGCCATTTCACCCTTTATCTATGCTCTTGTCCCCCTTGTTGTGCTCTCTCCCCTTCCATGCATTTTTTTGTCACTCTGGCAACATTAAGCAAATCTTCCCCCTGAAACTACTAGCAAGTAGATAATGTTGATTACTGAGATTATTTGCCTCCCAAATTACCTAGTATACGCAGGACATCATGTCAGGCTGAAACTCAAGTAATTACTATGACTATTCTCTTTTGGAAGATTCCTTCGGCAGCCACAATAGCAAAAGCCTTAAGAATGCTCCAAGGACAGTATTCGGAATGATAATTCACAGCAGAACATGGGATCTAGTGTATGCTGTTTCCAGAACTTAGTTCAGAGTAAGGGGTATACCTTTCAACTGAACGTGAAAAGAGCTTTCATCTTACTGTTTTTAAAATTCAGAAGACAAATCATCTCCTCTCACAGCTGAATGAGACATGAGTAAGGCTGTCTGCCAGCAAGAACATCAAGCTATAAAGAGCTGGAATCAGTGTTAGTGCTGATTTTTCTATACACCAATAAGGTGGTACCAACCAGAATAAAATACAAAGGCTGCTGCTTTATCCCATGGCAGGAAAAAAAGTCTGACATGCTGTTGTTTACCTGGTATTTGTAGATTCTGTCTGTATCCGCTCAAATTTAACTGGGTTACTTTCGAAGTAACGTGATTGACCGCTGCTTTGACATGGGTGGCTGTGAAATCACACCAGGACAAGTTCAGCTCCTCCAACCTAGACACAAACAAATTTGTTTGCAAGAATGACTGAAAGAGCTTCAGTTCTGATATTATCTACTACAATTGGTACTTTTAATGCAAAATATTGGCAATACAGTACTACCAACATAGCAGGTGCATATTCATGACTACAAACTTCACAGCCACAATACTAAGCACTGTAGCAAGTTGCCCAGCAGGGCTGTGGAATCTGTCTTTGGATGTTTTCCAGATCCAAATTGAACTTAGACCTGCTCCAGGCAAGGAGTTAAAAGTGACTTCCCAAGGCCACTTTCAACTCGAACAATTCACAAGCATCTTAGGAAGTGAAATGGTTCTTTCTGGGGACTACCACAGGGACTGTCTTTTCATCTTGTTTCAGTGTTTGTGACCTGAATCTGTTTCTACTGGACAGATGTTCATGTTGAGGTGAAAAAGCACTATCCATTATTACCATTGGTCAGACAACCAATTAATCATCATTAGCATAGAATACTTCATAGTTTTGTGTAAGCACTAAGCATGCTATGACCTTTGCTCTTTACATACAGGCCTGATTACATATAGCCAATCACCATACATGACTGAGGCAAAGTATTTTGTGTACAGGTGTTGTATACCTAACTGGAGCCCAAAGAACAACTAGAGCACTTAGCTGGAGGTCTCTATGTAAATGAAAAATGTTAAATTTCCACTAACATTCCTAGGATCGAGTTCAGCATCGTTACTGACTATGTACTGTACAGACTGGTATTTTCTGAAGAGCTCACAATCCAAGCAATCAGACCAAGCAATAGAAATCATTATATACCCATGAGAGGCACAGAAAGATTAAGATTCTGTCTGTCCACTAGCATAGTTTGATAAAACACATGCTTTTGCAGAAGGAGAGATTAAGGCAGGAATAAGGCAGGAAGTCAGCAGAAAGATCAGGATATAAATCCCAGATTGACTGGGGCTCAGGTTCAGTGATTTCCTGCCACCAGATGGTTTAATCACTGGAGCTGTCAATCTGAATATAGTGCCTAATGAAGCAGAAGGTTACTGAAAGATTATTTTATTGTAGATGAAAAGGCACAGTATTTTCTGCTATTCAAGCTGTTTGCTGATTGCAAAGGTGTACTGAGAGTGTACTTCTCCGTTTCAAAACACATGCTTTCACTTTGTGAATGTCACATACCACTTCCATTACAAAAATCAAAGTTACATGATAATTAAAAGAGCATAAATGGAGTTTGCTCACCAACAAGACCTCCTCTAAATACAATTAAGAAAACTCATGAAACTCTACAGAAGTATATCTTTGCTATTAAAGAAGAAAACAGTCTGATGGAAAGAAACTATTTGACTGTTCAGATAATAATCAACTCTTCGGCATTTAGGTACAGAAACAGGCTAATTAGAAAAGATACTAGAGGAAAGTTCAATATTAAAAAGGAATAGCAAAAACTGTTTTTGTCTTACATAGAACAGCTGCTCAACATCAGCTCCAAGGCTTCTGCAGAAAACCCTGAGCACCCAGAGAGATTTAGTCGTACCAAACTGGAATTCTTAGCAATGCTCCTGTAGACAAGAAAAAAGAGAACCGATTAAATTTAAATGTTGGAATACTGGTCTCATTGTTAGAATGTGTGATTAATCTTATGATCTAAGATACCGGGCACAGAATTATTTGTCAGATATGCAGGACTGCATCTTTAGTAAACCGATCAACCTAAGAGTCACTAAGGATCTCAGCTCTACTCACTGCATCACAGAGCAACTTTGAAAGAGATATCTATTTTACCTGACACTCCTCATGAGTCCATATTTACAAACTGCTGAGTATAAAAGGAAACAACTTCTTTTCACCTTCCCCTGTTGTATCCTATTAAATACACACACACCATGGCTTATCAGAGATAAGTATACCTCTACAAAAGACAAAGCAATCATCCTGTTTCTGAGGTCCCCCTTCTGCAACATGGACGTTATTCCAGAACAAAACGTGTCCAAACAGCATCCCCCTGAATGCATTCCTTTACAAAACTAACACAGATGAGCAGTTGGCAAAGCCAGGAAAACTGTTACAGCAAGCATCGACATTTGTACAGAAGGCAATGAAATAACACCATCAGCGCCTAAATTAGTACCCAGTTTTCAGATATGTTTTATCTTGCATCAGAAGCCAAACCACATTAGTTTATTTGTACTGGTTTCAGTTTGTTTTTCCCCTCTAGTGGGAGGAAGGCTCAGAAAGCTCAAAAGCAGGACAGACACCCAGAGTCTCTGCCACGTGACATACGGTCTCTGACACCTGCATAATCACCTGATTTGATTGAACCAGAGTTTGACTGCACATTCATTATTGCTCTTTCCAGTTTAACAAAACAACAGATTACCTGCTTGACAGATCTGTAGTTTTCCAGACCCTCAGAGTAAAGTTCACCAAAGTAGTGAGAAAGTGCAGAAGCACAACTAGCGTAAGATGGGAGAGATGCTGAGACGCCTTAAAACAGAAAAGAATCTGCGTACTAAACACAAAGTTTCCTTGAGAATACAGAAATGGGGAAAACAGAAGTAGCTCTGCTGTACAGCTTGGCAGTTTCTCTAGCCTCTCCCTACTCTAGGAAACAAAAGGAAAAGGACAAAAAAAAAAGAGCCACCAAGACAGACTCCTGTGTTTCCTCCCTCACCTCATTTCTTGGAGGATTGAGAGGAAAGAGGCAGCTCATCTAGCCTGCCAGCAAGCTCTGTTAGGTTCCTGAAACTGGTCCCTTCAAAAGATTCCCACAATGAACAACTTTCAGCTGCATTCTTTTGCTAGCCTGCACAAAATGATAGCACTACACAGTAGGTATTTATGGAACATTCCCAAAGGTGTAACTCACTTGATGATGTCATCAGAAAGCACTAGTCCTTCCAAGCTGAGGTTCTGCAGCCTTTCACACTGACATAGAATACTCTGGAGATCTGCAACAGACACCGTGCAGTTTGACAAATCCATATGTTGAACTCTGAGAGGTCTAAAAAAAAAAAAAAAAAAAAAGAGAAAGGCAGGTTACTAAAACTGCATGAAAACCTTTTCCACAAATTCCCAAGCCATAAATATATCCCATACAATAAGACTTTGCAAAGTTTGCAGGTAACGACTATGCTGTTGTATTTGGCTGCATATTGGACATGCTACTCAATTCACTGAGCCTACTGCTAAGCCACCAGCCAGAACTGCAGAACACATATCTTCAAGGCATTTACAGGAGCTGTCAACATCTGAGAAACTGACATTAAAATCCTGTTAGAAGTTAAATTTTGAGCTTCCCATATAAAAATACAGGAGATGCTGACAGCTGTTGGTTCTAAAAGATATAAACTGCAAGTGGATAGTGGTGCCTGATACTTTCAAAAATCACATTAGGTAGATTTAAAATAACTGCAGGTGAACAGAGCTCCTCATATCTCAACATGTGCCTAACTATTGTCAGCTCTTCCACACTGTGAGGCAGCCCAAATACTAATGCTGATGGAGACCCTAAAAGCAAAAATACACAGAGAAACAGGGAGTATTTGAGATGTGGTTTCAAGATCCAGAACATGCAGAGAAAGCCTTACTTGCTTGTTTTAAACAATGGATTTCCAATGCACGATCGTGGGCAGCGGAAAACAGTAACACCGGCAGGCAGCAACTGTCCAATCACTCCTGGCAGCAAATTTCTACCAGTCAGATCAAGAGTCTGCCACAGAGATTCATCAAACCTAAGGCACAGAGTTAGGATCAGGACTATGAATACAACCACAAAATTTTCAGTATCACAAAAGACTGAGAGGAGGGGAAGATATTTAATAGAATATACTAAGGTTAAAACAAGCGAGTCATCCTTTGATTACACATACATAAAACCCACATATTGTGCAAGCTGTATTCTACATAAGATGAGAACCAGATAATTTATCAGTCTACAGAAGCAGAAGTTTTCTTAGCACTAAATGATGTGAATACTCACGAAAGACGATGCCATCTCTTGCAAATCAGGGACACTTTTAGCAAGTCACTAAGGGGCAAGTATGCAAAGATTGCCAAAAGCAACTCATCTGGAAGTGCATCCCAGGAAATACCTTCAGGGAAAGGGCAAACATGTTCAAGTTAAAACTAGTTCATTTTCACCTGCTGATCAAGTGCCTTTTTTGACTTGGCTGTAAAAAGCACCTCTAGTTTTTCCCTAGGCTATGCAAATGTCAATACTCTTTCAGCTCTTCATTTTAGGAAGACAATTTTACTGTATTAATTTAGGTGTGACTGTCAAATGGAAAGCTTTATCTAATATCATATCATACATATTGAAGCTATGGAAAAACCATGTCTGTGAAAACATTACAACAATCTTTACTCACACGGTCACTGTACAAACAAGAGCATTTCAGTTACTTCCTTTATATTCTAAGGCTTGTATGGGCCTTTTTTGCCCCCATGCTGGAATGCCCATCCTTCCTATGTATGCCAGGCTCTCAGAAGGGAGCCCAAGGGTATTGGGAGCGGCAAGGGAAGACGGCAGCAATCAATATGATTGATAAGCACGCTTCAACTTTATTGCCCGGATACACAGTTTATATAGCATCTCAGCTAAATATGCACAAGCGTCACTATTCTATTGGTCTCTGACTGAAGGCAACATTATAATATCCAGCCCACTTGCAATTAGGTCTGTGTACAGTATCAAAGGCTCTGTGTACATTCTCAGAAAACTCCCTTCTCACTAGCTCTTCCTTTCCCATCCAGTTATCTTGCAAACACACAGCTGCAAGAACAGCTATGAGGCCATAGTGACCTTGCTGCTTCAGCAAGTCAGCTGTGAGCAGTAAACAACAAGATGGAGTAAGGCCTACACACTTTGCTCAAGTAGCTGTTCCACAGTCATGTCCCTTAGATTTTAGCCATTCTCCAACACAAGGGGAGCTGTGCTTTTACACGGTACACAGACATAAGCAAGTACTGCAAACTGCTCCTTAAAACATGCCCACTAACTATCACCACCTAAGAATTGTCTTAAAGAATGTGAGCTCAACTTCTCAAGAGTACATACAGGGCTCCAGGTGTTGCCATTCACATGGAAATTTCTGGGTGGTGAAGCTAAAGAACAGCTGTCTATGACATAGCATTGTCTTATTTAAAAGCAGGGTTGTCTGAGGGCTTTCCCACCTTTCGTATGACAGCCTAGTGTCCAAAAGCATTTCTTTATTTTGCATTTCATTCTTTCTGCAGACTGAGAAATTAACCCAGCATATTGTAACCCCTTCTTCCAGTGCCCCAGATCTTCAGGTTACAGCTTTTCTCTTTCCCTGCCAGTGCCTTTCCAGTCCAGGAGTTTTACACCCTCTGCTGCACCTTCCCTGTAACTCTTTGGCAAGACTCCTTGCTCATCTTCAAAAGAAGCAGAGATGCTGCCCCTCTGGCATACCTCAGCCTGCGCTGCAAATTATGTGGATCTGGATCTCTTGGTCTCAAGGACCAAGTAACTTACTTAGATGCTCTCAGACTCTGATCTGAATGAATTGATGTCTCAAACTCTGTGAGGCAGTAGCCTTGCGGTTAGGACAAGTATGTACTTTGTAGCAAGACAAGAAACACAATATGCCAGCTCAGGAGGGTTTGGAAGACATCAGAGGATAGATGGCCTTGCCCCTTGCCAAGTTTGCCAATGTCCCACTGAGATAAGGAAGTTTGCTGCATACTGTGCAAAGGGTAGTAGAACACAAAGACCTTCAACTTAACTGGTGGAAACTGTTAATGCTGCCCTTCCCCCTTGGAGCCTGTGCATACAGGTAGGCATGGGCTTCTAGTGCTTCCCATGCAAATTAAGGCATATATCAGAGGCCACAAAGCAACACCCCTTTTGGCAGGGAGTAAAAAGGACTTGGACTCACTGACAGGTGTACACCCACCACCAAACACCTGAAAAATGGACCAGGCAAGAAGTTGCTGGAACTGTAGATGGGGATCTAAATCTACCTCTCTCGCCCCCACTTTCTTTTAGACACGTTAGCTGCCTGACTAGAAGGACATGCAGCACAAACACCCAGGACACAGACACAGGCTGGAAGAGCTAGGCAGAAGCCAAACATGGCTTGTATGTGCCACAGTTCTGGTGCCAGGCACACCACCTCTATTTAAAGGCCTACGTAAAACAGGACTTAACAGACGAACCATGAAAGCCACCAGATCTATAAGTGACATTCTGCTGGTATAGAGAAAAAAACACCTAAACCAACCAAACAAACCAACCCCAACCAACAAAACAAAAACACCACAAAAAATACTAACAACTCATGATGTTAAGTCCATCCCTAACAAATCTTGGACCATGGTGACAGTACCTGACTCCACCTCTCGGAGCAGCCGAGGCCGGCGCACAATGACAAAATCCTTTTCTCTCTCCTTCACCTTCTGCCGTTTTTGAGGAGGACAGGACGATGACACTAGCAGGTCCTGTGGTGTGTTTTCATTGCCCATTTTGTCCTTCTTAAGGACAGACACTCCCATGCCAGAGAGAAACTCCGAGGTCTTGCTGGAGTCCCAGTCCCAGGTGAAGCTGGTTGAAACATTGCTGCTGGAGGATGGGATCTCCTGAAGATGTTTTCTGCAGATACAGTAAAACCCACAGGCTCTGAAGGTACCGCCAGATGGATGCCAAACACAAGATGGAGCTCCTTGTACAAAAGCATTTCACCGTCACATGCAGTTCACATCCCCACACAGGGTGTTGGGTCTACGGGCACTGGAAGTACAAATAGTGGCCACAGCGGAGCCCGGGGCTCGGTCTGGCAGATTTCATGTCAGCAACCTGCCGGGGACTAAGCGCACACCATTCCCGGATGGCGTGAGGGGGCGAACGGAAGGACTGGTCGGAGAGGTCGACGGAGGTCGTATGCCACAGATCGGCCTCTCCCCGCCGCGACCCGGCACCAAAACGTTGTCACGCAAACCCAATGCCGCCGGGGACGCGAGCGCAACAGAGAAAGGGCGGCGGGCGGTATTCAGCCTGCCGGCGTAGACCGGACGGGAGGGCGGGAACGCCGGAGGTGGCGTGGGGGAGCTGCGGCGGCGAAGAGACCTTTGGGCGCCAGCAGCGCACCTCAGCCTGCGGGCCCGCGCGAAGGGGCTACTTCCAGCGCTGGCTGTCGCCCGCCGCGCGGCGGAAGAGGAGCAGCCCTGGAACCCTGCGCGCCCACGCACATTGTACCCCGCTACTGGCCGCACGCACGTCAGGGACCCACGCACCTCCCCCACCCCGAACATTCCGGGCAGCTCAAGAACTCGCGGATGCTTCACCGGGTCAGATTGCCGGGGTTCCCACGCGCATCTCTCCATCCCCACGCAGAGTGGAACCACGCGGCTCTCTCCTACCCCACTAGCGAGGACGGCATTTTGGGCGGCAAGTGCTCCTTTCCCGCTCCTGTACCTGTGCATAGCGACGGAGCAGGCACGTCAGAAGGAGCTCCAAGCACCGCCAGACAGCCACGCGCACCGCACGCTCCAGCACCGTACAGTCCCGCCGCGCGCGCGAGGCATCGCTGGCCGACCGGAAACTGAGCGGCGCCTCCCGGAAAGCCTATCGGGAGTCGTAGTTCGCGAGCCGGAGGCCACACCCCTTTCCCCCATCCTCCACCACAGTGTGGAGGAGCCGTACCCATAGTACCTTGCGCCCGCCTGTTGGGTGGGGGTGATGACGATACCAGCGCCGCTGGGGACGGCGGGTGGTTGGAGAGGGCGAATGTCCGTGGCGGCTGTGGCTCTAGTCGGTCTGACACGGAAGGAGCCGGGCGTGGCGGCCGCTTTTTGCGTGGCAGTCTGAGCCGTAGTGTGGAGGTCGGCAGCAGCGAGGATGGAAGGTGGTGGAGCCCCACGAGAGACTGACTGCTAGGCACAGGGACTCTGGCTGCGGTGAGGGAGCGACGCGGCCCAGGGTACCGGCAGGCCGGGGTGCGGGCCTTGGGGCGGGTTAGAGTGTTGGGTCTGAGGGGAATTGTCGTGGCAGCCGGGTGTACCGCGTCGCCGAGTCATGGCGGGGCGCGGGTGGGGACCTGTGCAGGGCCGGGACGGACCAGGCGCTGCGCCGCCGAAGGGGTAGGTGCAGCCGTGTCCCTTTGCCCCCTCAGGGCGCTCCAAGAGGGATGGGTTACTCGAATCGGAAGCGAGAAGACCCTGGCTACTATCGACTGTAAGTGGAGAGAATGGGGTAGGCGAAGAGCAGTGTCTGTGGGGAAGACCGGGTGGGGCGAATGGTACGGGAGGAATCGGTGTGTTTGGGTTTTTTTTCTGTTATTAGCAACTTTTTTATTGGTTGGTTTGGTTGTGTGTTTTTTTTTTTTCCCAGGAGTCATAAGTACGCCTGTGTAACGCATGCATTTTAATATTTGCTGAGTGTCTTTAAGCTTTGATTGTATGTGCCTTAAAGGCCCCTGGATGTATAACCATCGCCTTTATAACATGTGCAGTGTCCGTATCAGATTTAGACCTTTCCCTTTACCTTTCCCTTTACTGGGAAAGGTCTTGCGTGTGCGTTTTGGAAAATTTCGTGTGAAGGCCTGAAATTGAGGAACTGCCAGTCTATTCTGGTCGTATTCCTAAGTATGCTAGTTTAAATTTTTTTCACCATGTTTCAGACTTACGCCAAGGTTTGTTTCTGTGATGCAGCTCTTCATGCTTTCTCTCCAAACTATTTGCTTTAAAATTGACAAGGATGGAAAACTAATAATGAACACACCTACAGCTCTGTTAGTCAGCCACTTGTTTGTCAGTGCTATTTACTGTGTAATGATGGAGACAGATACCTGTAAAATTGAAGGTAATAATGGAATGCATACCAAGTTATAGACAATTATGAAGTTGGATACAATGATGTGGCTGGGATTTGTATTCAGATGGTCATGCAAAAGAATTTCTGTTAACCGTTTCCAGTTTGAAGTAGACAATGAACCAGTTGTATAAAGGTTATTTAAGTGTGTATTCAAAGGTGGTTTTTTGTTTTTGTTTGTTTGGGTTTTTTTAGGTTCAAAATAAGCTGAAAAATATTTAATAACCTGTTCAGAAGGCCCTTTATTTTTTGTGTATCCTTTTTTTCCCATTTTCTCTGTTAGTGTGTGGGAAGTTGAAAGATGAATTTGCTGAAAGGGATCAAATCAAATTATTTATAAAAAAACTTTGAATTACCAAATAGTCCCAGTTTGCTCTAATGCAGTGACCAACTGCCTAGCTGGCACTTGTTCTGTGTGAGTGCAATTGTCTGGCAGCTCAGGTCTCAATTTCTGTTCTTTTTTCAGATTCTTATTGCAATCATACAACTTTTGTATTTGATTCTATTTTAGTTTTTCAAGCAAATTGCTTTCTTTGGTATGTTATTTCCAAAGTATTCCCCTAAGCCCTATGAAAGTATCAGCCTCTATGGTACTTGAATATCCTTTATTAAAGGACAAGATAGTGCCATGTAAAGCAAAGAAACTTCTTGTGGTTTGGTACTGGTAGTCCTTGCTTGCTTGTGAACAGGAAAACAATTGTGTACCTTGGTCTTTTAGTTAGTGCTCTGTGGTGGACCTGTCTTGCACCAAATTGGAAAATGCTGCTGTTTTGAATGAAGTCAGTGCAGCATGTTGTTATTTGTCTTACCCCAAGCAGATATAAAACTTCTTTCCTTAAATACTGATATGCAAGCAATGGAATGCTGAATCAATTTAGACTCTTTCTTTACTAGTACTAATAAAATATTAATCAGACTGATGCTGTTTATAGCTAAAAAAAAAGCTATATAAATTATATTTTATTAATTAATCTCAGAGGTTATTTCTCTCAAATGATGCAATCAGATAAATTCTCTGGTCAGTTTTCTCAGGCATTTCCTAGCTATTTTCTTTCTGTAGGTAGTTTTATCATAGTGCTGAGAGCAAGCAGGTCTTCATCTCTCTGTTACCTGCTTATAAATACTTATTGTTCCCCAAGCTGCAATGGTCAGTGTGTAATAAGGAAGTGGAAAAAAAAACGAACAAACAAAAACCCTACTACCTCTTTTACGCCCTCAACCAAATAAAAAAACCCCAAAACCCAACAACACCTTTAGCAGACTTGGATATAAAAAAAATACTGCAACATTTATTTTTATTGGTTGACCTCTTGTTCTTCTGTTAAGATTTCTAAAATGTGAAGTTAGCCTAGCTTGTTTAGATGTAGTGATAAGGGCGTTTACTGTGGTGCAGTTCTGTCAGTCCAAAAGGTTTAATCATGTCCATAAAGTGAAGTCTTACTACAAGGATTCTTAACGGTATAGCTCTGCAGAGTAGGGCCGGCTTCAGAAAGCTGGTGCAGGTATTGTGGCATACTATTTTTCTTTTGCCAAGTGAAATGTGCTGGAAGAAACTCCAGAAACTAGCGGAGTGTTCTTAAGCAGAAACCTTTCATAGTTTGCTAACTTCCTTGATTTTTTTTGTTCCCAGATGTAATTACGGTGTTTAAAATACAGAGTAAGGTAAGGAAAACTCCATCTGGTTGGTTCCTCAAGTGTTCTAACTGAAGATTTCTAGAAATGTAACTTCTGCATGTCTGATGGTCTTTGAGAATACTTCGGGAACAACAGCAATGATATAGGATATAGTAGTCTAAAAATTGCTGAAATTACAAAGATAAGAGAACCAGAAGTATGGTGACTGTCTTTATTACTAATTTTTGAAGGATAGGGAAAACTACAGGTTGGCAAAGTAGTCCACTTTTTTTAATTCCTGCAAATAAATTTTTGAACCAAAGGTATTTGTAAGTATCTATCATATAACAGCTTTGTAAAAGACAGCATCAGCTTTTCAAGAACAAATTGCTGAATTGTTAGATTAGGTCTTTAATAGGACTTTTGAGTGTCTTTTACTCAGGATGTTTTTGCTGAAGAAGAGCCTCCCAGACTGTGGTAGGGTAAGTCAGAATCCTCTGAAGATTCAGAAGCCTGTGGGAGAGGGAAGGATACAAATGAGTAGTTTTGTGTCTGTGCTTAAGCAGAAGCACAGATTCACAAGTACAGGGTAGCAAACAATGTTGTATTTCATAGAGGGAAAGAATTTGGAGGGTGCAATAACATACTATGTGAAGTGAACATCACACAAATTATACTTCTGTGTATGCGTTCAGTAAAATGTGAAGTTCAGGCTTTCTCAGGTATTACCTGTGATACTGTGTGGGTTCTAGATCTTTGTAGAAGGATGTGGGTAAGCTGGAGGGTGTCATGGATGACAAGAAGAAATCTGCAGACTATGAAGGGTTGAAGGTAGTAGTCACGTAATTTGCAAAATGAACAATCTGCTAGTAAAAGGCTTTTCTGTGAAGTTTGAAAAGACTGTGATGCAGTCTGATGTGGGATTTCTGATTAAGGGGGTATTTGAGCCTACTTTATGAAACCATGGTGCTTTCTTTGCAGATATGCTGTACTCTTTTTGCTTTTTAGTATTTAATATAGGAGTGTATTTGTTGTTATACTTGGTGCTATATAAAAGCTCAAAGGAGCTATGGGTTTTTCATTCTCTGCTGTTTTATTTAGTAATTTGAGTATTTCTAAACCAGGGTGAGTAGTTCATTTGTAATGCAGATAGTCATTAGTGTGGTTTAGTCTTGAGGCTGGCAAGGTAATTGAATACCCTTGATAATAGGGATTCTTCAAGGGAATTAAGTGTGAACTTAGCCCTTTATTGCATTTACAAAGAGTTAGTAGCTGGGTTCCCACTCTAGATGATTTATTACCAGAATTTTGAAATGTATCTATTTCCATTCACAGAATTAATGATTTTGTGTGTCTGAAACAAAAGCCTCCACTTGTACATTCTTTTCATTTCTTGGTTAAGTTGCACTTCCAGTGCTGGTGTTTCAGCATTCATCTGTAGCTGCCTTACTCTTCAGAAACTGAGTATGCGAATAGATACTCTTCCTTTCAGAGTGTCATTGCTGAATAGGAGCATCTTCTAAGCAGTTGAGGGTCATGCAGTATGAGAGCGCTCTTCCGAAGTATTTAATGGACCTCAGGGAAACATTCTTTAGGTGTTCAGAAACTTCAGCCAGCCCATACTAGGGAGCTACATGCTAACAATGTGAAGCCTGTGTAAATACAACAAAGAAAGAAAATTATGGGTAAGAACTTACCTTTCTTTGGGCTAACAACCAGAATCAGAGATGAGGGCTGCTTGCCACACAAATGCTTGGCATTATAGCTTTGTAGCCTGCAGTAGTGTATTTTAAGGTCTGATAGGTGTAATTTTGGTAGCACAAGTCCAAAATATGGCTGTTCTATTAAGAGGGTTTAGTTCACAGTAAGAGCTACTCTCAAGCATTACATTTATCCCCTTGTGGTTTTTTGCCATTTAAGCTGTTTGTGTGGAGAGCTAGTTATAAGTGGTTTCTAACTAAAAATTTTTATCTGTAATTCTGGAAACGTGTGTTTATTCCTTCAAAACATCTCTTGATTGTTATCAGTTGCAATCTGGTAAAAATTAGGCATTTAGTTTTGTATTTTGAGGCTAAGAACAGAAAGTTCTTTACTTTGATAGCTGCAAAGTTACTGTTGTCTGAAAGTGACAAGACAATTCCCTTTCTACTTGAGAATATTCAGTACATTTTTGTAGTCTTCTGGGAAGCTTGGTAGCAGCTGTGTGTAGCATCTTGCACAAAAACTGTTCACTTTCTGTTTCAGTAGCAGCTATTTAGGTATAAATGTAGTAAAAAAAAACATGTGTGACACTAGTGGAAGGTATGTTGTGTAATTATTTTAACTTCCTGTTTGTTAATATAGCGTAAGGTGTGGCTATAATGGGCATCCAAAACTGTATCAGATAGCACTGCCTTAATGAGTTTGATACATAGTTTTTCTTTTTAATACCTTTTTTTTTTGGTGGCATTTGCTACCCTACTACTATAAATACAAAATACTTTTCTGAAGAAATGAGAATGGTACAATAGACTAGACAAGTCCATGCTTAGAATAAATGGTTGCAAAATAGGTAAGATACCTTAGATAAATTATTTGCAAATTATTTAGCCAAAATATAGTATGGGCAGAGTTACAGACTTTTTTTAAAGTCTATGAAGTGCCTGTATGAAGGTATATGAATTTTCTAGATATTTCTGGCACTCCTGACTGAAGCCTAGAGTAACTAAACCCAGAAAGATGAGCAAAACAAAAATGTGTCATGGCAAGGCTAATAAGAAATTAATGGAGACAAATTTCTTTGAAGAACAGAAGGAGGGGGTGAATTAGCTGGCATGTTTCCTCTTCATTAAATGATGTTTCAAACCCCAAAGAGCTACATCACAAGTAAACTAAGCTTTGCTGTACTTGTACTCAGTGTAACAGAGCATGAAGAATATAGAATATGTATAGTTAAGCTACAGTCCATTTATAAAAGTTGCTGCTTACCTTTCCAAAACCATTTAAACACTTAACTAATTGTCCACATTAGTTCATTTGTTTAAAAAAAAAAAAAAAAGGGGGGGGGAGGCAGGCAGGGGCAGAATTGATTTTCTGCTGAAATTTATCCTGGGCTCTTATTTGAGGATACAGTTTTGACTTCTAGATCTATTGTATATCAAGAAGGTGAAGTGTAGTTGTCCTAATATGGTGCTAGAAATTATGAAATTTGAATGGATTTTAGAGAACCTTGTTACAAGTCTTGTTCTTAATGTGGTCCAAGTTTTTGCAATGGGAAATTAAAATAGTCTATTAATATGTTTTTTAAAGTGTATTAACTTTTTTGAGTATCTTCCAGAGATTTAAATGTAATTGGATATCTTTTTGTATTGCAGTTCTAATCTCCTTTAAGTGAACTGCACTGTGGTTGGAGTGAACGTTCAATAATGAGTGGTGCAGCACTGGGCCTTGAGATAGTATTTGTCTTTTTTCTGGCCTTATTCCTACTTCATCGATATGGAGACTTCAAGAAACAACATAGGCTGGTGATCATAGCAACATTATTAGCATGGTATCTCTGCTTTCTTATTGTGTTTATACTGCCTCTGGATGTCAGCACGGTAAGAATTTTGCGAGATTTCTACTTAGTCAAATGTTCTTAAAAATTGTAACTTCTGCAGTGGTATCTTATTAGTCTAAACACGTGTTGCCTTTTGGAATGGCAGGACCTGGGTTTGCAATGAATTCTGTTTTTTGTTCAGCTCATCAGTTGAATCTATTTCACATGTTTCAAAATGTCATTGTTTGTAACATTTCTTTCGGTCTCTTTAGGCGGCACACTTGGACTTTTTTAGATGTAGTGCAGGTTACATTTAAAATTGGAGTACAGTATTAAATAAATGGAGTACTGTTTTAAAATAAATGTTATACATTTTTTGGTCACTGATGTAAAATTAATTGTCTTTTAGACTATTTATAATCGGTGCAAGCTTGCTGTTAACTCCAGCCCTGCAGAAAGTAATGGCTCTTACATTACACTTGCTCCAAGGTACAAGCTATATTTTTTTTATTCATTAAACTGTTTTTAACGAAGTATTTTATGATTTTATTTTTTTGAATGATAGGCATGTACCTTTTTTAAGACTAGTAAGTCTTGTGTGATACAACACTTGAAGATTGTAAGCATACAGGAAGGTGAGGGAGAGGTGTATTCACTCATACTAGTAGTAACCAGTATTCCTACTGATACCTAAAGATTCCTTTAAAAAAAAAAATCATTCCAGATTTCTTTTATTTCATTGCTGAAATGATGCAACCAAGTTTTTCAAGCAGCCTGGCAGGGGAGGCCTTACTAAATGCTCATCTTCACAATCTTAATGATTTCAACCTGAAAATCTGATTTTTATACCTTGTAAATTAAATTAGTAGGCTTGTCCTATATGTAAGCAGCATGTCTAACTGGTTATTATAATTGCACATGTATGGTAGTTGGAGTTACCTGAAACTTTCTGTATTCTACCAAAGTAATGGTAGCCTGCTCACAGTCTTCTGGCAGGAAGTAGTCCCTGTAACGTGGTGAATGTAGATGAATGTGAACTCTTTCCCTGGCGGCTCTTTCTTTAGCTTTCTTTGCCTGTTGCCACATCTTGTAGATGTGTGCAGTGTACTTATCTGTAAGATGATCAGAGCACTTAAGAAGTCAGTTGTTATGTCCATGCAGAGTATTGCCAGGTTTCTTGCCCTAAAGCAGATGCTATCTGGAGATTGTATATCCATGGAATAAGAGTAAATTACCAGACTTAATGACATAACCTTGTACCCTTTATTTAAGGCCACTCGTCATATATTAAACCATAGTTTACATTTTAAACACAGCCTTTGAATTTACCTGTAGCTTCAGAGCGTGCTGATGGATGTTGTACTGTAGTATATGGCTTGAGCATATGAAATAAGAAGCAACTTTAGTAGCAAGCAGATAAGTGTTGGTGCAACTCAGATCTGAAAACTTTGAAACCTTTCATCACACTCCCTGTCATACTGTGGTAATTTGATAATTTGGGAAATATTTAGGCTATGTACATAAAAACTCTGGCTTAACTAGTTTGACCCTGGAAAATGCCAATTATTTCTCAATAGGTCCTCCCATTAAATTGAGCATATCGCCCTTTGACTCACCATTGCTTCATTACTCAGACAATGTAGGGAAAGAAAACAGTGTCTTAGTGTGGATGGACTTTCCTTTTCTGGTCTTCTTTCTTCTGAAGCAAACACTACCTGTCAGGAAACTACTGGTTCAATAAAACGATATTTATATACGCCTGACTAAATCTATCTGGGAGAAAAAGAAAAGAAGTAAGTAGTACACTACTGTTACTACTAAGTGTTGTGACTAGTAGAGCTAAGTGATAGAATCTCTAGCCATTTTTTGAAAACCTGCTGCACTAAGTAAAGTTGAATAGGTGCTGGGTCTAGTCCTGTTCAACATCGTCATTAATGACATTGATGAGGGAACAGACAGGGTGTCTGCTTAGCAGGTTTGCTGACGATACCCAACTGGGAGGATTGGCTGATGCACCTGAAGGCTATGCAGCCATTCAGTGAGACCTGGACAGACTGGAGAGCTGGGCAGAGAGGAACTTAATGAGGTTCAAGAAGGATAAGTGCTGAGTCCTGGAATAATAAACTGCACTAGTACAGGTTAGGCGGTGATCTGCTAGAGAGCAGCCCTGTGGAGAAGGACCTGGGAGTCCTAGTGGACAACACATTTTCCATGGGTCAGCAATGTGCCCTTGTGGCCAAGAAGGCCAATGGGATCCTGGGGTGCATTAAAAGGAGTGTGTCCAGCACAGCAAGGGAGATTCTCTTCCCCCTCTACTCTGCTGTGTTGAGACCTCACCTGGAATATTGCATCTCGTTTTGGGCTCCCCAGTTAAAGAGGGAGAGTCCAACAGAGGGCTACAAGAATGATTAAAGGACTGGAGCACGTGCCCTGTGAGGGGAGGCTGAGAGAACTGAGGCTTTTTATTCTGGAGAAGACTGAGAGGGGATTTAATAAATGTTTATAAATATCTGAGGGCTGGGTGTCAAGAGGGAGGGGACAGGCTTTTCTCCATTGCACCCTGTGATAGGACAAGGGGTAATGGATATAAACTACAACACAGGAGGTTCTGCCTCAACATGAAGAGGAACTTCCTCACTGTGAGGGTCACAGAGCTGTGGAACAGGCTGCCAAAACAGGTTGTGGAGTTTCCTTCATTGGAGACTTTCAAGACCCATCTGGATGATTCCTGTGTGACCTGTGTTAGATTCTATGGTCCTGCTCTGGCAGGGAAGTTGGACTTGATGATCTCAGAGATCCCTTCCAACCCCTAACATCCTGTGATCTTGTGATATAGAAATGTATTTTCTTTGTGTGCAGAAAGTACTTCCTGCCCCACTCCCACCCAAGAAAACCCAAACCTGTAACCTTAAATTACCTGTTTGCTTATTTCTCTTTGGTCTGCTGTTTTCTTCCTCTGAGAAAACTGTCTTGTCCAGATATGTTACTTGCAGTGAGGGGAATGATAGAATGTTTGAAATAGTGATTTATTTTGTGTTTTTTTTTCTGAGATGGCTGATGGTTGACTGCATGCTCAAATAGTGAGGTGTTACTTCTCTAGTATTTTCAAAGACCTTTTTAAATAGCGGAATTTATGAAAATGTTTCCTACTATTGGCCATACTACTAACAATAAGCTACTTTACATCGTTACAGCAAGCAGAAGTGTTTCAAACCATGGAGTTATATTCCTAGTGGAATTATGCCAATTTTCTGGCGTGTTGTATATTGGACATCTCAGTTTCTAACATGGTAAGTAAGGCAAAAGAATGTAACAATGACTATCATTTAGGTATGATTTCTAAGTGCAACATCTTAAAAGTCCTAATATACTCTTTAATCACATATATCACTGTTGCACAGATCTATCTAATCATATTAGAGAAATTTCACTGCCAACAAATAATTATTGTATTGAGCACACTTCTTTTTCTATTCCTCTTCAGGTGGTAGCAATTTGATTTTGGCTACACTTTGGTAGTTGTAACTGAGCAATTTACACACAGAGGTGTTTATGGTTAGATTGTCTGGGGAAAAAAAAAGCTTTAGGCAACCAGACACCAAAATATTTCCATGAGTAAGTTGGGTAATGTTTGAATAATACTGTAAATTATTTTATTTCATTGGATATACTATATAAAGCTGCAGATACAGCTACAGCAAACAGCTTGTCTGTGCTTTTGGGTTAGATTCATGTGTAGATTATATGCAGTTTCCAGTCATATTTCTGTAGCTCAGTCAAGGATATCAGTGTTGGTAATGAGTTCTCAGTTAACACAAATTTTTCATGGTAAAGCTAGCTACATTGCATTTATGTAGCTCATCTAAGGTTTGTCATCAGACCAGTACATCTAGAGTAAAAACATACAACTAGGTTGTTGTTTGTTAGAAGTTTGGGAGTCTTTAGCTTGAACGCCTCTGTCACTGCTAAACTACTTGTTTGGGTTTGGTTTGGTTGGGTTTTTTAGTTGTTGTCTGATTTGGTTTGGGTTTGTTTGCTTTCCTCCTAGGATTCTACTACCTTTCATGCAGTCATATGCTAGATCAGGAGGGTTCTCCATTACTGGAAAGATTAAAACTGCATTGATTGAGAATGCAATCTATTATGGCACTTACTTGCTGATTTTTGGAGCGTTTTTAATATACGTGGCTGTAAACCCAAACTTCAATTTACAATGGTAAGAATAATGTTGTAAGCACTTGCATGAGTTAGTAGAAATTGTCATGGGTAATCTCTTCCATTGATGAAATGGGTCTCTTTGTGAAAAAGCAAACAAAAAAATCAGTTTGGTTGACCTGGGTTTGCTAGGCCTGTTTTGTTAATATATATAGACATTTATCTTTTGGTTTTCTGATTTTTGATTAGTACAAGAGAAGAATGCTGTCGTATTTGCAATGGGTTTTTTCCCTCTCCAGAAACGCATTTGCAAAGACCGCGCTGAAACTTTTTCAGTGTTTTCAGAATACCATTGTTCAAAATGTCTGTCAGTAGTTCCTGTATTCTTTCTACTGTGGTTTATATTTAAAGGCAATAAGGTGAGTTAAAGTAATAGGTGTTTATAATATTTCTAATGGTTTTCCATAGTAGGTACAGTAGTAAACACTGTCATGTAATGCCTAACTGCTTTCAATTTTCACATCTGACTAAAAATCCTCAAGCTGTTTCTTAAAATGACTGCTGGTGTTTTGGCCTCAATTTCAATAAGTTTTCTAAATTCACATTTTATAAAGAAACATCTTCCTCTCCTTTGAAAGCAAACATTTTTGTCTTTCCTCAAGAAGAGCAGAAGCATGGGAGACACAGAAAAGTCATGGCAGCTTTAAATACAGCCAGATAGCAGACTGGCCCTAGGCAGCAGTTACAAATGATACTGTCTGTTCCCGTGAACTTGAAAGCCATATTGCTGCATAGATACTTCAAGGTTGCTTTCTTGTAGGTGAGGAGGAGGATGTTGCTTTTTTCTCCCTTCTACTGATTGATTATGTTTGTTTTCTTTTTTCTTGTTATTGTGGGGTTTTTGTTTGATGTTTTTTTCTGTTTTGGTTTTGTTTTTTTCCTCAGGAACCAGCTTCAGACTATTGGGATAGCTGCTGCAAACACTTGGGGTTTGTTTCTTCTTGTGTTGCTTTTGGGTTATGGTTTGGTGGAAATTCCCGTTCTCACTGGAATGGGGCCAAGAGGGGTTACCTACTCATGAAGACCTATTTCAAAGCTGCCAAACTCATGACTGAAAAAGCAGATGCAGAGGAGAACTTAGAGGATATTATGGAGGTAAGTAATTAGCGTTTGATCTGAAATAAGTGAAGGCTGCTGTTAATCCTCTCTGAATTTCATGATGTTGGACTCTTGTGGCAAAAAACATACATAGTGTAAACTTACTATGAAATATCAATAAGTTAAAAAAACCATCCCTCTTGATACTTGATTTTCTGTAAAAATCAGAAGCATAGTAATCCATGATGTGAAGACAAGGGAAATTGATAGCCATTATTTTTTGAGTTTATTCTTTTAGGGACACCTGTAGAGTAATATTGTTCACTAATGAATAACATTCCTGAGTGAACTTGAAAACACAATGTACCGGTGTTCCACTAGTGTTCTTGCAAACTGTGTATGTCTGCTTTTATACTGTGCTCCCAGTATGTTTCTGGAATCTTGAAGAGTTTCCAGGATGGACTTGTGGGACTGTGCAGTGTGCCTTTTAAGAAGACAGTCTTTTGAGACTGTGTTTGTGAGTGAACAGTGGGCTTTAGTGGAGTTTAAGAATGGAATGTAAATGCAACCCTTTGAATAGCTAGCTATTCCCTGTTCTACTGCTCTGGTACCGTGGCTTGGAAATAATACAGAGTGGTAACTTCTGTGATATATCAGCATAAAATAATAGTAGACTCTTCATTCATCTCTAATAGCATTTTGAAGAAATTGCTAAAAAAAAAAAACAAAACAACAAACTGTGACATAACTGCACAACTTACTAGAAGGTAAGCAACAAAAGCTTTGTTTACCAGGATAGCACTTAGAATAGAGTGGAACGTATCAATTGGTGGGGACCTGTGCCTGTCATCTAGTCAACTGCCTTGCCACTTTAGGGCTGACTAAAAGTCAAAGCAAATTAGAACATTGTCTACATGTCTGAAGAGTGAGGTGCTGGTGTCTTCTCCCTGGTATTCAGTGATAGGATGTGTGGGCATGGTTCAAAGCTGCAGTGGGGGAATTTTAGACTAGATATTAAGAAGCTTTTCTTTACGAGGAAGGCAGTTAAACACTAACTGGCTTCCAGAGAAGTGGTTGATGTCCAAAGCCTGTCACTGTTTAAGAGGTATCACATGGCTACCATGTGGCTAAGTTGGTAGCATGTAAGACTCTTACTGGGAAGGTCGTGAGTTCAAGCCTGCAGTGGGCAGGAGAGTTCTCTCTGGGCAGCAATGTCCTCCCTCCTCAAGAGGGGATTGGACTTGGTGCCATGGTCTAGTCATGGGGTCTGTGGTGACAGGTTGGACTGGATGATCTTCGAGGTCTCTTCCAACCTTGGTGATACTGTGATACTGTGATACTGAGGTATTTGGACAGTGACCCTAACATGCTTTAACTTTTGGTCAGACCTGAAGTGCTGAGACAGTTGGACCAGATGGTCATTGTTAAGATGTTCCATTCTGTTCTATTCTGTGTTTCAGGGTACAGTATACCTTGTGCCTCAAAGGCTTTTCCAATATTTAAAATAGCAAAGTTTTGGCAGAAGCACTAGGTCTGGCACCAGGAATTGATATAATGTGCTCACCTATTTCTTCAAAAATATCACCATATTGTTAAGATGGAAAACTACTCGAGCTTCTGAATTTTTTTTTATCACAGTTCCCAGGGCTATAACATCTGTTTTCATTGATCTCAGACTTTGTTGTGACATGTCTAGTTAACCATGTGAAAGAGCAGAAATGTGTAGTAGTTTGAAGGTCGTATTAAACTTTCGAGTCTTGTGGTGACATCCCAAATTCAGGCCGCAGGGAGGCAGCAGACATTCCTGAAAAGACAATCTTGTACTGGACTGCTGCCTTATACTAGATTGTCCTTTAAGTCAGTGAATAAAAACTTGAGGTTACATCATACACAACATGAAATATGTGGTATTGCTAATGCATGATAAAATCGTGTTTCAAGGTTTGATGTTTCACATTTAATTTTTTTCCCCCTGGCTTTTTTTACCTTCTATCTAGAAGCAATTGAACTATAAGTTAGAATTGTGGACCGTATTTTTTTTTCAGCCATCATCACTTCAGGAACCCTGAAGTGTGTTTAAATATTTTAAAATTCTTAAGAATACCAGATTGTAAATGTCATTTTCTGGTGTATCAAATCACAGAATATTATTTCTCACCTCCTAGTTGAGTTTAGGCTTTAATTTTCTTTCTTTGTCAGAGATTCTGAAGACACAGGAGTTTGTAGTATGGGGTGATACTTACTTGGGTTTTTTTTGGTGGGGGGCCTTGGTTGGTTTAATTTTTTATAGTTGGTTTTCTTTTTCAAATATGAATGTTAGGATTGACCCTTATGGACATTCTTGCAAGATTTTGTTTGTTTTTCATAATCCAAATACATACTGAAAATTCTTTCCCACATTTCCAACCAGATCAAGAGGACACTCAGTACTACTGACAGACACCTTAAAACAGCTTTCTGTAGTTTGAAGGACTGTCTATATCCTTTTAGGCTCTCTTGCCACACTAAACAAATACAATTCTTCTGTCTGCCTAATCATCCTATTTGAGAAGATTTCTTAACCCTTGCAATTATTTCTGTCCTAAAGTTCTGACTTTAGAACTTACATACATTTATTTATTTCTAAAGTCCTCTTGGTAACAACAATGAAGTGTCAAAAGGTCATGTCTGCATTGCCAGTAGGATCAAGAATAAAATCTAGTTCTCACCAAGACTGATAAACTGCTAGAGCCACTTCTGCCACAGAGTACGTGGATAGCTGTTAGGTAGCATCTTGGCTGCACAGACCATGATATGCAGGAATTTAAGATCCTCAGAGGAACTAAGGATGTATTTCAAGCTTACAGCCCTGGACTTTAGCCATGCAGACTTCAGTTGCGTCAGGGATCTGCTGGCCAAAATATTGTGGGACAAAGCCCTAGAAGGAAGTAGGATCCAGCACAGCTGATCAGCGTTCAAGTGAAGGGTTAAATCTTGGAGAGCCGAGCTCCAAACACTGCTGGCCTGATAAGAGGGGATAGTGTTGGCCTTGGTGGCTTGTGAATTACGGTCCAGCAGTGTGGTTGGAGGAGGGCATACATTTGATGACGAATGGTTGTTATGACTGGAGTGTGTAAGACTTGAGACATACCAGATTGTTGTAACGGAGTCCCTGCTCCAGCAGTAGGCTGCTTTTTTGTATTGTATAAGCTTTTATAAAGAAGGATTTTGTGTAAAAAACTGGACACCTAGCCTGCATCAGGCTGCGTCCCGTCTCTTAATCGCGGCATTCAAGGATGACCTTGTCTGTGCTCAGGAGCAAAGTATATCAACAAAGAGGAAGACAGAAATGAGCAAGTTGCTCCTGGACATACTGTCACACAAAAAGAAACTGTACAAGGAGTGGAAGAAAGGTCAGCTGGAGTGTGGAATGTATAAGGAAGCTTTCCAAGAAGCACGAGACCTGGTTGGAAAAGCTACAGTTCAGTTAGATTTAAATTAATTAGGTAAATTAAAGGTAAAAAGAAGACTAGGGAAGGTGTAGGCCCCCTCAAAAAATAAATGGGAGGACTGGTGACAAGTGATGTGGAGAAGGCTGAGAATCTCAGTGACTGCTTCACCTCAGTTTTTACTGGCAAGGGCTCCAGCTGCACTCCTGGAGTCACAGAAGATAATGGCAGGGGCTGGAAGAAGGACCTGCCCGTTGTGAGGGAAGATCATGTTCGTGACCATCTGAAGAACTTGAGAGTGTTCAGGTCCATGGGACCCGATAGGATACACCCATTTGTGCTGAGGGGACTGGTGGATGGGGGTTGCTAAACTGCTGTCTATTATATTCCAAAAGTCATGGTAGTCTGGGGAAGTCTCCACAGAGTGGAAAAGGGGAAACATAACTTCCATTTTCAAAAAGGGAAAGAAGGATGAACCAGGGTACTATGGGCCAGCCAGTCTCACCTCTGTGCCTGGTAAGATCATGGAGCGGATCCTCCTGGAGGCACTGCTGAGGCAGAAGAATAATGAAAAGGTGATTTGGCACAGCCATCATGGCTTCATCAAGGGCAAATTGTGCCTGAAGACCTGGTGGCTTTCTCTGACAAGGTCATGTCATTAATAGACAAGGAGAGAGCAGCCAACGTCATTTGTCTGGACCTGAGCAAAACCTTTGACACTGTCCCGCATGACATCCTGCTCTCCAAGCTGCTAAAATATGGATTTGATGGATGGACTTGTGGGTGGATTAAGAGCTGGCTTGATTGCTGCACCCAAAGAGTGGCTGTCAATGGGTCCATGTCCAGGTGAAGGCCAGTGACAAGTGGAGTCCCTCAGGGATCAGTACTGGGACCAGTTTTGGTTAACATCTTTTTTGGCAACGTGGACAGTGGCATTGAGTACACCCTCAGCAGGTTTGCTGACAACACCAAGTTGTGTGGTGCAGCAGACATGCTGGAGGGAAGGGAGGCCATCCAGGGGGACCTTGACAGGGTGGAGAGGTGGGCACAAGCCAACCTCATGAGTTTCAACAAGACCAAATTCATCTGCATCTGGGTTGGGGCAATCCCAGGCACTACTATAGGCTGGGCAGGGATTGGCTCGTGAGCAGCCCTGAAGACAAGGACTTGGAAGTGCTGGTGGATGAGAAGCTTAACATGAGTCAGCAGTGTGCACTTGCAGCCCAGAAAGCCAACCATATCCTGGGTTGCATCAAGAGAAGTGTGGCCAGCAGGTCAAGAGAAGTGATTCTTCCCTTCTACTCTGCTCTCATGAGACCCCACCTGTGTCCAGTTCTGGAGCCCTTATTACAGGAAAAATACGGATGTGCTGGAACAGGTGGAAAAAAGGACCACAGGGATGATCAGAAGGCTGGCACACTTCTGCTATGAGGACAGGCTTGGGAGAGTTGGGGTTGTTCAGTTGGGAGAAGAAGAAGCTCTGAGGAGGTGTTACTGTGTCCTTTCACTATCTGAAGGGGGCCTACAAGAAAGCTGGTGAGGGACTTTTTAGGGTGTTGGGTAGTGATAGGACTAGGGGGAATGGATGCAAGCTAGAAGAGGGGAGATTTAGATTGTATGTCAGGAAGAATTTCTTCACCATAAGGGTGGTGAGGCACTGTAACAAGTTTCCCAGAGAGTGGGGTGGAAGCCTCATCCCTGAATGTGGCTCTGGGCAACCTGATGTGATGGAAGGTGTCTCTGCCCATGGCAGTGGGGTTGGAACTAGATGATTCTTGAGGACCCTTCCAACCCTGACAATCCTGGGATCTTTTTATGACTGATAAATGCCAAAAAACCTCAGAAATGAGCTGTACAGAAATTGATATGAGCAGTGCAAATGGTATTCATGAGGCTGCTTGAAGTAAAAAAGCAAAATTAAATGAGGTAGGATAGAAACTCCTCATCTTTACCTACAGCTGAACCAAGAAAGTATTTTCCGCAATTTGTGTGTATAAACCAATCCTCCACACACTGAGATGTGTTTGCATGCTAACATGATGGGGTGCTTGGCTGCATGGTTTAGTTGTTTAGGTGGGTTGGATTGGTTGATGGGTTGGAGGCGATGATCTTGAAGGTCTCTTTCAACCTGGTGTATTGTATTGTATCATGGGGTTTTAAAAGACCAAACGACGTACGTACTCTTTCAATTATATATAAAGAATATCTTTCATGTTTGTCTAGTAAAGCTGTGGCTTTTAGGAAGGTCTGCTGATTTTAAGCTATTAAAGTTATCTTTTTTATTGGGAGGGTTGGAGCTCATACCTGACCCTGTAAATTTTTTTGAAGTCTTTTTAACATAATGAAACAATGGTGTTTTATTTGTTTTCCTCAACAGGAAGTTCGAAAAGTAAGTGAGAGTATCAAGTATAACCACCCATTGAGAAAATGTGTTGATACAATACTGAAGAAGGTAATCAATTACTTATCTTAATTCATAATTGTTTAATTGGCAGGTTGTACTTCCTACACCTACTGAATATTTGGATGTTATTTTCTTTTCCCCTTAACTTAAAATCTTGGATTGACATCCTGTGAGTCTCTATCAGATTTTGAGTCTTTGTGGAATGCTTTCTCTATGTAACCATCTACTCTCTTTTGATATATGTAGTATTTTAGAAAGAGAAAAATCTATCATTAGTCAGCTTTTCAGCTGCATGAAATGCCCCAAACATTTACAAATAAGTAACAAAGAGCACTTGCTAATCCTTTGTCTTCCAGCTAATTCTTCCTTTTCTTTCCAGTGTCCTACTGAGTACCAGGAAAGAATGGGTAGGAACATGGATGATTATGAAGATTTTGATGAAAGACAGAACAGTTATCCAAGTGAAAAAAGTTTGGTCAAACTTCACAAGCAGGTATATTAGTAAACAAGAAAATGCTTCACTTATGTTAATAGAATATATGCTAGTCAAAGATTTTGCACATTATCTGAATTGATGAGCGTAGTGGGGTTTAGGATTGCTACTGAACAGAAACTGTTCTCAGTGAAGTAAAACAGAAATTTAATATCCCAGATGACATTTAGATCACGTTTCTGGATGTGTGAAAGTGTTGTTCTTGTGTTACATCTTGACAATGTAAGACTTGTAATGACTGACAGTACATACTAAAAACTAAATGGTAATAAACTCTTGGTATTCAGGTGCAAAAATAAAGTAGTACATTGGAAGAAGTGGGCTTGTTACTGCTACAGATAGATGGTGATGGCAAGCGTCAGGAGGATGGAGCCAGGTTTCTCAGTCACATCCAGTGACAGGACAAGGGGCAGTAGACACAACTGGAATGCAGGAGGTCCCACATAAACTAAGTGTGGCAAATTGCTGGAACAGGCTGTCTAGAGAGGTTGTTGGGGCTCCAGAGAGCATTCAAAGCCTGCCTGTACGTGTTCCTGTATGGTTTACTCTTGGTGATCCTGATGTAGCAGAGAGGGGTTGGCGATCTTCAGCAGTTCCTTCCAAGCCCCATCATTTTGTGATGAGTAGGGCATTTCCTGCAAAACTCAGGAATTGTGTAGGTAGTCCTCATATATTTAGAGAACTAACTGCCTGTTTTTGAGTATACAGACTTAATCTTTCAAATTCTGTCATGTAGACATTTTTTAAGGATATTGCAAGGCAAGGCTTTTCTCTGGTGTCTCGGAAAAGATACTTTGTAACCATAACTTCCTGGAATTTATTGTAGGTGATCTATTCAGTGCAGAGACATCGTCGAACACAGGTCCAGTGGGAAATTCTTTTAGAGCAAGCCTTTTACCTAGAAGATGTGGCAAAAAATGAAACCAGCGCAACTCGACAGTTTGTTCATACCTTTCGTTCCCGAGAGCCAGAGAATAAAATCGTTCAGTATTTCTACACGCCAACTGTTGGTAAGTGCTGTCATGCAGATTTTGGACACGTAAAGGTGTAAGTGGTACCGTTTTGTAAGAACAACTGATTGTTCTATTGTGTTAAAAGTTCAGATACAGTAGGAAGAAGCAGGTGTGCATCTCAACCAGTTCATATACAGAATAGCTATCAGGGACTGATTTGTGCTCTTAGAAGAAAAGAGAGTAGCATTAAATTATTGGATCATGGCTACCTTCTACACTTTGGGGATATTGAGGTGGCTCTGCTCTTCCAGTAAGGTAAAGCAGAAAAGGCTCTTGTCTGTCACATACCAAACATTAGGAGATGCAGCTGATTGTGCATCTTTTTAAAAAGCATCTTCTCCTAATCGTGTTTTCGGTTGTTGTGTGCTTGCAATGAGTTATTTCCAGGTTGGGACAATATAATATTGCATCTTAAGTTTTGTTTCTGAGAGAGTAACAGATGAACAATAAAGTGGATCACCCATAGTTACCTAGGTCAAAAGTGAAGAATTCCCAATCTGTTTGCAAAACTTGCCTCCCATGTCCCACCCTGTGCTCTCCATTTGTACATATGATTCCTTAGGACTGAGCCAGACCCCTAGGCATTGGAGAAACCCCTGAAATTAAGTGTGTGACCCCTACAAATTCCAGTCTTGATTTTCAGGGCATGCATGCAAGAAGTCTGTCAGTCTTTGTAAGGGAGTTCAGTTTCTGATTGTGTTATTTTCATTAACCCATTCTGGATGTGTGTGTTTTGTTTCTTCCAGAATGGTACTGGGAATGTCTTCTACGACCGTGGTTTTACAGGGTGCTTGCAGTTGTTTTGGCCACGTTCTCTGTAATTGTTGTGTGGTCAGAGTGCACGTTTTTCAGTACAAAACCAGTTTTATCACTATTTGCAGTTTTCATACAGCTGGCAGAAAAGACATATAATTATATATACATAGAGGTAAGTTTGTGATAATAATTTGAATCTTCTGAGATAGATTGTTACTACAGTAGCAGACCACAGTAATTTGAAAGCAAGTCTCTAAGTCTGTCAACTTTCAGAAGGTCTCCAAAATACAGAAAACCAAACTTCGTTTCTCTGAAGGGAGTCTTCCTTTTGCCAGTTCATACAGCTCTCAAGTGTGGGTTGAAGATGTGACCCAGTTCATATAAATGTCGTATGTTGAGTAGTTTGTGAAACATCAGTTTGGAATTTAAGTGCTTAGACTTTGTATCTAATCAGCCATGTGTGTGACCTCTATCCTAAACAGTAATCTGCTGCTCATCAGAAATATAGTTGCAGACTTCATTAGCGTAAATGTGACAAGTTTGTCAGCAAAGAAACTAAGCTGAAAAATTCCAAGCAGACTAACAAAATAGGTTGAATTGCTAACACTTGCTTGTATCACTTTTTGTGGGAAGAAATCTCAAATAGAATCATAGTTATTATCAGGGAAATTACAGCAACGTCATTTACATAGCAGGAAAAATAAATGGGCTCAAGGTAAGTTGTGTTAGCTTATATGAAGAACAGAATGCTTCAGATATCATGCTCAATTTAAATAGGTCAAACTCCTAAAACTCTAGTCAGAGCTTATGTTCCTCTCTCATCTCAAAGTGAGAAATAAGACTGCAATCAACCTATTGCATGCACAAACTACATGATGAATGCAAGAAAGCCTTTAGTAAACTTCTACATTTAAACAACTTTTTACATTGTTGTTTTTTTCCCCAGATGGCCTGTTTTCTTACCATCTTTTTCCTGAGTATCTGTGTTTACTCCACTGTCTTCAGGATCCGTGTCTTTAACTATTATTACTTAGCTTCACATCATCAGACAGATGCATATAGTCTCCTTTTCAGCGGCATGTAAGTATGTTGCATGTATTTTGCAGATCTTCTGTCAAATACTTGATTGAAAATGTCCATGAAACTTTCGTATATATTCTTTTATTTATAATTGTATGGCTGTAAATCCTCACAAGCTGTATATCATTACTCTCTTAAGTAGCTAGTGTTGATCTGCTTGAAGGTAGGAAGGCTCTGCACAGCAATCTGGTCACATTGGAAGGATGGGCTGAGATGAATTGCATTGAGGTTTGACAAAGCCAGGTCCTGCGCTTGGGTCTCAACCACATGCAGAGCTACAGGCAGAGTGGCTGGAAAATTGCCCAGCAGAAAAGGACCTAGTGGTCCTGTGTGCCCAGATGGTCAAGAGCCAACAGTGTCTTGGCCTGAATTGGGAATAGTGTGACCTTTGGGAGTAGGGAAGTGATCGTTCCACTGTACTCAGTATTTGTGAGGCTGCACTTCAAATACTGTATTCAGTTTTGGGGCCCTCACTACAAGAAGACCCCAACATTTTGTTGCTGGACCATGTTCAGAGCAGGGCAACAAAAGTGGAGAGGGGTCTGGAAAAAGAGTCTTCTGAGGAGTGTCAGAAGGAATTGTGATTGCTTAGTTTGGAGAAGAGGAGACTGAGGGTGCTGAGGGGAGACTGTATTCTTCTCTACAACAACATGAAAGGAGGTAGTCGTGATGTGAGCGTTGGTCTCTCCTGCCAGGTACCCAGTGATAGAACAAGAGGAAACAGCCTGAAATTGCACAGGGGGAGGTCTAGATTGAATATATGAATTTTTTTTTTTTGAAAGAGGGGTCAAGCATTGGAACAGACTGCTTGGTGACTTCAGACATGGTTTAGTGGAGATGGTTGGGTTGATGGTTGGACTTAATTTTAGAAGCCTTGTCCAAACTTAATGAATCTGTGTTTTTACAATTTCTTTATATTGTTTGTGCAATAAGGTGTTTTTAATACTATTTTCTCTTGCATTTCTGCAGGTTGTTTTGTCGTCTTACTCCACCATTATGCTTGAACTTTTTGGGCTTGACCCATATGGATGCAACAATCTCCCACAAAAACACTCAGCCAACTGCTTATACATCTGTAAGTAAATAAAATGTGAGTTTGAGCCATCTGAATGGTTTGGAGTATAGGCAAAATATTTTAAAATACTACTTATAATAAGATTCAGATATTCAGATCTTTTTCACTAGTACTAGCAAAGCTTTTGATACTGTCTACTACAACATCCTCATAGTCAGGCTTAGGAATTGTGAATTAGATGACAGTGGGGTGGATTGAAAACTGAATGAAGGATAGAGTTCAGAGGTTGTGGTCAGTGGAGCAGTCTAATTGGAGGTCTGTAAAGAGCACTGAGTCAGGTCCTGTTCAGTATATTCAACAAGAACCTGGTTGAAGGGGTAGAGTATACCCTCAGCGAGTTTACTGATGACATTAAACTGGGAAGTGTGGCTGACACAGCAGGAGGTTCTGTTGCCCTCCAGCATGACCTGGAGACTTGGGCAGAAGGGAACCTTCTGAAGTTCAACAAGGGCAAGTGTAGGTAGCTGCGTCTAGGGAGGAATTATCCCATGTTTCTGTAAGTTGGGAGATGACCTGCTGGAAAGGTGCTCTATAGAAAAAGACCTGTGACTCCTGGTAGAAAACAGGATGACCACAAGTCAGCAACATACCCTTTTGCCCAAGAAGGCCAAAGGCATCCAGGAATGCATCAAGAAGAGTGCAGACAGCAGGTCAAGGGAAATTCTCCTTCCCCTCTACTCTGAGGCCTCAACCTGGATTACTGTGTCCAGTTCTAGACTCCCAATTCAAGAAATACAGGAACCTCTTGTGAGCGTACAGCAAAGGGCTACATAGATGACTGGGAGGCTAGAACATCTCTCTTATGTGGAAAGACTAGGGGACTTGGGGGCTTTTTAGCCTGGAGAAGACTAAGGGGAACTCTTATGAATGCTTATAAATGCTTAAAGGGTGAATGGCAGGAGGATGGGGCCAGTGATTTTTTCAGTAGTGCTCAATGACAGGATGAGGTAATCGACAGAAACAAACATAGAAAGTTGCATCTAAACCTGAGAAGGAACTTTACTCTTAGGGTGGTGGAACACTGGACCAGGCTGCTCAGAGATGTGGAGTTTCCATCTGTGCAGTTATTCAGACCCCACCTGGACACAATCCTGTGCAGCCTGATCTAGCTGAACCTACTCTTGTGGTAGGGTTGGACTAGATGATCTCCAGAGGTCCCTTCCAACCCATGTCATTCTCTGATTCTATGATCAGGACAGGAGTTTGGTAATGACTAGTAAGAATCATCATTAGCTCAATCTTAATTTTTTTGTCATTATCCTGAGAAAGGAAAGTATTATACTGAAGAGTTCAGACTGTTTGTTACTTCTGGAGAGCTTTAGCTTTCACTGACTTCAGTGTGGCATTTTTATAGATCGGAAGCAAACCTTCAAGTGATAGAATGAGAGGAAATTGCCTAAAATTTCATCAAGAGAGTTTTAAATTGGACAGTAGGAAAATTTTCTTTACTGAAAGAGTGGTCAGGCATTGGAACAGACTGCCCAGGGAGGTGGAGTCACTGTCTCTGGAGATGTTGAAAAAACATGTAGATATCCTCATAGGTAAACCCAAGAACGTGGGTTAGATGGTTGGACAGTGGATTGGTAGCTTGCTCACCCACAGAGTTCAGAGAGTTGTGACCTGCAGTGCAGAGTCCAGTTGGAAGGCTGTGGCCAGTGGCATTTCTCAGGGACCAGTTTTGTTTGATGTCTTCATCAGTGACATGGATGATGTGCATACCCTCAGCAAATTTGCTGATGATACAAGACTAAGCTGGGTGGCTGACAACAGCAGAAGGCTGTGCTGCCATCCAACAAGATCTGTACAGGCTGGAGAGCTGGGCAAAGGGGAAGCTCATAAAGTTCAACAAGGACAAGTGCAGTCCTGCATCTGGGGAGGAGTAACAACAGGCGCTAGCACAGACAAGGGGTCATCCTGAAAAGCAGCTCCATGGAGAAAGACCTTGGAGTCCTAGTGGACAGTCAGTTATCCATGGGACAGCAATGTGCCCTTGTGGCCAAGAGGGCTAATGGCATCCTGTGGTATGTTAAGAAGTGTGTCCAGCATGTCTAGGGAGGTTCTCCTCCACCTCTACTCTGCCCTGGTGAGACCACACCTGGAATACTGTGTCCGATTTTGGGCTTCCTGATTCAAGAGAGACAGGGATCTGCTAGAGAGAGTCAAACAGAGAGCTACAAGGTTTAAGAATAGACTTGAACACTCTTCTGATGAAGAAAGACTGAGAGAACTGGGGCTGCTTAGTCTTGAGAAGGGATCTGGTGTGAAGAGGTTATTAAATTTATGAATATGAAATATGAATTATGAAAATATTGATTTTTATTATTAATAACCGATGAATCAATTTATATACATGTTCTACTGCACGTTCATGAAATACATTCCATAAATGGCTTAGTATTATGATTAGAACTTAATTAAACTATCTACAGACTATCTGTGTTTTATATAACAAAGGGTGCAGTTCCGCCGCCTGGCCACTAGATGGCAACTCGGCGGAACGCGGGTGGCTTCTAGCTACATACAGCAATATTACAATCTTTCTGTGAGTCAGCGATTACTCTGCTACACGCGGATACTTTGAACTGAGTGCCAGTGGGTGGAAAGCACGTGGAAGATACTCTGTAGCTGTTGTTTGTAGCAAGGTGGGGGTCCGGCTGACTACTGCTGCTGGACTGGTTCCTGGTCGGGTTCGGCCCGTGGGGTCGGCCCTGGGAGTCGGCTCGCGCAGCAGGGCGGGGCAACGATTGCCGGTAGGCGGGCTCAGAGGTTCCCGGTCGGACGATAGCTATGGGGTCGGCCCCGTGGCAGACGGCCTTAGAGAGAGAATGCGGCTGCGCTGAGATGCGACTTCTCCGTTCCTGAGCTTAAAGGAACAGCGGGACACTCGTGATAATCCCGGGTTTGGTGCAGTATAGGCACGAACAGTGCTTTAGTCTTCCCTGGGGTTACAGGGCTCAGAGCGGCACACATGGCGGCTCTCCTACCGCTATGGCAGGGCTAGGCATATGCAGACTTAGTCTCTATCAAGTCCCTTCTCCCCGACAACTGGGCAGATCTTACCCTCGGGGGCTGGTCCAGTCCTCCAATAGCACGATGGGCGCTCCTGGAGATATGTCTGGCTGTAGCGATGCTGGCTTCTCGGGCTCAGCGAAGGACCTCCCTCTGGAATGCTTCTCACGATGCCGGGGCTTCAGTATGCATGCATGTATAATAGAAGCTAACAACAACAAGCTCGATGGCAGAACAGCTCTCGAGCCAGTACAGAGACAAAGTAAGAGAGGGGGCAACTTGTTTACCAACAGGGGTAATATTTATAGGTTCCTCGAGGCTGGGTTTGACCAATGGGCACTCTGATAGACAACTGGCTTCAGCCTATAGAAAGCATGAAGCTGTAATTATGCCCATACTTGGTAATTGTCTTCCTCCTGAAGGAGGGGAAACCTATCCACATGCTGGGGCCAGATCTAGTATCTGGGCAGGATGTGCCTTCACCACAGGATCTTACAGTATCTATGAATGTCTCAGGGGTGGATGTCAGGATGAAGGTGCCAATCTCTATTTTGCCCAGTGATAGGACAAGGAACAATGGGTAAAAGCTGGAACACAGGAGGCTTGGCATCAACACAAGGAGACACTCTTTTCCAGTGAGGGTGATGGAGCACTGGAACAGGCTGCTCCAAGAGGTTGTAAAGTTTCCTTCTCTGGAGACTTTTGTACGCTGGCTGGATGCATTCCTGCCCCTCTACCCTCCCTGAGGCAGGTGCATTGGGAGACACATGAAGAAACAAGAAAGTCCCCTGCCCTCCTGCCACCAGGGTAGCAATAATGAAAAAGATGAGGGAGGGTAGAAGGAGGTTCCTGCTTGAACTCACAGTCATTCCCCCTTCCCTGTCTACACACCCCTCTGAGATACATTTACAGAGTAGGTATGAGACTTTGGAGATAGAGGGAAATGAAGATGGAGACAAGGATCCATCCAGTGAGTCACCCAGAACTTGTCACTCACCTTCCCCACACCTTAGGACTTCTTCAACAAGGAAGAAAAGGAGAGTAATTGTAGTAAGTGACTCTCTGGCCTTGTGTGGTGGGTTGAAGTTTCCCTCCTCTTAATGATCGTAAGGAGGTTATTAATATTCAATAGGTGGGACAATTAATAAAAAAATAACTATCAATTAAAAAAAAATCCTGGGGAAAATATTAATAAAACCTATTTACTGGTTTGAAATATTTGGTTGTGGAGCAGATATTTCACTAGCAGAAACATGTAACAATTTAAACAGTATGAGCAAAAATCCAGAAACAACAAACAGCAATTTAAACTGTTGAGGTGGTTTGAGCCTTAGCTGGGATTTAAGAGCTCGGATGGGGGCAAGGCTGAGAATCCCTCTCCCCTCCCCACCTCTCTCCCTCCTCTTTCCTGATCAAGACAAAAAGAAAGGCAAAGGAGCAAATCTGCTGAGAAATAATTTGGAGTTGGTTTGGCAGAAGAGAGGTAAAAATTTTCTTAAAACTATATATGTGTGTATATATATATAACAATAACAGGAGGGGTTCACAAGGGTAAGGAATAAGGATGGATGGGGAAAATATATATACACAGAACTAGTCCTTTCAAGTCCTTTGAAGAAGCGTGAATATAGCAGGGAGGAGGAGGACCAGGCCTGACCACATGGAACCAGGAAGCAAACAGCAGCTTTCCTAGTGCCTGCGAGGCAGAAGTAAAAGAGAGCAAACGGCTGCAGTGTCTTCCTTTTTATAGCCTTGCTGGACGGGGAGGGGGAGTGGAACAGACTAACTCAGTTTTCCAGGGGGAAAAGGCCCTCCAGGGGAGAGCAAGGCTCTCACAAGTCCTCCCCGCTGCTTTCAGGATGGGCGTAACACATCACACCTGTAAATAAACGAAAACTGGAGCATTGGCAACAGAGCCAGAGATTGCCCACAGAGCTGGGGGCAACTCTGGAATTCTCTACGGCAACAGACCTATAATAGATGCTTATAAAAAAATTCAGATTTCATAATTAGAATAGTATTAAACAGGTTTGAAAAGACCTTTGAGATCATTGAGTCCAACCTATCATCCAACACCATCTAATCAACTAAACCATGGCAACAAGTGCCCCATCCAGTCTCTTCCTAAACACCTCCAGTGATGGTGACTCCACCACCTCCCTGGGCAGCCCATTCCAAAGGCCAGTCACTCTTTCAATGAAGAGCTTCTTCCTAACATCCAGACTAAACCTCCCTTGGTGCATCTTGAGACTGTGTCCTCTTGTTCTGGTGCTGGTTGCCTGGGAGAAGAGACCAACCCCCACCTGTCTACAACCTCCCTTCAGGTAGTTGTAGAGAGCAATAAGGTCTCCCCTGAGCCTCCTCTTCTCCGCGCTAAGCAACCCCAGCTCTCTCAGCCTCATGGGGCTTGTGCTCCCCTCACCAACTTTGTTGCCCTTCTCTGGACATGTTCCAGCAAGTCAACCTCTTTCCGAAACTAAGGGGTCCAGAACTGGACACAGGACTCAAGGTGTGGCCTAACCAGTGCTGAGTACAGGGGCACAATGACTTCCCTGCTCCTGCTGGCCACACTATTCCTGATCCAGGCCAGGCTGCCATTGGCCTTCTTGGCCATGTGGGCACACTGCTGGCTCATCTTCAGCCTACTGTCAACCAGTACCCCCAGGTCCCTTTCTGCCTGGCTGCTCTCCAGCCACTCTGACCCCAGCCTGTAGCACTGCATGGGGTCGTTGTGGCCAATTACTCACTGATTGTGGCACATCGCAGTACACATGGGGATTTAAACAAAACCAAACTGGCATTGACCATATGAAAGCCGCAGGAACACAGTTTCACTTTCTGTTGCCTTTGCAGCTTGTTGCTAAGGTACATACAGGATTTATCTTTGAAGGCTTTGTAGCTGGAAACTTTGAAGAAAAGAGGTTGCTGCTGAAGCTTGCAGGGCTTGTTGGCTTCGTAGCTTTGTCTACTGGGAGAGGTTCTTCAGCTGCAGTCTTTGCAGCGCTGCTTGTTGCTTCTTTCAATAAAATGAAACTGTCCCAGGGACTATCAGCTCCTCCTGGGGTTTGTCTGTCAGCCCGGCGACACCTGTCTGTTCTGCTCCTGGGCTTTACAATGCTATACAGTGAGGGGACTTACAATCTTGTCTGGGTAGACTACAGCACAGCTCAGATTCCAAGCGAGGCTTGTGCCTTCTTCCAGAGCTTGGACAAGGCAAAGTGCTGGCTCTTTGGACTGGTATTTATAGATTTCCTGAGACAGTGATGGCCAATGATAACAAAGATTGAGAGACAAAAACCTGACACTGTAACCTATAGAATGAGTCCTCTCCAAATGTGGCCAAAGGCACACACACCTGCCCCACTTGGACTCCAGGGCATGTTCAGACAAGCCTGGGCGATGTGGGCATGTTCCTCAAAAATCAGACCTGCTGGCTCCTGCCCCATTGTCTGATTCAGAGCATTTTTGAGGCTTTTTGTTCCTTCAGGACACCCCCACAACATAAAATTTGCCAGACCAGCTCAGTTGAAAGCAAATGAAAGCTGTATTTACAAGCAAAACTACTGTCTACAATGAAATGCAATGAATATGTACAAATAATATTTACAATTAATAAACAGCACAAGAACCCCCTGGCCAAGGACCAAGGGAAGCTACTAGCTTCTCCTTCCCTGCCTTTCTGTTACCCCCCTGTACAAAAGGGACAAGAGACAGAAGCAGAGAAGTTAATACCAGAAGCAAGTTTGTATCTCCCAGCCTGAGGAAGCGAGAAGACAGAGAAATTGTTTACATTACTAGGCTTAAGTCCCTTATCTTTCCAGTGGGATTGTTTAGAATTACCGTTATTTTCCTTTTTACACCCAATAGTAATTTATTTACATTTTACTACTTTCTGTTTAAGACCTGTGAAAAATTTTTAAAGGCATAGCCTAAAACTACCACACTTTGCGGAATAGGTATGAGAGACTGCAGGAAGAACTGGTTGTGAGCAAGGCCAGAAGTGCCACCCAGGCTGATTTGTCCTAGACTGGCCATGAACACTGACCCTGAAAAGAACAGTCAACAAGTCATGGTAATAGAAGACTGCTGAGGAGAGCAGAAGGCCTGAGATGCAGACTGGACCTGCTCCGTAGGGTCTGCTGTCTCCCTGGTGCCCAGGGAAAGGATGGCATAGGAAAACTTCCTACATATGTGAGGCTTTCAGATTATTACCCACTTCTGGTCTTGCAGGTGGATAGTGATGATGTGGCAACAAGAGGCTCACAATTAATTAAGAGAGATTTCAGCGCCTTGGGGTGTCATGGTGGAATTGGTCATGGACTCCAATATGATAATTGAAGACGTTTATCACAGCATCTGGGGGCATTTATATACATGTGTGTCTTGGTCTGGAGAGGGAAAGAGACTCAGTTCTTTTGAACATTCCCGTGTTATGAAATTGGAGGCACAAACGAGGCCAAAATATCAACAGCGAGGCTATTTATTAACAGAATAAAGTGGATGGAACAGAAGAAGGAAGAGAGTGAGAAAAAATAGAGAGGGGGAGAGAGAAGAGGAAAGGAATTCTATTACCACATCCCACTCCCCAAGACGGTTTGGATGTGTGGAGGAAGGATGCTGCTGCTTTGGCTTGGAGCGGATGTCATATGTGTTGGTTGTGCTGTCCTCTGCTGGAGGAGGGGAGGGGGAGATCCCAAAGTCCAAGTCCTTCTCTGAGCAGCTTCTTCAGCTCCATGCATTGCAGCAGGCGGAACATAGGATGCGGAGAGAGGTTTCCTCCTGGTCTGCTTCTTCCAGGCTACACAGGTCTTTTCTCCTGTGTCTGTCCTTATCTCTCCTTGTATTTTCTTCTCTGCTTTTCTTCTACAGAGCAGGCAGTGCTCAGGTCTTTTTCTTCTACTGAGCAGATATTGCTCAGGTCTTCTATACAGTTTTTTAGGTATGTATCCACATGGTGAATCCCTTGTCCTGCCTTTCTGGGGTAGCTAATAGGTAGAGATGATTCAAGAGAGTCATGATCCAGTGGCGTCTGCCCAATACACATCAGCTATTATCTGGGCGAAGAGCAAAGGTTATTTTATCTTTGTTGATTCACATCAAGAGACAAGATTTATTCTCTTACAATGTGCCCAGAATGGCTGATGTAACCATAAAAGGTACAAAACCCAGAGCTGTACCAATTAGCTCATTCTAACACAACTGACATAATACATGGTTAAGATAACAGGTCTTGCAGTTACACTAAAATAAACAAGCATTCATTCCTTTCCACCTGCCTTACAAGGTCAAGACTGTCTGGGGTAGTTGATTTTTTTCAGACAGATACCAGAAAGGTTTCATCCCACAGTTTCAGGCCCCAAAATACAACTCTTCTTTGTTTTGTCTTATCTCTTAAAGGGAACTTAGAAACTGCTAGTTGCAATCTCCTCATTGAGGCAACTGCTAAAGGGAGCAGAAGCTCAGGTTGTGTTCTCCTCCATCCCTCTGGCATCAGCAATGGACAAGTGAATATATAGGAAGAGCCAACAAATCAATTCATGGCTCCATAACTGGTGCCATCAACAGGGCTTTGGGTTTTACAATTACGGCTTAGTATACAGGTCTCCAGAGCTGAGAGTACCAAATGGTTTGCACCTGTTCCAAAGGGGCATAAGGAATTTGGGGCAGGAGCTGGCAGGGCTTATTGATAGGGCTTTAAAGATTTGAAGGGGGAAGGAGTTAATAATCTCATGTCTGCCTGTGATACACAGTGGGACTGCACAGCAGGGGCAGAGGGAATGGAGAGCTAGTAAGGACTCTGAACTTGTTGCCCTGAGGCAAGCCAGGGACAATGCACTGCAGCACTCCAGGGGAATCAAGGGGGATTCACCTAAGAGGGTGACACAGCCAGCCCAGCTGAAATGCCTCTATGCAAATGCATGCAGCTTGGGCAACAAACGGGATTAATTTAGGGCCACTGCGCTTCTTGAATGCTGTGACATAGTGGCTATTACTGAAGCTTGGTGGGATGATTCCCGTGACTGGAATGTAGGGATGGACAGGTATAAGATCTTTAGGAAGGACTGGCAGGGTAGGAGGGGAGGAGGTGTTGCCCTCTACATGAGTGACCAGCTGGAATCAGTGGAGCTCCACCTGGGGAAGGATGATGAGGTGGTTGAGAGCATATGGCTGAAGAAGAAAGGGAAGACAGGAGAAGGTGATGTTACTGTAGGAGCCTGTTACAGGCCACCTGACCAGCAGAACTAAGCAGATGAGGCCCTCCAGAGGCAAATAGAAGTGGCTTCATGTTCACAGGCACTGGTTCTCATGGGGCATTTCAATCACCCTGACATCTGCTGGAGGGACAGCACAGCAAGACACCAGCTGTCCAGGTTGTTCATGGAATGCATAGATGACAACTTCCTCCTCCAAATGGTGGAGGAACCAATAAGAAAAGGTGCTATGCTTGTCTCACTAACAGGGAAGGGCTAGTGACCAGTATGAGGCTCAGGGACAGCCTTGGCCACGCTGACCATGATGCGCTAGAATTTAAGATCCTCAGAGCACCTAGGAGAATGTGTTTCGAGCTTATGACTCTAGACTTTAGGCATGCAGACTTTGATCACTTCACGGATCTGCTAGCCAAAGTATTGTGGGACAAGGCCCTAGAGGGAAGAGGAGGCCCAGGACAGCTGCTCAGTGTTCAAGGATCACCTTACCTGTGCCCAGGGGCAAAGTATACCAACAAAGAGGAAGGCGTAGGCCCCCTCAGAAAAGAAATGGGAGAACTGGTGACAAGTGATGTGGAGAAGGCTGAAGATCTCAGTGACTTCTTTACCTCAGTTTTCACTGGCAAGGGCTCCAGCCACACTCGGAGTGACGAAGATAATGGCAGGGGCTGTAAGAAGGAACTGCCCATTGTGAGGGAAGATCATGTTCGTGACCATCTGAAGAACTTGAGAGTGTTCAGATCCATGGGACACACCCATTTGTGCTGAGGGGACTGGTGGATGGGGTTGCTAAACTGCTGTCTATTATATTCCAAAAGTCATGGTAGTCTGGGGAAGTCTCCACAGAGTGGAAAAGGGGAAATGTAACTTCCATTTTCAAAAAGGGAAAGAAGGATGATTCAGGGAACTACGGGCTAGCCAGTCTCACCTCTGTGCCTGGTAAGATCATGGAGCAGATCCTCCTGGAGGCACTGCTGAGGCAGAAGAATAATGAAGAGGTGAATTGGCACAATCATCATGGCTTCATCAAGGGCCTGACAAACCTGGTGGTTTTCTATGACAGGTCACAACATCAATAGGCAAGGGGAGAGCAGCCAACATCATTTGTCTGGACTTGAGCAAAACCTTTGACACTGTCCCGCATGACATCCTGCTCTCCAAGCTGCTAAAATATGGATTTGATGGATGGACTTGTGGGTGGATTAAGAGCTGGCTTGATTGCTGCACCCAAAGAGTGGCTGTCAATGGGTCCATGTCCAGGTGAAGGCCAGTGACAAGTGGAGTCCCTCAGGGATCAGTACTGGGACCAGTTTTGGTTAACATCTTTTTTGGCAACGTGGACAGTGGCATTGAGTACACCCTCAGCAGGTTTGCTGACAACACCAAGTTGTGTGGTGCAGCAGACATGCTGGAGGGAAGGGAGGCCATCCAGGGGGACCTTGACAGGGTGGAGAGGTGGGCACAAGCCAACCTCATGAGTTTCAACAAGACCAAATTCATCTGCATCTGGGTTGGGGCAATCCCAGGCACTACTATAGGCTGGGCAGGGATTGGCTCGTGAGCAGCCCTGAAGACAAGGACTTGGAAGTGCTGGTGGATGAGAAGCTTAACATGAGTCAGCAGTGTGCACTTGCAGCCCAGAAAGCCAACCATATCCTGGGTTGCATCAAGAGAAGTGTGGCCAGCAGGTCAAGAGAAGTGATTCTTCCCTTCTACTCTGCTCTCATGAGACCCCACCTGTGTCCAGTTCTGGAGCCCTTATTACAGGAAAAATACGGATGTGCTGGAACAGGTGGAAAAAAGGACCACAGGGATGATCAGAAGGCTGTCACACTTCTGCTATGAGGACAGGCTTGGGAGAGTTGGGGTTGTTCAGTTGGGAGAAGAAGAAGCTCTGAGGAGGTGTTACTGTGTCCTTTCACTATCTGAAGGGGGCCTACAAGAAAGCTGGTGAGGGACTTTTTAGGGTGTTGGGTAGTGATAGGACTAGGGGGAATGGATGCAAGCTAGAAGAGGGGAGATTTAGATTGTATGTCAGGAAGAATTTCTTCACCATAAGGGTGGTGAGGCACTGTAACAAGTTTCCCAGAGAGTGGGGTGGAAGCTTCATCCCTGGAGGTTTTTAAGGCCAGGCTGCATGTGGCTCTGGGCAACCTGATGTAATGGAAGGTGTCTCTGCCCATGGCTGTGGGGTTGGAACTAGATGATTCTTGAGGTCCCTTCCAACCCTGACAGTTCTGTGATTCTGTGTGGTGTGCCTTAGTCGATCCTGCTTTGGTAGGGGTGTTTCGTCTAGATGATCTCTAGAGGTCTCTTCCCAACCCTAACAATCTGTGATCCTGTGATATTGCACTTCAGAATATGGTTTATTGGCCATTTTGGTGTTAGGTTGGTGGTTGACCTTAAGTCTTTTCAAACCAGAATGATTCTGTAATTCTGTGGCTCAAACTTGTCACTGAAAACCTGTGTCTGTGCTGGACACTCAGTTATTGTAAGATCAGTTACTGCTCACATCTTTGTTGTTAGCAAGTAGATTCTCAGTGTTGTCTAGAAGCATCTTTCAGAATAGATCCACATGATTCAGATTAGTTCTGGTTTAGATAAGAAGATCCATCGTCTTGGAAGCCTTAAAAGTGCGTGCCCTGCTAGAAGTGTCCTTTTTATACAGTTGTTGTCAGTCAACTGCTTGTATGAAATCTGTTTCATTAACTGCAAAGGATTGCATGTTTGTGTGTTGTGGACTGAAAACAGGTTGATGGCCACTATCTTTACTGACAGATGTAGAATATATCTGATTAGACCTTGCTAATTTTTTTTCCAGATAATGGGATCCATGAGAGTGCTGTCCTTCATTGCTGATGGATTCTACATCTATTACCCGATGCTTGTTGTCATTCTCTGTATTGCCACATACTTTAGGTAAGTGATTTGTAAGACAAATTTTCTGTGTTTCTTCTATCTTAGTAATACTAGTTGGGAAGAGATTCACTTCTCCTTTTTCAGCAATTGAATTGCGACAAATTCATAAAATTGCAATAAATAAAGCAACAAATTGATATTTATAGATGTGAAATTTAAATAGAATAGAATAGAATAGAATAGAATAGAATAGAATAGAATAGAATAGAATAGAATAGAATAGAATAGACCAGGTTGGAAGAGACCTTCAAGATCATCGTGTCCAACCTATCATCCAACACCACCTAATCAACTAAACCGTGCAACCAAGCACCCTATCAAGTCTCCTCCTGAACACCTCCAGTGCATTTAAAAAATACTAATAGTTTAATTCATAACTGAGTTGAGAGGGTTTCCCACATTAAATTAATTCCTAGATTTGGGGATCTTATGTATTCAAAATTTGGAGTCTAATAACCATTTAAATTCTGCTTTTAAGATTGCTGTAAAGAAGGTGTTTTCTAATAAACTAGGAAGCATTATCAGAAATTACAGGTAATGTACTTTCTGACAGGCTTATAACAAACCAGGGTTTAGTTTGAAAACTGGTGGTTAAATCATTCAATCTTGTTTCCCTAAGCCACAATTCATTGGGGGTTGGAAGAGTAATTGCAGAAAATACTATTGTATAGCTTGCTTTATACTTACTTACATGGCAAAATGTATGGGTTTGACCACTACTTTTGGTCCGACCTTAACTTGGCTGTATTTACATTCACTTCTTAAATTTTGGTCAGAAGCAATGTGTATGTTCCGAATTATGTGGAATGTAGTTAAATGCCTTTCATGCTCGTTAAGACCCTCTGTGTATTCATAAACAGTAACTCACCAAGTGTACAGTCCTAGGTTTTCCTTGCTTACCTGTAGGTTAGGTGAAAAAGAAGTGGTGGTGTAGGGGAAAAAAAACAAAACCAAAAACAAGACTAGGACAAGAGAACAGGAAAATAGTTTGTGATTTCTTGTCCATGATAAGCCTGAGTCTGGAACACAGCAGTGAAAAGGAAGAAAAGAAACTAAAGGACAGAAACTGAAGTTGCTTTGCATGAACTTTAATACCCTTTGGTAATTCAGATACATGCAAAACTAAATGCTTAATTAAAATCTTTCAAGGAAAGTTGTCTCCCTTGTTCAATTCAGCAGTCATTAAGTTCTGATAGTGTAAGAAAAATACTTTTCAGTGCAAACATGCAATGAAGCTGACTGTGAGCATAGAGATGTTCCTGCCTGGAAGGAGGACTGCAGTAATTAAAGAAGCAGTTGTATTCTATGGTGAAAGTGGTTTCATGCTGTCTCATTCAGGACTAGCTTAACATACGTGGAGTAATCTTAATACCTGGCTGCTGCCTAATGGATATCAGAAATTTTTATAGCATTTGTGGTCTTGCAAAGAAGAGTCAATGGGATACCATTGATACAAATCCTCTAATATTTCAAGGACTTGTTTTGTCATAAATCATTTTCACTACTTGCAGAATATAAACTTTATCTCTCTGTTCAAATAGGATTATAACATCAATTTCAGTTGAATGTAGGAACATGTCATTGTTCTGAATTTTCTCAGTTGTCAGCTAGTATAATAGTCTGGCTTTTCTTCTGTATGCTTTTTGGCTTGTCCATAAATTTCTGAGTAACTTGTTTTACATTTTATGTTGCAATGTAGCTAAACTATATGTTGCAAATAAACAAAGGAAATTGCTTCTTGTTCTGTTTTTTACCAGTTTAGGAACTCGTTGTTTGAATCTTTTGGGATTCCAGCAGTTCATGGGGGATAGTGAAATGACCTCTGATTTGATTGATGAAGGAAAAGAGCTAATCAGAAGAGGTATATTAAGTCTTCTATCATAGTTGTCCTACAGCATATCGTATGTTGTTGCATTAAACTTGTCTTGACATATGGCACACAGAAAGGTACATAGCATGTCAATATTTTTAAAACTCTACTGAGGCAGTCTACTGCTGCAATATTCTATTTCAAGTGAAATAGCACATATGGACACAAACTATTTGGTTCTCATTTTATGCTTCACAGAACTTCACCAAGATTTTGATTCATAATGCTCAAGTTTCTTTGTAATGTCATATTTTTTCCAACTATTTCTCAGAGGGATTCCTTTGCCATCTGGTACCCAGATGTTATGCCTTGACCCAAGATACAAACATGATGAATTCATTTTAGTGCGGAGAAAAAAATATTGGTAATGATTTTTCCCGTATGGAGCTCTCATAACTTTTTTTTTTTTTAAAAATTATTATAGAGAAAAGAAATCGACAGAGGCAAGAAGAAGGTGAAAACAGAAGAAGGGTATGAGATTGTTTTACCTAATTATAATATTATTATACTCCACTGTCTGATACAGGATTTGTCATTGCTATTTAATTCACCCTTACACATCTGTTTCACAAACAAGTTAGAAATTATTGATGGAATCAGTTTAATCTTGCAGAACAGTCTTGCTCGAAAAATTTTCAAGTATTGGTCATACTACTTGGACACTGATTTACTCAGTGTGCTGTAAAAACAGTACATACTAAATAGGTGTAACAAGCATTAAAAAGGGTCCTGATTTCTAGGATGGAGAATGATCTAAACTGGCTTGTTATCAGTCTCTTTATGTTGATACTACTGTGCTTGAAATAACTTCATTAGCATTGTCATCATACTCACTGAAATGGAAACTCGTATGCTTTATTGGCATAGATGATTTTTTGATTCCCGGTCTCCTCACAGCAAGGAATTACAGTTAAGACAGAACAAATACTGTTACCACTGAGTAACTAACAGTATTTGATTCTAATCATACATCGAGTGTATACTAAATAGAAAAGTTTATGAAGGTAATCAATTCAAATAAAAAAGTAAGCAGCCTCATTTGAGAGAGCTTCCATCCACTATACCTTTAGTTTTTCATTCATTTGTAACATTTGAAATTTAGTCTGGAAAGTCACAATGAAATGAAAAATGCATGCAAGACTGAATAAAGGAAGGAAAAATATTGTCTACAGAAAGTCAAGATAATAGCAATAGGACAAGAGGGAATGGTTTTAAGCGGAGGGAGAGTAAGTTTAGCTTGGATGTTAGGAAGAAGCTCTTCAGTACAAGGATGGTGGGAATCTGGAATAAGCTGTCCATGGAGGTTGTGGTTGCCTTCTCCCTGGGACTGTTCAAGGCCAGGATGGGTGAGGCCTTGAGCAGCAGTGTCCAGCTGAAGCACTCCTGCTCCACATCTACTCCAACCTCCCAGCCCATGGCAGGGAGATTGGAGTACATGATCTCTAAGGTCCCTTCTATCCTCTATCCTAGGCCATCCTCTGATAATACTGGGATGGAAACCTCTTGACTTTTCAAATTCAGCGATACTTTTAATTTTAGATGGCAGCCAGTATTGCAATAGACTTCTGATCCTCTTGCCCCATCACATGAGTTTAGAACTTGGACTTACTGTACAAAATGAAATAGTACCAAAGGAATGATGCATTTACTATACACTGAAATCATCTTTCATTAAGCAATAATTATAGTGCAACAGCAAACTTAATTTCAGGTGTTACTTGTTTCTTGAGTTTGTATTTTATACTGTAGCACATCTGTTCTTGAAACTTCAGGGCTGTTGAGAGTGATGACTTTTACTGAATCAGGGTTAAATGTTTCATCCTTCAGTACCTTAGAACTATAACATAAGGCAGATTAGCATAGTAACTTGGAGCACACCACTTCCTACCAGTCCACAGTCTGGGATCTAGATGTGAATTTGAAATGTACTAAAGTTCTTAGGACCATTTGAAAAGATTCTGTTGAAACATTAAGTTGTCTCTACCAAAAGCATGAGGTATTAATTAATATTTCATTGTACTTTGTGCTAAATTATTTACATATGAAACAAAATGGAATGGAACAGAATAACAAGTCTAGTAAACATGGCCAGTCCAAATGTGGGGGTTTTGCGTGCTGTTGGCATCTGATTAATTTTCCATTCTACCACTAGATGGAAGTAGAAATCAAAAAATACCAACATTTTCACCACAACTCAGAGCAGTTCAGAGAGCAGTGAGTGCAGATTTAATAGGTAGCTTGTGTTTTGCAAGATGTTTTTTAAAAAGGACAGTTATGGTGACATTCGGTGAAGGGGTATATCTTGAATTTAAAACAAAACTAAACAAAACCAAAACACAGACAAAAAATAAACAAAAAAAACCACACCAACTACCCAACATATTAAAAAAGTACTTTCCTTTGTGAAGATACCAGACAGGAACTTTTTCAAACTAGTACTTGCATACTCTGATGTGTTAAATTGTGGATCTGGAATATTTCTTGATGGCACATAGGCTAATTTTTCCTTTTTTGCTTTTTTTTTCTGTGTGTTTGGTTGGTCCTTATTTTGTGTTTTGTTTTGTTTTCTTCCAGGAATGGAAGGAACGATACGGAAATAGAGATGATTCCACTAGGAACAGAGTTGTCCACGCAGACCAAAAAGAATCCAGCTTCTCAGAGACCAATACCAATAGGCGTAAGTTTTGTGGAATTGGGACATAGTTGTTTTGTTTTGTTTTCAATGTCTGGTCTGTAGAAAACTGGCTGTGTGAGTAGTTTCAAATAGTGTTTTGTCTTAGATGATGTGCTGTGCCATTTTTACCATTTAAGATACCTGAAAACAGTGTTGGTATCTATAACACTTTAACTAGTTGGAGATTCTGGCTAGTCTTCATTACTCAGTCTTATGGGACATACAAAGATTTCTACTAGAGTAGAAGTTGTCAACAAAGACTTTATTTGAGATATGCCTTGGAACTTTTAAATCTAAATTTGTCTCTTCTACTTGTGAATCACGTCTCTAAGACTGGAATAATCAGATGACCACCAAACTTTAAGCCAGTAACATATCACATGAGAACCTATGTACTTAATGTCTGTTATCAAAAACTATTTTGTGGATGCTCTAAACTTTCAGAAAAATATTTGGCACACTGTAAATGCTTTTTATTTATTTGATGTGCTCTCGTAATCTGGCAAGTAAGAAGTGAAACTGAAAAGAATGATAAAAGGAGAGGAGGATGGAATCTTTGAACCTCCACAGGAAATTCCATGTCCATGTCAGCCCATGGCTTGGACAGCAGCACTCCGGGCTGGATTAAGAACTGGCTGGAGGGCCAAGCCCGGAGAGCAGTGGGGAATGGTGCCACGTCCAGCTGGCAGCCAGTCACTAGTGGTGTGCCCGAGGGATCACTGCTGGGCCCCGTCCTCTTTAATATCTTCATTGGTGATCTGGATGAGGGTATTGAGTCCTTCATCAGTAAATTTGCAGATGACACCAAGCTGGGGGCAGGAGTTGATCTGCTGGAGGGTAGAGAGGCTTTGCAGAGGGACCTCGACAGGCTGGACAGATGGGCAGAGTCCAATGGCATGAGATTTAACACATCTAAGTGCCGGGTTCTGCACATTGGCCACAGCAACCCCATGCAGTGCTACAGGCTGGGGTCAGATTGGCTGGAGAGTAGTCAGGCAGAAAGCAACCTGGGGGTGCTGGTTGACAGTAGGCTGAAGATGAGCCAGCAGTGTGCCCACATGGCCAAGAAGGCCAATGGCAGCCTGGCCTGGATCAGGAATAGTGTGGCCAGCAGGAGCAGGGAATTCATTGTGCCCCTGTACTCAGCACTGGTTAGGCCACACCTTGAGTCCTGTGTCCAGTTCTGGACCCCTTAGTTTAGGAAAGATGTTGAGTTGCTGGAACCTGTCCAGAGAAGGGCAACGAAGTTGGTGAGGGGTTTGGAGCACAAGCCCCATGAGGCTGAGAGAGCTGGGGTTGCTTAGTGTGGAGAAGAGGAGGCTCAGACAAGACCTTATTGCTGTCTACAGCTACCTGAAGGGAGGTTGTAGCCAGGTGGGGGTTGGTCTCTTCTCCCAACCAGCCAGCACCAGAACAAGAGGACACAGTCTCAATCTGCGCCAGGGGAGGTTTAGTCTGGATGTTAGGAAGAAGTTCTTCATAGAAAGAGTGATTGGCCATTGGAATGGGCTGCCCAGGGAGGTGGTGGAGTCACCATCACTGTAGGTGTTTAAGGAGAGACTAGATGAGGCACTTGTTGCCATGGTTTAGTTGATTAGATGGTTTTGGGTGATAGGTTGGACTTGATGATCTCGAAGGTCTTTTCCAACCTGGTTAATTCTATTCTATTCTATTCTATTCTATTCTATTCTATTCTATTCTATTCTATTCTATTCTATTCTATTCTATTCTATTCTATTCTATTCCATTCCATTCCATTCCATTCCATTCCATTCCATTCCATTCCATTCCATTCCATTCCATTCCATTCCATTCCAACATGCTTTCAAGACAACTTTGGTAGATTTCCCCCTCTTCTTCACAAATTCGGAAACTCAGATTTTCAGTGGTAGACTGGATGAAATTGTATTAAATTTATGTTAACCATGTGAATATGTAGTAGTCCAACATCAAAACAAGCTGTAGATCCTGGCCTAGTGAGGGTGGCAGAAAGAGCTGCAAAACAGCTATTACTTCATTAATTCATGAGGTTTGCCTCTTTAAAAACAAGTCAAACCAAATAAAAACCCAAACATAAATAAACAAACCCAACAAAAAAACCCTCACAACCAGGACAACAAAACCCCAGACAGCATAATCACAGTCAAATGTTGTATGGATGATTGATTCATTTGAAAGTAAAGTTTACATGTAACTTCTTGTTTTCTTTGATTCTTTTAAGGGAGATCTCCCTTAAAAAGAAAAGTTCTAGTTGCATTGCTGTGGAGTTACTAGAATTAAATACTACAGTTTTGAGCATGTAGCCAAATTTGGTTAAATACTGAATCTAGTCTAAATTGTTGCACTTGCATTTTGGGTGAGGTAGTAAGTAGCAAGTTGTTACTCTGGTATTTTAAGTTTGATGTCTCCACATGCTGCAGGGTGTTCAGCATAAATGAGTATCTTTCCTTTTCCCTCTTCAGCACTGTCAAAGTATACCCGATCAAATGGTAGGACTGAAAGAGATAGAATAGAACTCCTCCAGGATGCAGAACCTTTGGATTTTAATGCCGACGCAATTAGTGATGACCCTCTTGAACTGGACTCAGGAAGGTGAGGAACATTCTGTGTTATTTACAGTTAAAATATACTAATGTCTTTTGACCTATGTGACTGTATCAGATGGTTTAAAAGTATTTTTTAAAAGTGGCTTAAAAAGCTTTAAATGGTTTAAAAAGTATTTTAAAAGTCATCTCACCTAGCTCTTTTCCTTTCTTCCACGTACCCCATGGCATTCAAACTGAAAGCCTTCACGTTTCAATTGGGTTCAAACCAGTTTTTCAGAAATGCTGAAGTAAGATTTGATTTGAGTGTAATTTTGTGTGTTTGGTATAATCTAACAAATGCTGCGTGCAAACCAGAAAGACGGAGAGTGACCTGCATACATACCTGTTTTCTCTAATTTCCTACGAGAATTTGGAAAGCTCACTTGATTTCCCTTATTAAAGCAATCATAAAGGGCTGCAAAAAAAAAAACCCCACTTGGAGTATACCAGGATTAGTAGTTGCAGGAATACACCCAGATCAGATCTTGGAAGTGCTGGAGTAAATTATCTCTGAACTTATTGAACAAAAAGTCCTAGACTCCACAGTGTAGTTCAGTAATAGAGAATTCTGTGATTCTGTAGATGAAACAGAGTATTTTATTCAACTTGCTCAATTCTGCTCATATTTAAGAAACAAGGAATATATTTTTATTATGCTTTTTTAATCTAGGTGGTTACGACATAGGACCACTTAATTACAAATTATTTTAAATTCCCCATAGAAAGTTACCACTCACATTATTTTTCAGCTAAAACTAGCATACTCAATCTAATAAAAAAACCTAAATTATTGTAGTTGATTTATCTGTAATGACAAAAGATGAATCCCTGTACAGAAACAAGAAACAAATGCTGTTAAATGACACTGCCTGGTTTTACAGATTGGTTCAGTGGCATTAGCTGGTATCAGCAACTAACTTGTCTAATCTACTGTCACCACATTGCAGAAGTTGTTTCTTTTTAAGCACTGGAGTTTAAAGAGGACCTAGCCTAGGAATTTTGTCGGCTGTTGACTTCTTTACAATGTGAAAGGGATAACACAAAATATTAAAATAGGAATATGGATATATAATTCTTTTGGAGCAAATATATTTCAAGGTAATGGTATCTGCAGTCTTCTGGCACTTATATGGACTTTTCAGAGTGGAACATTCTGAACTTTTTCTTTAAAAAGAAAATCTGGAGCCACAGAGCTGACCTTTAACAACCTGCATCTTGTTTTGTAGAGGTAATAAATGAAGAATAATTGCATATGAAATTTCAGTACACTTAAAAAAATAGCTTGTGTAACATTGATTTAAAAACAAACAAACAAACAAAACCCAACCAAACATCAATGACAAAAATACCAACCAAACAAAATACAACTGCTAAACAGAAACAACCAGTTAGCTCCTGCAGTTGTTAAAGCATTCTAGAGCAGTGAGTACTAGGGGCACTAGGTTATGTTTTTGTGTCTGTTTTAGTAAGTACTGTGGAGAAGAAGTACATAGTAGAACTTATTTGTTCATTTATTATGGTTCTAAAATGCATTTGACCTACAAGTTGTGATTTCTTTTCCCCCCCTGCTAAGTGTGTAGCCATTTGTTTTCAATATTTGTGATGCTTTATTTCTCCTGGGAATACCCAGTGAAATGTTCTCTTAATCACCCAAAGACTTTTGTATGCTGTTTAGTCAGGTTTAGTTTGGAGCTGGGATTTTTTGTTTGTTTTTTTGAAAGAAATGACCAAGCAGTTCTGTTCAGCAAACACACTTGAGTTCTTCCCACTGGATCAGGAAACAAAGTTCTTAAGATGCTCAGTATTTAAATCACTGTTTTTCTTGGACAGATAAGATTTGACTGCCTATCAAATTCTCATGGAAACAGATCCTGTAATTCACTGTGAGTTAAGGAATAGGAGTGCAATGAGACGTACATGATTTCTCAGGTCTTTATTTTTCTATTTCCTATTTAAAATTGATTCTTCAGGTACCAGCCTGGTGGAAGATACCTGTCAATGTCTCGAAGCCAAGTATTTGATGATGTCTAAACTCCTCAAAGCTAAGGAAAATTCAGTGAAAATCTCTTCCCTGCTCATTACCTGGAAAACTACTTTAATTCTGATAGATCACTGAATCAGAAATTACCATTTTTGTTAAAAAAAAGAGAATATGAAGGAAACTACTATTTTGGAAATGTGTGGTAACTTAACTACTTACAACAAGAATATGCTTCTTCTATTATAGATTTTGTTGTGCATCAGTGTGGGCTATTGTGTCATGACCAAAAGAAGAAAACTGCTATTAGAGAGTAAACTTCATAAATGTACCTAGGGCTCAAGTTGAACTGTAACTTTCTAAGGTTTAGGAAGAGGATTTTTTTTTGAAGGATTTTATTTTGTATTTCAACACATGCTGTGACAGCATTTTAATGCATCCAAAGTGCAGTTATATCAATTACTATAGTAAACACTTTCTATAATTTTTCTACTAAATTAAATTAAGGATTCTTTTTGCTTTAGTGGTCTTTGAATCAGACCCTGTATAAGCAGAAACACTGAATGGGAAGCTGTTCTTCATAAAATCGTAAAACGTACATTCCAGGATTGTGAAGATGGCTACAAAGAAGATAGAGACTCTCACTTTACAAGGAGCTACATGGAACAGAAAAGGGGTAATGGATACAAATTACTCCTGGGGAGATTTTGGTTAGACACAAGGCAAATTTTTCACAATGAGAAGACCATCCGTTGGAGTAACCTCCCTGGGGAAGTGATGGAGTCCCTTGCAATGGACACTTAAGATTTGGCTGGACAGGGTGCTGGGCCAGCTTATCTAGAGCATGCTTTTGACAAGAAATAATCTTTGAGGTCCCTTCCAACCTGGTGTTCTATGATTCTTGGAAATTTGTTGGCATAAACTTCTGGAGCAAAGTCTATTGGTCAAGAAAGGCTATATTTTTGTCTTTTCCCACATTTTATGTTATCTACATAATAAAAGGTGACAACAGTCACTACTGCAGTTTAGTGTTAGGCTGAGGTGAACAGGAGTTCTTGGAGCCCAGCAGCTCTTGGGAGAGCAACTGGCACAGCTCGGGCATTGCCAGGACAACCATGGGCAATTTAAACTCCTCCCAGGAGCACAGTGCCCAGAGCAGGCAGATGGAGTGTGGCACAGGGCTTTGTGTTGCAGTTCATGCAGCGGGGCATGCAGAAAGGGTGCTGAAAGCTGCTTGTGGGTCCAAAGGTCAGGAAAGCACTGTCTGTGCTAGAATCATGGGCACTCACCTTCACACTATGAGAACTACTTCCACACAGCCCCTGAGATGTCTGATGCTTCCATGCAGACTTCCAGATATAGGATGTACCTGCACAAGGTGTACACAGGTTGATGTGTTATGTCAGCTAGCCAAATTGCAGGAAATGGTTAAAAGACTGCATAGTATTAGAGGAGCCAAGTCTGAGATAGTTTCAGAATCATGTTCTGGTAACAAGCACTGCCAAGAATGAGTCGCCTTGGAATCTGGAAACCCACAAACCCAGGACTTTGCAACAGTCTCCATCCTCCAGCATTGCAGCCAGTAACAGATATGAAGCATTAACAACTACGGACAACCCTGAGCAAGGTCCACAAGGAGTAACTGTACCAGCAGCTGTAGTGGGCGTCACAAAAAGAAACAACGTGTGCTCATAGTGGGTGACTGAGGCACCCATCTACCAGCCTGACAGGGAGTCACGGGAAGTCTGCTGCCCTCCAGGACCTAAGGTTTGGGATATTGCTGAGCGTGTGCCCCAACTTGTTAACAGCAGGGATTGCTGTCTGTTGTTACTTGTTCACATGGGTATGATTGACACCACAGCCTGTAACCTGAGTTCTGTGGAGCAGGAAGTGAAAAATACAGGGGCCAAGTTATTTTCTCCTGCATTTTACCATTCGGAGGCTTGGGAACAGTCAGAAATAGGTGTACAAAGCATATAAACCTCTGGCTGTGTGACTAGTGTTGTTGTGAAGGTTTTGGAGTGTTTATGATAAGGGGATTTTTAATATTTTTTTTTCCTGACTAAAACTTGTTAGATGGATTTACTCACTTCCTACTAGAGGCAAGGGGACCTCTTTGGCAACAAGCTGACCAGCTTAAACAGGCTTTAAACTGTAGAACTTGGAGGTGTGGGGGCCAAAATGGCAATGCTCAGTCCATTACATCTATCTGGGGAATAAGCCTGGCCAATCAGATCACTAACAAAAGTTCCTCAGCTACCTGCCGTGATGAGAATTGGATCCACCTACCTCTCTAGGCTGAAAACTGCATGCTCAACTCCCTTGCAGAAATTCCTGTGCACCAAAGCATGCAGCATGGGGGATAAACAAGGAATTAGAGGTCTGTGTGCAGTTGAAGGGCTGTGATCTAATTGCCATTATAATGCCATGGTGGGGTAGGTCTCATGACTGGAATGTGGTCATGAATGGCTATGTATTTTTGGGAAAGGCAGGCCAACAAGCCAAAGGAGTGAGGCTGCTCTCCTTGAGAGAGCAACTGGAATATATTGAGCTGTGTGCAGGGGCAGATGAAGAGCAAAGTGAGAGTTTGTGGCTAAGAAGAGTCAGGCTAATAAAGGTAATAGCTACCTTACCAGGATGAGGAAGGCGAGGCCTTCTACAGACATCTGAAAGAAGCATCACAATCTCAGTCCCTGTTCTTGTGAGGGGCTTAATTACCCTGACATTTGCTGAAAAGGTCACACAGTCAGGAATGCATAGCCCAGGAGGCTCCTACAGTGCATTGACAATAAGTTCTTGACACAGGTGGTGGAGAAACCAACAAGGAGAGGACTTCGTACTGCACTTTGTACTGACAAACAGGGAGGGACTGGTTGAGGACGTGAAGCTTGGGGGCATCCTTGACTGTAGTGAACATGAGATGACGTTCAGTAGGCCCAAAGCAGCAAGCAGAGTCACAACCCTGGACTTCAGAAGGACTAACTTCGGCTTTTTCAAGAAACTACTTGAGAAATTGAGAAATAACGTGGAATATGGCACTAGAAAGTCAGGGGGAAGGAAGTCTTTGCCTCAGTTGAAGAGAATTGGGTTATAGGTTGATTAAATAAACTGGACATCCACAAATCCATGGGCCCCAATGGGATTCACCAAGGAGTGCTGAGACAACTGACAGAAGTCATTGGTAGGCCACTTCATCATCTTCGAAAGGTCTTGGAGAAGATGAGAGGTGCCTGAGAACTGCAGGAAAGCCAGTGTCAGTCCAGCCTTCAAAAAGGGCAAGGAGGACCCAGGTAACTGCAGGCTGGTTGGCCTCACCTCTGTCCTGGAAAGCTGATGAAATAGTTTGTTCTTGGGACCATCTCAAGCATATAAAGAAAGAGTTACCAGGAATAGTCAGCATTGATTCACCACTGTCTGACTACTCTGATAGCCTTCTATGAGGGCATGAATGGATAGATGCATGAGAGGAGGGCAGTGGATGTGGTCTACCTTGACTTCAGCAAGGCTTTTGACAGTGTCTACCACAGCATCCTCACACCCAGGCTTAAAGAAGTGTGTATTGAATGTTGGGACAGTGAGGTGGATTGAGAACTGGCTGAAGGACAGAGCTTAGAAGGTCGTGGTCAGCGGGACAGGGTCTAGTGAGAGACCTGTGGCTAGTTATGTCCTGCTCAACCTAACCATCTATGACCTGAATGAAGGGGCAGAACAAATTTGCTGATGATACAAAACTGGGAGGAGTGGCTGATGTACCAGGAGGCTGTGCTGCCTATTGATCATGACCTGAACTTCATGAAATTCAACAGTAGCAAGTGCAAACTCCTGCATCTGGGGAAGAGCTACCCCATATATCAGCACAGGTTGTGAGCTGACCTGGAGACCAGCTCAGAGGAAAAGTATCTGGGAGTCCTGGTGGAAAACGAGTTAACCATGAACTAACAATGTGCCTTTGTGGCTATGAGGCCAATGGTATCTAGGGGTGCATTAAGAAGATTGTGGCCCACAGGTCAAGGGAGGTTCTCCTCTACCTCTGCTCTGCCCTGCTGAGGCCTCATCTGGAATACTGTGTCCAGTTCTGGGCTCCCCAGTTTGAGAAGGACGTGGAACTGCTGAAGAAAGTCCAGCAGAGCCACTAAGATGATAAGTGACTGGAACATCCACCTTGTAAGGAAAGGCTGAGAGAGCTGGGTCTGTTTAGCCCCGAGAAGAGACTGAGTGGGGCATCTCACTAACGCTCATAAATATCTAAAGGGTGAGTGTCAGACATGTCTTAGTGTGTCCAGTCATGGGACGAGGGGCAGTGGACACAAACTGGAACACAGGAGGTTCCACACAAACATAACAAAAAAATTCTTCACTTTGAGAGTGGTAAAGCACTGGACAAGGCTGCTCAGATAGGTTGTGGAGTCTGTCTTGAGTCATTGAAACCTGTTTGGATGTGTTCTTTTGTGATTTACTCTAGGTGATCCTGCTCTAGCAGGAGAGTTGGACTAGGTGATCTTCAAAGGTCCCTTCCAACCTCTACTGTTCTGTGAAATTATTTTAGCATTGTGTAAATAGTTGGAATTGAATATGGACTAGAGTTTTGCTGTCATATGAGCCTATGTGCAATAGCAAGAATACATTTATCGAAGCTACACTGTCTGCTGAAGATTCTTAGAGTTGTAACAGCTGGAAATCTTGGCCCATTAGTATTTTTATAACTGTAAAAGAAATTAAATGAGAAAATTGAGTTAAATGCTGAAACATGCACACACCTCAGGCAGAGCTTCAAATCATATAGTACTTCTTCAAAAGAAGGGAAATGCATAGCATGACTAGATAATGGTAAACACTTTCCATGTCCCCACTGCCCTGGTTGCATTATGTGTCTGGTTTTAAGGTGCCTGTATTTTGCAATAAGCTGTTACAAAAAGAGTAATGTTTATTCACTGAATGCCATTCAAAAATGCCAATTATTAAAAGTGTGAAAAAGCTTCATGTTAATTACATTGGTGTAGATATCTTTTTAAACTGTAGGTAGTAGAATGAATTTTCTCATGTAATCATAAGGTGAAAGATGTGGTCAAATTCATTATAGCTTTTGAAATTTTATTAATTTAAAATATTTTATTGCAGTTTGTCTTAAGTCTTTACCACTTAGGAGTTTTCTTATTGCAAATTTATGTTGAAAACAGAAAGAGACCATGTTTCTGTCATAAGTTCTTTACCATGATTAAAAAACAGTTACCCTTTAAAGCAGCTGGGAATGAGTTGTTCTGGTTAGTACATTTTCGTGAATAAGGCATTCTACTAATTTTTTTAAGTAGTCTTTGTTTTATGATGTACTTGTTAATGGAAATCTTAACTACCTCCTGTGAGTTAGTACATCATGTGTTCTAACAGTAGTGATATTTGTAATATATTGATCTCTGGTTTTAAAACACTGAATTGTTACTATGAAGGATAAAAAATGCTCTATTTGTATAGAAATAATCTACTAATAAATTGGCAGACAAAGTAGTTGTCAGTTTTGTTCTTAGGGGAGTATACTGAACAACAGTCATGCACACGTATTCAAGCTAGTGCAATTTATGGGGGATATTTTGTGTATTATAAAAGCTTGATCAAAATCTTTCGTGGCTGTATCAGTTGACAAAATGAGACTTTTTTAAAATTCAGATTGCTCTTTAGCACTGCTGTGTCAGCACCCATTTAATTTACTTTAGATCCACCTAGAAATATTATCCAGAATTCAGCCTTAGGTGTAACAGTTATGAGTATGTTAACTGGACACGTTAATGGTTTTGGTCTTGATACTGCTGGTTTTAAAATTTGTACCTTCTTTAATTGCCCAAATGTTTATTCGTAAAAATCTTTGGATGAAATAAGGTTCAGGTTTTCTGTTTAACTCTTTAAATGGGGTCTAATTTGGTTCTGATGGGAAAACTGCAGAAGGAATGTTGTTCTGAATGCTGAATCCTTACCTAGCCCCTTCTGACTTAAGAGAGTTGGATCAAACCTTCCTGGGACCTGTTTTCCCCCCTCAGAAATCAGTGCAATGACTGCAAACAAAATTTTCAGTGGAAATTTGATTGTGATTTTAAAGACAAAAGCTTACCATTCCCTGGCATTGGCCTTTTTGTGCAGTAATGCTACTGTAGGCTAATGGCATTCTGGCATCACATTTGATGCTCTCGCTTAGATGATTTAAAATATAACTGCTTTGCAAATTCTGCTTTTGGGAACTGCATGTTGCCATATTAGGTTTTCAGGATTTAGTTGTATTTATTGGTAGCTAAAGAATGTCAGTGATGTATTTCTTTAATATTTCACTTTCTGAATTCCTGAGCAATTGGAGTATGCTTCCATTTCACCATTTCTGCAGTTTCTTCTTTGGCTGTGAACACGAAAAAGCCCCAAAACTGGAAAACAAAACAAACCCAAAAAAGAGCACTCAAGTTAAGTACTAATGTTTAAATATCTTCACATCCAAGACCTAAACAAGTTAAAAGAATCCATGTAAGTTGTAATAAACATTGAAAATTGGAAGAGAAAATAGTATCTACTTTAATACTGCATCAGTGCTGGGTTTCTTGAAAAGAGTGGATAGCTAAAAGCTCTAGTCAGACTTGCTCCTCTGACAGGGTTTGTAGTTCTGTATTTTCAGCCATTAAAAGTACACGTATTCTGGTACCTGTATTGATAAAGAAGTCCTCTGCACTTAAGAACAGTGGAGCTCTTAGTGAAGTAGTAAAGAATTAGGGAGTCTTTCTATGAGGGAAGGTAAAGGGTACACAACTCCTAGTCCTTCCTGATGGTGGCACTTTTGGCAAACATTTTATTATTTAGGTACAATAACATGATAAGAAATAACAAACTTTATACTACTGTAATTTACACTAATGGAAAAGTCATGGTATATAGTCTGCCTTTATTTTGCAATGAAGCACTTGTAAAATAGTAATTAACTATATTAATGGGAATGGCATAAAGCTGCTGTCTTTTGAGTATTTATTCTTGCTATTTAAAAAACATAACCATAACAATGTTTTTTTACATATGAACTATTAAAAATGTGATTACTTTGATTTTCTGCAATTAGGAGAATTTCTATTTTATTAAATGTATCTTGGGATACTGTAAATGTTATGTGAAAAATACAGTATTTTGTTCTAATTTTTATTATTGATGTAACTACTTGCAGTCTGAGGGGCATTTACAATAACAAATAGAGATCAGTTTATGAAGGAAAACTTTTTATGAGACTTCTCAATGAAACTTGGCTTATCTGTTACAGACAAATACATGCACCTTCATTATTTAAAAAACCCTGCAGCAATGTGTGTTGTGTCATGGCATTTCTGTAGCACTAACTGTGCCTCTAAGTAGTCTAGTCTACAGCTAAGACACCCCAATAGCATTTGATTACATTAACAGAAATCCAGTATCACTACCAAAAAAGCATCTTGAGCTCGATCCCTTTCTAATACATGAATTGCTGTCATTAATTATGTTGCATTATATTTGGTGTTTTCTATTTCAGTCACACGATGAGCCCAATCAGGTGTATTCTTCGTTTCTATTAAACTTCACTGGAATGTATTCCTCAGCACGCTTGCTTGTGTGTGTGTGTATGTGTGTGTTTTAGTTGTAATTGGCAGGCAATAATAATATGCAACTTCAGTTATTTCTTGGGGATAATGCTGTTATATTTGACATTCTTGTGAATTATAATAGCTGTAGAAATTAATTATTTTCTATAGAAATACCCTATATTTCTATAGAGGTACCTGGAAGATAAGGGAATTAATTTGTAAGTATAGGTTTAGTAACAAATGATCTTCATTCTTGAGTGTATTTCAAGAACAGGATGTAGGAGTGATGCTTATGGATAGATTTATCTTTTGCCTTATGATACGAGCATGTGTGCGTAATACCTTGTTTTGAAATTCACTGAACTATAGATTTTTCTCTGTAATGTTCTGAATTACTGTTGTATTGGATATATTTTTGAAACGTGTGTTAAAATATCTAAGCACAGAATTCAGTTGGCATGAAATAAATAATTTCTGCAATACATTTTCCATGGTGTATTTTAGATATTCATGCTTCCCTGAAATGATTTTAATAGTCATCCTTTGGAGAAATTTTTTGGCAAGTAAAAATTAAGTTTTCTGTGGAACAATCCAGCTTTGTTTTGGGTGGTTTGATGGGTTTTGTTTGTTTCCTTGTTTGCCTCCTCACCTGCCCCCCCATGTTCTGTAAAGTAGGTTAAAAAGGGAAATTGAGAAGAGTCTTACCTCTGGTACCTTTACTGACAGTTCACCCCAGCTACAGAAGTGCAAGCAGCATCTGCGAAGGCAGGGAGAATAGAATAGAATAGAATAGAATAGAATAGAATAGAATAGAATAGAATAGAATAGAATAGAATAGAATAGAATAGACCAGGTTGGAAGAGACCTTCAAGATCATCGCTTCCAACCCATCAACCAATCCAACCCACCTAAACAACTAGACCATGGCACCAGGACCCCATCAAGTCTCCTCCTGAACACCTCCAAAAACGGTGACTCCACCACCTCCCCGGGCAGCCCATTCCAATGGCAAATCATTCTCTCTGTATAGAACTTCTTCCTAACATCCAGCCTAAACCTCCCCTGGCACAGCCTGAGACTGTGTCCTCTTGTTCTGGTGCTGGCTGCCTGGGAGAAGAGACCAACCTCCACCTGGCTACAACCTCCCTTCAGGTAGTTGTAGACAGCAATAAGGTCACCCCTGAGTGTCCTCTTCTCCAGGCTAAGCAACCCCAGCTCCCTCAGCCTTTCCTCAGAGGGCTTGTGTTCGAAAACCCCTCACCAACCTTGTTGCCCTTCTCTGGACACGCTCCAGCAAGTCAACATCCTTCCTAAACTGAGGGGCCCAGAACTGGACACAGTACTCGAGGTGTGACCTAACCAGTGCAGTGTACAGGGGCAGAATGAGCTCCCTGCTCCTGCTGGCCACACTGTTCCTGATCCAGGCCAGGATGCCACTGGCCCTCTTGGTTACGTGGGCACACTGCAGGCTCATGTTCAGCCTCCCATCAACCAGCACCCCCAAGTCCCTCTCTGCCTGACCGCTCCCCAGCCACTCTGACCCCAGCCTGTAGCACTGCATAGGGTGGTTGTGGCCAATGTGCAGAACCCGGCACTTGGATGTGTTCAATCTCATGCCATTGGACTCTGCCCATCTGTCCAGCCTGTCAAGGTCCCTCTGCAAAGCCTCTCTACCCTCCAGCAGATCAACTCCTGCCCCCAGCTTGGTGTTGTCCACAAATTTACTGATGATGGACTGAATGCCCTCATCCAGATCATCAATAAAGATGTTAAAGAGCATGGGGCCCAGCACTGATCCTTGGGGCACACCACTAGTGAGAGGCCGCCAGCTGGATGTGGCACCATTCACCACCACTCTCTGGGCTTGGCCCTCCAGTCAGTTCCTAACCCAACACAGTGTGCTCCTGTCCAAGCCATGGGCTGATAGCTTGGCCAGGAGTTTGCTGTGGGGGAGAGTGTCAAAGGCCTTGCAGAGGTCCAGGTAGACTACATCCACAGGCCTCCCCACATCCACCAGGCAGGTCACCTGATCCTAGAAGGAGATCAGGTTGGTGAGGCCGGACCTGCCCTTCCTAAATCCATGGTGGCTGGGCCTGATCCCTTGGCCATCCTGTAAGTGCTGTGTGATTGCACTCACGATGATGGCTGCGTGATTGCACTCAGCAGAGAGGAGGCAGTCCAGAAGATTCCTGGACCACAGGGAGGACAACTTCCTGATGCAGCTGTTAAGTGAGCCTACCAGGGGTCGGGCTCTGCTTGACCTGCTGTTCTCCAATAGAGGAGGGCTGGTGGGAGATGTGACCATGGGAGGCTGCCTGGGGTGCAGCGACCATGAGATGGTGAAGTTTTCAATATGCAGGGAGATAGGGAGGAGCACCAACAGAACCTTCACCTTGGACTTCTGGAGGGCAAACTTCAGCCTGTTTAAGAAACTTACCTGCAAAGTTCCCTGGGTAATCAGCCCTCAAGAACCAAGGGGTCCAGGATGGTTGGACCTATTTCAAACAGGAGCTCTTGAAGGCACAGGAACTGGCGGTTCCCATCTGCCGAAAGATGAGCCGGCAGGGAAGGTGACCGGCCTGGATGAGCAAGCAGCTCCTGGAGGAACTAAAGGAAAAAAGAGGCAGTATCACCTTTGGAAGGAGGGGAAGGCTTCTCGAGGTATGTTTAAGAAAGTTGTTAGATTATGTAGGAGAAAAATTAGAGAGGCAAAGGCCCAGTTGGAACTGAAGCTGGCCACCTCTGTGAAGGATAGCAAAAAGCATTTATACAAATATATTAATGCTAAAAAGAGGGGCAAGAAGAACCTGCACTCCCTATTGGACCTGGAGGGGAACACAGTGACTAAAGAAGAGGAAAAGGCTGAGGTCCTGAACACCTTCTTTGCCTCAATTTTTAACAGCAAGGCAGGAGAAGTTCAGGACGAGTGGCCTCCTGAGCTGGGTGATGGGGTCAGGGAGCAGTGTAAATGCCCTGCATATCCATGAGGAATTAGTTCAGGACCTGCTGAGCCACTTGGACACTCACAAGTCCATGGGACTAGATGGGATCCATCCTAGGGTGCTGAGAGAGCTGGCCGATGAGCTGGCCAAGCCAGCTCACCGGTGAGCCAGGACTGGAGGAAAATGATGGAGAGTGGCTTGGCCAGCTCACCTGCCAGCTCTCTCAGCACCCTAGGATGGATCCCATCTAGTCCCATGGACTTGTGGGGATCCAAGCGGCTGAGGAGATCTCTAACTACCCCCTCCTCCTGGAACACAGGGGAATTATGCTGCTCCCTGGCTCCTTCTGCCAGCTCTGCAGGCCAGCTGTCTGGAAGACCTTCTGTCCTGCTAGTAAAAATTGAGGTAAAGAAGGTGTTAAGGTTAAGTACCTCTGCCTTTTCCTCATCTTTTGTTACAATGTTCCCCTCCGTGTCCACCAAGGAGTGGAGGTTGTCCTTGCCCTTCCTCTTGCTATTAATGTATTTATAGAAGGACTTTTTGTTGTCCTTCACAGCAGAGGCCAGTTTAAGCTCCAAATGTGCTTTTGCCTCCCTAATTTTCTTCCTACATGACCTAGCAACATCCTTAAACATTCCATGGGTTGCCTCCCCTGTCTTCCAAAGATGATACACCCTCTTTTTTTCCCTTAGTTCCTGTAGAAGTTCATTACCCATCCAGGCTGGCCGTCTGCCCTGGCGGCTCACCTCCCCGCACACTGGCACAGCCTGTTCCTGCACCTTCAGGAGTTCTGCCTTGAAGTAGGTCCAGCTCTCCTGGACCCCTTTATTTTTAAGGGCTGTATCCCAAGGAACCGTCTGAGTTAGTTCCTTGAGTAGCCTGAAGTCTGCCCTCTGGAAGTCTAGAGTGGAGGTCTTCTTGCTGCCCCTCTTAGCTTGACCGAGTACTGAAAATTCAATTATCTCATGGTCACTGGTGCCTAAACACCCTCTGACCACCACATCACCCACCAGCCCTTCTCTATTGGTGAAGAGGAGGTCAAGCAGAGCCTTACCCCTGGCAGGCTAGCGCAGCACCTGGGATAAGAAGCTGTCCTCCATGCACTCTAAGAACCTCCTGGACTGCCTCCTCCCTGCTGTGTTGAGATCCCAGCAGATATCAGGCAGGTTGAAGTCACCCATGAGAACGAGGTCAGGCGATCTTGAGACAGCCTTAAGCTGCCTATAGAATGCTTCATTGACATCTTCCTCCTGGTTGGGTGGTCTATAACAGACTCCAACCAGGATGTCTGCCCTGCTGGTCTTCCCTCTAATTCTCACCCACAAGAGAAGTCTGGAGAAGATGGAGAAGATTGAGAAGTCCAGATAGGCTAGCTGAAGATACATGTACCTGGAGGAAGCCTTTAAGGACTGTGTTCCCAGACTGGCTGGCCACTGCGTATTCTTGTGGAACACACAATGGGATGAAAGGTAGAGCTCTTACACCTCTCCCTCCTTCCCATCAGCAAATTGGGTCATAGTGACTTCTAGGTGTACCTAGCCATTCCTGATAACAGAGGCAAGGAACTGTTTCCACTGCAGATGTGAGAAGACAGGAAAAGTGAAGGCATTAACTCTCTTCTTTTGCTGTTTGCATGAATATTGCTTTCAATGAAGGGAGAGAGGTGGGTTTTACATCTAAATACATCTGCTTTAATATCCGTGTGCATGCAGGTGTTGAGAAAGTTTAGTAACACGAGCGGACTGTACAAACCCATCTTTCATAATCCAGAGGATGCAATTTTCTGTCCTGGTGGGAGAAAAGATAGGAGTAGCAGAATGGTGATGAAGGGATTAAGAGCAGCCCTACAGAGATGGACTTGAGGGTGCTGGTGGGTGAAAAGCTGGATGCGATCTGACAATGTATATTCACACAGCTCAGAAAGCCAGCCATATCCTGGACTACATCAAAAGAAGCTGTTGTGGTTTTAAGGTCAGCCACAGCTGAGCTTCATGCAGCTGCTCACCAACTGCCTCACCACCCACAGCCCCTGATAGAATGGGAAGGAGAAATTTGGAGCAAGATGCATAACCCCACAGGCTGAGATAAGGGGAGTTTAATAGAAAACATAAAGAGTGGCTGAACAACAGGAATAACAATAGTCATACAAAACTGAGTCATATGAAATACAATTCCCACCTTATCCACCCAGCATGATGGTGGGAAGTATGAAGTACCCCATTGGCTGGCTCAGGCAGCTATCTTCTGTGGAGAAAATTAACCCTATCCTCTCTGAACTCAGGACCAAGACATGCCAAGCAAGTTAAGGGAGATTATTCTGCCTCTTTCCTTCCCCTGGCTAAACCCCCACCTTGAGTACTGCATCCCGCTCTGGAGTCCTTAGCGCAGGAAAGATATGGACCTCTTGGAGCAGGCCCAGAGTATGTTTTTAATTTTCTCCCAGAGATGGTTTGTGTATTGAAGGGAAGCACTTTTGGCATAGTTTACCAGCCACTCCTCCTCCAGAGTTTGGTAAGTAGCTACTGTAAAACCAACAGTATATAGTTTAACGGATGGGAATTGTCCTATAATAAATACTAACTTTCCATATTTATTGTTATATTCTTATTTGCTCAGGGAACAATATAAGTTCCCTTGTTTAATTGTCAGTATTTGCTAATGGAACCTTGAATACTCAGTGAATTTTAGGTCTTCTAAAACAGTATTTGACTGACTGTAAATTACTGGGGTTGTGAATTAATAAACCTTGCTCTGCCCTTCTCACTTCACCTCTGCCTGCTTAGTCCCATAGTGGGCCAGCTGCAGTGTGTTTTTTGTTCATCCTAGGCACTGCTTTGCATACTGTGATAAAGTTCTTAAACCTTTTTCTTCATAAACATCCTCTTACTCTGCACTGGTTCATTACACACCATTGTATTCAGGATTTTGAGAGCTTCATGAAGAAGCCAAAGTTGGTCCAGACCTGAGTTGAACCGAGAACACAATTTTTCTTCCCTCATTGGAGTACATTACCTGAGCTATAAACAAAGATTCAGCTTGTAAGCAGATATTGGAGTGGTTCATGAGTGTGAGTTATGTGGGAACATGAGAGAAACTGTGAAGTTCCTTCCACAGAAATAACTCGTGGTTAAAAGTGTGTGTTTTCTTGAGTTGCTCAGTCAACATCAAGGGAAAGGTGTAACAGGGAGCAAGTAGACATGCTTTGTGAAAACCTGCTGAGCCTATGAAATCGGAGTGAATGCTTACGGTTAAGCAATTCACTGTCAAATGAAAGTTACCAAACAATAGGAAAGGTCATTTCTTCTAAGTATCCCTCACAAAGGCGGCATGTTGGTGGGAATTTTTCTTGTGTACTGTGTTCCTCCTGTTCCCTAGAGGCTGCCGCCTTCCATAAGCACTAGTACTCCTGTAAAAACGTCATGCTTTTTATTTGGAAGATTTTGCTATTTTACAATCTATGGGAACCAAGAAGTTACAAAAGTGGTGTACTGCTTTGTCATATTTCAGTGAGCAAGCAACAGCTTTCAAGATTAGGTTTCACAACTAATCTATGGCAAGAGGCTAGTACCTACAGCAGTCAGTTTGACATAGCATTACCTTCAGAGGTGCCTTGCATCATTCCTTTCCACATCTGTGTGTCACACAGCTTGTGGAAAGGAAGGAAGCAAAGTGAAGCCAAGGCAGAAAGATACGAAGGAAGTGGGTTGAGAGGCAAAGCAAAGTGTGGAGAGTATTTGAGTGGTGGTAGCAAGGGAGGTGTAAGCTCTGCCTTCTCCTGGGGTAAGTTTACACGTTTTGCTATTTCCAGCCTCACTCATGGGGGCAGGAAATCTGATAGTGATGTGCTGACAGCTAGCTGGCCCCTGAGGTCTAAGAGTATGTAGCTTTGACTGCAGAGCAACAATAAAAGCCTCAGTTGGACTCAATACTGTGCAAATACCCTGTAGCTTTTGCCTTTGTTATTTCAGGTATGTAATCCAAGCACAATTCATTGCTTGAAGAATGCCCTAAAAGAGAGAAACGGAGGCAGTGAGCTAGGGAGAGATTGAGCAAGCATGATGGAATTCAGAGCACCAAAGTAAAACGAAGACTTACCTTGTGTTTCTGCATTTCAGAGACATTCATTGATGAGTTGGGAAGACAGACAGTTGCAGTCATGCTTTTCAGACTAACGTTTAAAACATCTTACAAATCACAAAACACAGCAGATACTGTGGCAGCAGGCTTAAACACAAGTGTGTTGTAAAGCAGTAGCCAAGGCGGGGCAGAACAGGCCTGGGGGCTTTGGACTTAGATGTGTAGATGGGTCAGCAGAGCCTGTCCTAGGAACCCACAGATGCAGGAGCTTTGGCATGTCCTCCTGTTACTGGTTCTGAGCAATCTGGAACAAATTTAGAGCTATAAATAAATAAAACCTTGAAAACACTTCCAGACAATGGGAGGGACTTGCTTTCTTTTAAGGAGACATCTGTTTAAATGCCACAGCAGTATAATCAGGTGTTCAGTAACTGTTTACCAGAAACAATAATTACTTCTGAGCCTTAACACTTAGGAGCTTGACTCTGCTCTTGTTGAAATTAAGAATTTTGTCATGAGCAGTCCCAGACCATGTCTTAGACGGTTATTTCTTAGGGAGTTTTTAAGACATTTTCTGAATTCATAAATATATTTGAATGAAGAACAAATATGAAACCAGCCTTTAGATTAGCTATGTATTTTAGCGATTGGAATCTCTAGCTAGTTGATCCTTCTGAGGGATCCAAGCTATAATGTTCACAGTGTGACAGTCTGAGCTCATCAGCTATAGGGTGTTTTGATGGGAACAAATTAATGAGGCAGGAATGATAAAAATACAGTTATCTTTATTTTCCTGAAAAACCCCACCCCAAAATTATGTACAAAACTGGTTACATTTTATTTACAGGTTCTATTCGGTCACAAATTCTATAAGGGTGCTTATGGGCAACTTTAGTACAAGTTAGAGAATTCAGAAAATGGAGAAGCCTAAGCCACAAAATGACTTTACCCCACTTATAAAATCAGAGGCAAGCCAGAACCCTAGGGAAAGCCAACGAGTCGGATTTTACTCAAGAGAACAGAGCTTGAAGACAGTCCCTAGGTCTACTTGGTGGCAGGCTCTAGAACTGCAAGTTTATAATCCAATTTGTGGACCACGCGGCACAGATTCAAAGGGAGAAAGGGACCCGCCAAAATTGAAGTGTCCTTAGACACAGCTCCCACGCGGCAGAGCTCATGGAGCAGCACTGTCTGAGCCCTGCAAGGGAAGCTGCGCTGCCTGCCTGTTCCAGCCAACAGCCACAGCTTTTTTACAGCAGGTGGGGTCACTCCAGCGGGAGGCAAGGAACAGGACCCCAGGGTAGGCAGGTCCAGATTTTCCAAAGGTCCAGAGCATTTCTTTTGGCTAGAGGAGGTGTGGCTTGTTACAGTCAACTAGGCACTGGGGTGGATAGTGCAATTAGGAGTGTTTACTTGTTATTTGTGTAAAAATATTCCTGAAAGGAGCTGAAGCAGTCCTGAGGAGTCTGTTGCCACCTCCATCCTTGATGCTACATGCCGTATTGGTGATGGCAGGACAGGGCTGTGTCAGATTAGGCAGCAGGGGTAAGGAGGAACACCATGCAGTGTCAGAGGAAGAGCTGAACTGTGGAAAGTACCCCTCAGCAGAGCCTCTTATGGTCAAGGAAGCTGGGGTGGGTAACAGGCTATGGACTGTAGTGTAGCACTGCAGCTACTATCCTTAGCAGAGGCAACTGGCAGTAGACCAAACACACTGTTAATAAAGCTTATATAATATTCACAATAGACTAATTAGGATACACACTGTTCTTGTAATATTCCATTCTCAGAAATGTTTGTTACTTTCAATTGTCACTGTCTAAGCTGTTTTGGGTTTGTGCATTGGGGTTTTTGTTGGGGTTTTTTGGTTGGTTGTTTGTTTTTTTCTCTTGACATCATCAAAGCATGTATCTTTAGTGACATCTGGATCATATGACTATGCAAAAGCTAGTGAGGTCATATCCATCAGAAGATAGTGGTTTCCTCCTGCAGATAATGCCAGATTATGCAATTTCTGAGCAGGAAAGGAATTATACTACCAACGGCCCTCCAACCCCCAGTTAAGTTTCTTTGGCTGGAGGAGATCTGAGGAAGGGTGCTGCCACTTTGGCTTGGAGAGGAGGGAGAGAGAAAGGCATCCTTGTCTTGTGCCATCCTCAGCTAGAGGAGGGAAGGGAGACATCCAAGTCCATGCAGCCTCCAGCATGTAGTGTCTTCAGTAAAGATGTCTTATGCCTTCCCCAGGAACTGTTCTTCAGAGCACAGCATGGTCCTTCTGAGGAAGGGTGCTGGTGGAGCATGGTGAAGAGAGGGTACCCAGGCTGCTGCTTCCAGGCTGCATGTTGATGTTTGTTTGGTTTTTCTTTCTGTCTGAGCTGCTAAAACGCAAGTGTCTTTTGTTCAGTTAATGGCAGTTCCCCCTGACCCACCCTGAGGGAGTGGGCCTTCACCTTTTGCCGTTGTGCCTCTTACTCTTCTAATACACATCAAGGCTTATCAGGCCAGATGGTTCTGTTGTACAGTCCAGAAGCCTTTTCACCATTGCCCCCAGTTCTAGGGTAGCTGATGTGTACCCTAGAGTAGAGATGATGAAATTGTCTTCGTTGCACATTCCAGGGAGCCACCAGAGCAGCCTCCACCCTGTTCACACATCATTGCACATCTCTGGGCCAGGATTTGTTTTATCTGTTGCATATTTCAGGTGGTGACAACACTACACCCCCCAGGGCAGCTGTTGTTTCTGAGAGGAGCAAAGGTGATTTTATCTTGGTTGATTTACAAGAGAGAAAAGATTTAGTCTCTTACAGGGAGGTTCACCTTATAGAAAAAGAAAGAATCATAATTCAGTTAAAATGCATCAACATGTGGAAAAGTGTCAGTAATAATAACACAATTAAAATTTGAACATGTACATGGATTTTATCTATTTTCTCAAGATTTTCTCAAGATCCTGACTCTTATGTTTTTTCTTCCAAGTCTCAAAGTCAACCTCTTTTGCCTATAGAAAAGATTTAACAGCTTCTGGAGAAAACTATAGAAAAGACAAAACCATAGGGAGCAAGAAGAGATGGTAGAGAAGGAATCTAATCTCATCTTTATCCCATATATGTGCCCTGTGAGAGCTGTGGGCTCAGATTAGTACTCCAGGCTGCAATGGCAGACCCCCCATCTCTCTGCTGAGTGTTGTCACTGTCCATGAGAGCATCACTCTCTTGGAAGCTTTGGGGGGAAGCGGACACTGAACCCACCTGGGCTTTCCTGAAGAGTATCAAAGGCATCTAAATATGTCCAATGCTTAGGTAGGGAATACATGCAGTTATTTTAAAAGATATTTTCCTGGGGACCTAAAATTTAGAGGCATAACAAAGTGTACCAGATGCTAAACAGATTTAATTCCACCAAGGCTAAAAAGTAGCATTCTCATAAAACCATATCTGATGACTTAGCCTGGAATTACAAACCTGTAAGTCTGACTCCTACACTAGGCAAACAGGAAAAAACTAGTTAGGGAGGAGTGTGCTTAGACTTTATAGAATCATAGAATCATAGAATCATAGAATCAGTCAGGGTTGGAAGGGACCACAAGGATCATCTAGTTCCAACCCCTGCCATGGGCAGGGACACCCGACACTAGATCACGCTGGCCAGAGCCTCGTCCAGCCTGGTCTTAAACACCTCCAGGGACTGGGCCTCAACCACCTCCCTGGATAACCCATTCCAGGGCCTCACCACTCTCATGGTGAAGAACTTCTTCCTCACATCCAGCCTGAATCTCCCCATTTCCAGCTTCATTCCGTTCCCCCTAGTCCTATCACTACCTGAGATCCTGAGAAGTCCCTCCCCAGCCTTCCTGTAGGCCCCCTTCAGATACTGGAAGGCCACAATGAGGTCACCTGGGAGCCTTCTCTTCTCCAGACTGAACAGCCCCAACTCCTTCAGTCTGTCCTCATAGGAGAGGTGCTCCAGCCCTCTGATCATCCTCATGGCCCTTCTCTGGACACACTCCAGCACGTCCACATCCCTTCTGTAATAGGGGCTCCAGAACTGGACGCAGTACTCCAGGTGGGGTCTCACCAGAGCTGAGTAGAGGGGGAGAAGCACCTCCCTTGACCTGCTGGTCACACATCTCCTGATGCAGCCCAGGATCTGATTGGCTTTCTGGGCTGCAAGTGCACATTGAGAGCTCATGTTGAGCTTCTTGTCCACCAGCACCCCCAAGTCTCTCTCCTCAGGGCTGCTTTCCAGCCAGTCACTGCCCAGCCTGTATTTGTGCCTGGGATTGCCTTGACCCAGATGCAGGACCCTGCACTTGGTCTTGTTGAAGCTCATGAGGTTGGCTTGTGCCCACCTCTCCAGCCTGTCCAGGTCCCTCTGGATGGCATCCCTTCCCTCCAGCGTGTCCACTGCACCACACAGCTTGGTGTCATCAGCAAACTTGCTGAGGGTGCACTCGATGCCACTGTCCATGTCACCCACAAAGATGTTGAACAAGACAGGTCCCAGGACTGATCCCTGAGGGACTCCGCTTGTCACTGGCCTCCACTGGGACATGGACCCGTTGACAGCCACTCTTTGGGTGCGGCCATCAAGCCAATTCTTTATCCATCTAGTGGTCCATCCATCAAACCCATGTGTCGCCAGCTTGGAGACCAGGAGGTGGTGCGGGACAGTGTCAAAGGCTTTGCTCAAGTCCAGGTAAACGACATCAGTTGCTCGCCCCTCATCTATTAATGCTGTCACCTGCTCATAGAAGGCCACCAGGTTTGTCAGGCAGGATTTGCCCTTGGCAAAGCCATGCTGACTCTTCCCAATCACCTCTTCACTGTTCTTCTGAGTCATTAGTGCCTCCAGGAGGATCTGCTCCATGATCTTTCCGGGCACAGAGGTGAGACTGACTGGCCTGTAGTTCCCCGGTTCCTCCTTCTTGCCCTTTTTGAAAATGGGAGCAATGTTTCCCCTTTTCCAGTCTGTGGGGACTTCCCCAGTCTGCCATGACTTCTGGAATATAATAGAGAGGGGCTTGGCAACCTCATCTGCCAGTTCTCTCAGCACCCGTGGGTGTATCCCGTCGGGTCCCATGGACTTGAACACTTTCAGGTTCTTCAGGTGATCACAAACCTGTGCTTCACTTATGATGGGCAGTTCTTCCTCCCCGTCCCTGGCATCGTCTGCCATGACACCAGGAGTGTGGCTGGAGGCCCTTGCAGTGAAGACTGAGGTAAAGAAGTGATTGAGTACCTCAGCCTTTTCCACATCACTAGTGACTAATTCACCACTTTCCTTTCTGAGGGGGCCCACACCTTCCCTAGTCTTCTGATTGCCATTAACATACCTATAGAAATTCTTAGTGTTCCCTTTAACCCCCTGGCTAGATTCAGTTCAAACTCTGCTTTGGCTTTCCTAACCAGGCCTCTTGCTGCTCGGGCAGCTTCCTTACATACCCCCTGTTCTATCTGTCCTTCCCTCCACTTCCTGTAGAGTTTCTTTTTAAGTGATAGTGTGTCCAGCAGCTCCTTGTTCATCCAGGCAGGCCTCCTAGCATTCCTTCCTGCTTTTCTCCTTGTAGGTATACATAGCTCCTGGACACAGAGGAGGTGGTCCTTGAATACTGACCAGTTCTTGTACATGTGCATCTCTGCTATGGAGGCACTTGATTTGTTTGCTTTCAGGTGGAAAGCATTAGGGCCACCCCGTGCTTCTCCTTCTTCTCAGGCTTTGGTCATGAGTCCCAGCAAACCTGGAGTTAAAAGCCCTCTTCGTGATGTTGACAAGCCTGTTGGCAGAGACACTTTTTGCCTTCTAGCCCTCATTGATCAATGAGGCCAAATGTCAGCACTTGACATTAATCTCTTTTGATATCTATTCTTGCATCTTCAGTTTTCTGACTCACCCCTTTACAAATCTGCTCTGCACAGACAGAGAAATGAGATCTTCTCTGAGGCCCCAGCAGGTCATATGCCAGAGTGGCAACCATCTCAGGGCTCAACAAGTGCAGAGGGCTCTGACAACAGCTAATCCTTGTGAGTATCACAGTATAGTAGGGGTTGGAAGGGACCTCTGGAAATCATTGAGTCCAACTCCCTTGTCAAAGCAGGTTCACCTTAAAAAGGTCACACAGGAACACGTACATGGGTTTTGAATATCTTTGGAGATGAAGACTCTATCACTTCTCTTTGTAGCCTATTCCAGTGCTCCATCACCCTTAAATTAGGCAAGTTCCTTCTCATGTTTAGATGGAACTTCCTGTGTTCAAGCTGTGTCCATTACCCCTTGTTATGTCATTGGGTGCTACCGGTCCCATTCTCCTGACACCCACCATTTAAGTATTCATAAGTGTTTATGAGATCCTCCCTCATTTTTTTCTTTTCTTTTCCAGACTAAAATGACCCAGTTCTCTCAGTCTTTCCTTACAGAAGAGATGTTCTAGTCCCCTAATCATCTTTGTAGCCCTTCTCTGTATCCTGTCCAGTAAGTACCTGTCCTTCTTGAACCAGAGAGCCCAGAACTGCACACAGTATTTTAGATATTGCCTCACCAGGGCAGGGGGAGGATAACTTCCTTCAACCTGCTGGCCACTCTCTTCTTGATGCAACCCTTCTTGGCCACAATGGTGCATTAGTGTCTCATGGTCATCCTATTGTCCACCAAGACTCCCAGTCCCTTTTCCCCTTCTTCAACAGGTCAACCCCCAACCTGTACTGATACTTTGCTCTTCCCCAGATGCAGTATTTTCCACTCAACCTTATTGAATTTCAGTAAGTTTCTCCCTGCCCAGTTTTCCAGCCTGTCCAGTTCTTGTTGGATGGCAGCACAGCCTTCTGATGTGTCCACCACCCCTTCCAGTTTTGTATCATCAGCCAGCTTGCTGAGGTTACACTCTATCTCTTCATCCAGAGATTGATGAATACATTGAATAGGGCTGGACCTTGTACCAACCCCTGGGAGACACCACTAGTCACAGGCCTCCAACTAGACTCAGCCACACTGAAAAATTTCCTTCTGAAGTGAACAGACTGGGGAGAGAAGGGAATCAGTGACATCACTAACTGTGTTGATGAGTAGAGTGAATTAGAAGGTGGCTGTTGGGGTGGATAGGCCTGTGCCAAATCATAGCTGCCACATCAAACATGCTCTGGAAGGGAAAAACATCTGACTCACATGCCACCAGCAAGTTTCTGGAGACAGGAACCAAGACAGTCCTTGGTAATTTGGAGATGATGCTCCAAAGAAAAACAACAGCAACAACAAAAAATACATCCTGTTTGTTATTGTTTTAGAAATGGTACCACACAGACTGAAATAATAGCTGCAGTCAGACAGGCTCCATGGACTCACAAGGGAAGAATTCCCCTCACTGGTCTCCAGAAGAGCTTCTCCTCCCTGCAGCCTCCAGCTGTTTCTGCAGCCAATGCTTTGCTCATGTCCTAGAAGAAAGAGCCTCTGCCTTCTCTTGTACAACTACAGACATTGCTTCCTTCTGCTTTATTCCCTTCTGCCTACCTGCACCTGTGTTATCCCATATACCTGTGAAAATCTGTTTTCAGACGACTGGGGGTGACATTAAAAAAAGACCTCCCCACTTGGTATGTGTCTATGCCAAGAGAGGAGACTTCATGACCACTTTTGTTATCCCAGCCTGTTCCAGCACTTTATGACCATCTTGAAAGAACCCTCTGTGAGAAGCAGCTAACTAAAATCTTGTCCTCTGGTCTCAGCTCCCTTTTTGCTCTTCACTGAGAACATATTGTTCTGTTTTTTATTGCAGGGAGCTCCAGACTGCTTCCCTGCTCTTCCTTACCTCCCTGTGTGGTGACCCAGCACAGCTTTTCAGCATCAGAATGTGTTATCCATACCAATTTTTGTCTGTGGCTGAGAGATCTTGCCAGTGTTTTTTCAGAAATATGAAAACTTAAAAAAAACCCCAAAACAACACAACCCCCAAACCCACAGCATTAAGTTCTTTACGCTTTGCCTGCAATAAACATAGTGTTTAAAAAAGAATAATTAAAAAATCTTGCTTGTGCTTCTCCAGAGTGAGGAAACAAGGTAAGGTAAGATTAAGTGTAAAGGTAAGGAATGCCAAAGGCAGAGCAAACCATTGGTCAGGTACTGCAGACACTGACAGTGATGATCAGAGGGCTGGAGCACCTCTCCTGTGAGGACCGTTTGAGGTAGTTGGGGCTATTCAGTCTGGAGAAGAGAAGGCTCCAAGGAGACCTTATTGTGGCCTTCCAGTACCTGAAGGGGACCTACAAGAAAGCTGGTGAGGGACTTTTAGTGCGTCAGGTAACAACAGGAGTAGGGGGAATGGGGGAAAAAATAGAAATAGGTAGATTCAGACTGGATATTAGGAAGAAATTCTTTACCATGGGGGTGGTGAGACACTGGAACAGGTTGCCCAGGGAGGTGATGGAAGCCTCCTCCCTGGAGGTTTATAAGGCCAGGCTGGATGTGGCTCTGGGCAACCTGAGTGTGAGGGGTCCCTGCCCATGGTAGCAGGGCTGGAACTAGACAATCCTTGAGGTCTCTTCCAAGTCTAACAATTCTATGATTCTGTGATTCTCCAGGTTGGAAGGCTCCTCAGCACCAAGGGATGAACTCAGGGTCACTGCAATGAAGTGAGATCCACATGGAGAATCTGGGCTGCATCTTTGTTATAAGTGAGGCTGGGAACCATACCCAGCAGGCTGGATGTGACCATGTTCTTTGGAAAGTGTTCAGTAACACTGACAAAGTCTGCATATACCAGCTATTCTGTGCTCCACTGAATAATCATCAGCACAATTAATTTCATCTGGATAACTGCAAACCATATAGGGAAACAGTGTTTTTGGCTATAAAAGTTTTTTATGTGGTTTGGTAGTTCAATTTAGTTGGACTACAGCTTGATTTAAAATGGAAGTACTTTTTCCTTGACAATGCTACATGGCAGTTTCTTTTTTTTTGGTGTATGTGAAACATACTCAATTTTAATGGCAGGAAAATCCCAATCCTTTAAAATTAGTCTCTTTGGTGTCGTGGCAGTTTTAGGCTATGCCTTTAAGCTGCAGATTTCGAGCAGAAAAGTAGAAAAATATAAATAATTCACTATTGGGTGTAAAAAGGAAAAGGGAAGATTATTCTAAGTGAATTTCATTGGACAGAATGTCTGGTATAGAAGCAAGTGTTCTATAAACATCTTACTCATTTCACTTCCATTTCCCATTCCTTCTTTTCTTCTCTGGTCTGACTGTTCTGCTGGGAAGACAGCACTTCAGGCTGACCTTGAGATAAGACTAACACTGCTTCTCTCCCAGTTTCTCTCTCTCTCTCTCAGTTCAGGGGGTCTGGGAGGTTTGGGAGTTGGCAGTGGAGCAGTTTATCTGTCTGTTTTTACCAGGGAGAGTTTCCATGCTATTTTTGTGATTGTAAATACCTGTATAATATTGTAAATACTGTATATTTTGCACATATTAATTGCATTCCATTGTAGAGTGTAGTTTTTGCTTTGTAAATACAGCTTCCATTTGCTTCCAACTGAGTCAGTCATGCTTAGTTAATGTAATGGGAAATTTCAACCCGCCACAGGTGTGCACTATTCTGATACTTTATGCTTGCCTTCCCCTCTCCCCTGTTAATTTTTTTGTATTGAAAATTAAACACTGTTCTGATTCCCCTACCAATTACAAGTGGATATGTTTATACCTTTAATTCTCACTGCTGGCAAACTTCTCAGCAGTGATGGTCACAGGCAGCACATTAAGAAGCAATGCTAATACTTAAAAACGAACTCTGGCAAAATTCCCACAGTCTTCTCTCCTTTTTTGGTTACATTTACAATACAATGCAATAGAATACAATAAATCAGGATGGAAAAGACCTTCAAGATCATCGCGTCCAACCTATCAACCAATCCAACCCACCCAAACAACTAAACCATGGCACCAAGCACCCCATCAAGTCTCCTCCTGAACACCTCCAATGATGGTGACTCCACCACCTCCCCGGGCAGCCCATTCCAATGGGCAATCATTCTACCTGTATAGAACTTCAACCTAACATCCAGCCTAAATCTCCCCTGGTGCAGCTTGAGACTGTGTCCTCTTGTTCTGGTGCTGGCTGCCTGGGAGAAGATACCAACCTCTGCCTGGCTACAACCTCCCTTCAGGTAGTTGTAGAGAGCAAGAAGGTCAGCCCTGAGTCTCCTCCAGGCTAAGCAACCCCAGCTCCCTCAGCCTTTCCTCATAGGGCTTGTGTTCCAAACCCCTCACCAACTTTGTTGCCCTTCTCTGGACATGCTCCAGCAAGTCAATAACCTTCCTGAACTGAGGGGCCCAGAACTGGACACAGTACTCAAGGTGTGGCCTAACCAGTGCAGAGTACAGGGGCAGAATGACCTCCCTGCTCCTGCTGGCCACACTGTTCCTGATGCAGGCCAGGATGCCATTGGCCTTCTTGGCTGCCTGGGCACACTGCAGGCTCATGTTCAGCCTACCATCAACCAGTACCCCCAGGTCCCTCTCTGCCTGGCCACTCTCCAGCCACTCTGACCCCAGCCTGTAGCACTGCTTGGGGTTGCTTACAATACATTTCTTATACCTTGTCTCCTGCCTAAATTCAATGAGAAATTTGAATTTTTTAAAACTTATTAGATCTCTCGCTTGAGTGCATAGAGCATGTTAGATCTCATGTATTTTTTGTAGTAGATGCAACCAAAACACAAACTGAACAGACATTCAGGCCATTCAGGCCGAACAAAACAAAAAATCAAACAGGTATGTATTCAGAGATGGATAGAAAATGAGGAGGAAAAATTACAGAGTTCTGGTGAAATGTCTATCTCCTGTAAAATAAATTCTGAATTCAGTGAGTTTTTCTCACAGCTTTAAGCACAGCAACAGAGCAGGTACTGCCAGACAAACTTAATCTCAGCCTGATGCAGTTTGAGTCACCTGAAAGGGCACTAATGATTGTTCAGATTTGTAACTCATTAACTGTCTTAGACGTGGCACAATCCAGTTTTCTGAGGAGTGCGTGGAAGGCAGGCTGAACATTCACGAGTGTATGTGTACGCCTGGACTTCCTGGCAGAGGGCAGAAAAGGCAGCAGATGGCAGCCAAGTATCCAGATGTTAAGTTGTTCTTTTGCTTTCAGCAGCCCTTTCTTGCTGTTCATCTGATCTACATCCACCTCTCTGAGAGTGAATGCAAACTGTGTGTCTCAAGAATTGCTTTATTTAGGTAGCATACTGAATTTCAAAAAATCAAGTCTTTGTTCAGTGGAAGTTATTTCTCCTGACTCAGTGTCTCCCTTTTTCCTCTGTAGTGTGTACTGTTGGACAGCAGGGGCTGCTCCTGTACCAGCAACCTGAGGCATATTTGGATTTCCCCTTATCGCTTCTGTATTCTCAGGAGGCTTCTGGAGATCAATTTACCAAAAAAAAAGATAGCAGACAAGGAGATATTACATTGCCACAAAGTTAATATTTTTGATCACTGAATGATTAAATAAACATTGGTTCCGGCTTGTGCGTTAATGTACAATCGATCGCCAGATGAGAGATACAAAGTCTTGCACAAGCCACAGTTTAGTACCAGGAAGTCTTACCTGTTGATGTAAGGTGAGCAGCCCAACAAATGTTATTGCTCTCGCAATTGCCTAAAATAATTTTCTGCCCTTGCCAGGAAACAATGCACCTGCTCATTCTTGCCTGATGTTTTATCCATGGGCGGAACTGGGCTCTCCCTCCATTTCCCATGCATTCTTACACTGCTGTGGATAAGCTGCTATTGCCATCAGTCCTGATACTGCCTGATTACTTGCTCCTGCCAGAGAGGGCTGGGGAGTGTAACACAGGCTACTTTTTACCCCTAAGGAGTCTATAAAGACTGTGATTTCTTCTTCAAGCATTATACTATGTCATTAATCATGTTTATGACCCTTCTGCAGGCAGAATTGTTAATATATTTGTCCAGGCAGAGAGCATTTTTACCTCATCATATAGGTGTTTAACATTTTTAGGTTTTTTTCTTGCTGCAAATGAACCAATCTAAGCATATACCCAGAGGTTCTCACCAGCAGTCTTCAGAACATTATTTAATCAGCAGGAACAAAACCCAGCCACCAGCAACCTGGGGTTTTTTTTGTGAAACACAATCAACAGGCTTTTACTTACTGTCTCCTCTAGCGTTTTGAGTAAAGGCTTGAACCAGCAAGTGCTTTTAACCCAGTCAACTATGGAGGAGAGAAACATATTGTCAAAACATAGCCATGCCCAATGCTGGCACAGCGATGCTGCACCCTCCTGCAGGCATCCCTGAACATCTCAGGAAGGGGCAACACAACAACGTCCTTCACTGTCTCCCTGAAGCCCCTGTGCACAGAGAGAAGAAAGACTTGGATATAAAAAGAGGTTAAATAAAAGGATTCTTGCTGCACAACAGCAGTCACCAGGGAAGCAGTGTAATTGCAGGTTAGCCCAGCCACAGCCACAGCCACCAGTGTCACCTTGGAGACCAGCTGGTAAACTCCAGGCTTCCCAAAAAGGGGGGGCAAGGCAGCTGGGTGTGTAAACAAGTAAAACGAGATAGACAAGGAAGCTCTGCAGTGAGCTTGCGGCCCTGCATCACGTCCACTTGCTGCCTGAGTCAGTGAGAGCCTGGGAGTGGGAAGGCAAGTGGGGTACACCACCATCCTAGCCCCCTGACACCTCCCAGATTCTGGGTGAAAATCCTGGGTGCAGGATAGATTTCCAGGTAAAGGATTTTCTCTCTTTTTTGCTAGCTTGCAGTGAGCTTCTCTGATCAGCTGAGCTTGCAGTTCAGCCAAAAGTATTTTGAGAATACTAATAAATATGTATGCAAAATAACAAGAGCAGTAAGGCACCACCTGCCAGAAGATGGGAGCCAAATAATGCTATGAATAATATAATATATACATAATATAATAATAATGCTATGAGAGGCAGAGGAGAGGCTGCTTCAGAGGGGTCAGTGTGACTGGAAGCTAGATTGTTAGGAATTGTTTAGATGGTTGCCAAATAGGGAGTTTTCATACTCTTAACCATGTAATGAAATTATCAGAAATAAACCAAACATGGACGAAATTAGTTCAGGTCACTAATCTGTTCTCAGACTGTCAGATCTTCTCAGGTGCAGTGTGTGTATTTGGCCAGGACAGGGGCTTCAGAAGCCTACAGTAATCCAGAAGGTCATTCTGCCTGCCACACTGGGGTGGTTTTCAGGGCTTTCATAGGAGGCTTTGGGCTCATCAGAAGAAAAACATGTAAATTAATGTTGCTGAGCTTAGATTAAAACTGACTCCTTCCAGGTTTAAACCTCAGGGTTAGAGGTATGTACAGGGATCTAGTTACTGAACAGCCTCAGGTTCTTCTGCAAAAACTTTACCCAAAATTTCAAGTTTTGTGCTTGTTAAGAAGAAATGCGACCATTTCTGTTCAGCCTGCACAACAAAACATTGCCCATAGAAACAAACAATGCTGAGAACCTGAGGTACTGTAATTGCTCTTAGCCCAGACTGCTATGCAAAACGAAACTCTCCAGAGTTCAGAATAAAATTAACCAGGCCACCTCTTTCATCCACCATATCTGGTGATGGAAGAGATACAAGAATTAAAAATGTGTAACATTACGGTTGTAAGGTTTTCTTTGGTTTTTACTTTTTATTAATACAGAGCACATGTGTAAGCTACACAGAGAACTGTTATAGAATAGAATCATAGAATCAGTCAGGGTTGGAAGGGACCACAAGGATCATCTAGTTCCAACCCCCCTGCCATGGGCAGGGACACCCGACACTAGATCACGCTGGCCAGAGCCTCGTCCAGCCTGGTCTTAAACACCAGCAAATTCTGATTTAACTATAATTATGTCACATTATCTAATAAAGGGCAAAAGCAAAATGAAAGGGAAGAGCACATGAATCACTTCATCCTTGCTTTGATTCAGAGTGTTCTATTACAATATAGTATAGTCTTTCACCAGCCTCAGAAGGATTTATCTCTGGCTTAAACCAGCATCTCACAGAAATAGGGAAGTGGTAAATGTGTTACTATAGACCAGGATTCATGTAGTAGGACTTATATTTAACTGTGTTTCTGTATTAATTGAATATATAAGAAGGATTCTCAAATGCATACTGCTGTGTGGCACAGGAAGCCAGGTTATATAAGAGGCTTTAATACAGTATGTAAATGCAATCACTTTACAAACAGACTTTAATTGCTGGTTTTTATTTGACAACATGGCGTTGGTGATTTTGTTATTGAACATTACAGAGAATAAAGATCTGCAAAGAGCAGCAAAAATATTTACTGTTAGTGTTATTAACCATGATACAGGGGGAAAACATGGAATATTTCTGCATCTGGTATTAGGGTGGTTGTTAGAGTGTTCTGTCCCACTTCAGAAGTAACACTGGGGAAAAAAATTAGGAACAACAGCAGAATTATCTAGCACTGGGAAATTCATTTTGTAACAAGAGTCCTAAGCTCTCTCTAATTACTTAGCCAGAGAGGGTTTGAAATGGACCTTCAAGTGTTTGCACCTGGCCAGATTTTTAATAGGTAGTTCTCTTATCTACTAAAGAAAGTAACCAAGCATTAATGATAGTGGGAATTCAGAGAGAAAATAAATGAAGTTTAAAAGAAAATGATCCTGTGCTGGAACAGCTTGGCCTAGAGATGGTGAATTCTCAAATATGCCTGTAGGTTCAGAAGCAACCTCTGAACTTACCACAGAGTTAACTAAGAACTGGCCAGTTTCAGTGGCTTTACTGATGTTCAGGAGATCATAACAGATATTGTAACAGATAACCCCTCCCCGATTTCTGTTCATGAATCTCTCTGCAATGATTACATGGTGCACATAGTGTATGAATGGAAATGCTTCCACTGGACTCACACTGTGTGTTTGTGTAGACTATTGCAGCGTGCACTGAAGATGAATTGTGTCTCATTGGGTCTCAGTGTTTGTAGATCTATACAAACACATGACATTGTATATAGGCATACTGCATGGGTGCATGTGCTTCCATTAAGCACTCTGTACAGGCATTGTTTATAAACACATATATAAACATATATATATACAAAATAAGTTATAGTAATAAAATAAAAATATAATTTGCACCATGCTTATGTAACCTCAATGTACTTTATATTCTTGCCAGCTAAACATCTCCCCTTAAGGGCAGGTTGTTGTTTGCAAAAAACATTTCTGACTGCTGATTTCACATAGCTGTAAGGTCTTTCTGGTCACTCATTAATGAGTTCTCAGAAGAACTTTGCTCATTTTGGGTGAGCTCTTTTTCTGCTAGAGTTATACAATAGGCTAGTACCAAAACCATCTGGGAGGAACACAAAGATGTTGTTTTTCTATTTTTTTCAATCCCACCTGGTGCTATCGGAAGGGGTTACAAAAGTCAGCACAAGTGACATTGCCAGCTGTGGTAGCTAATGGTCTGTAAATAGGAGCGGAGCTGGGGATTGGAGCACCTCTGCTATGAAGACAGGCTGACGGGGCTGGAGTTGTTCAGCCTGGAGAAGAGAAGGCTCTGCAGAAGCATAATAATGAACTTCCAGTACCTGAAGAATAGAATAGAATAGAATAGAATAGAATAGAATAGAATAGAATAGAATAGAATAGAATAGAATAGAATAGAATAGACCAGGTTGGAAGAGACCTTCAAGATCATCGCGGCCAACCTATCATCCAACACCACCTAATCAACTAAACCATGCAAACAAGCACCCCATCAAGTCTCCTAAACACCTCCAATGATGGTGATTCCACCACCTCTGTAGGCAGCACAAAAGGGATAGAGAAAGGCTGTTTACAAAGGCCTGTAATGAGAGGACAAGGAGCAATGATAGATAAAAGTAGATTTAGATTAGATGTTAGGAAGAAATTCTTTACCATGAGGGCAGTGGAACACTGGAACAGGTTGCACAGGGAAGTGGTTGGGGGCCACATCCCTGGATATATTCAACATGAGGTTTGACAGGGCTCTGGGCAACCTGATCCAGTTGAGGATGTCCCTGCTTACTGCAGAGAGGGTTGGAATAGATGACTTTTGGAGGTCACTTCCAGCTCAGACAGTTCTATGATTCTATGATAAGATGAAACAGTTCAGTCCTACATTTCTCAAAAGTTTTCTCTGACCATTTCAATTCACACTTCTGCATGTGCAATGACAAGATTGGAAGTGCAACATTCACTGATGATGCCTTACAGAACAATTGATCTACTTTATCTCCCCAGGCAAGAACACCCTCAGCAGAGTACCTAGTTCTCTCCAATCCAAGAACTCTGCTGTAACTCAGACCAGCCCTTCTGTAACTCTTGTGCCCTGCTCTTATCATACTTTAAAGGCTGGGAAATATTTTAAGGGTCTTTGTGGTCTGCAGAGCCAGGAGTCAGAATAGACAAGTGGTGGTCTTGGCCCAAGGATATGCCGAGGGGCCAGGATTCAGCATATCCCCAAAAAATTTAGTATGGGCATGGCTGGGCCTGATTCCCTTAGCACTAGAGACAAATAAATGCTATGGGAGAAGCAGCAACCCTCCACCAGTCTGGATGTGCTGCTCTTGGTGATGCTATCGCAGTGTAGCAAGTCCACAGTCTCACTTTTTATTGCATTGTTTCTCTTTGAGGAAAGGTGTAAGTCTTACGTGACCATTGGCAGAGTCCTGAAACCTTGGATTCTAAGTGCTTTGCAAGTTTGAGGTACTAACTTGTTCTACAGTTCTGCTAAAGGTGTCATCTGTAGGTGAGGTCAGGTACTGGAGTGATTGATACTGCTTAATGTAATGGGAGAAAGCCCTGATCTACAGAATTAGAATAGAATAGAGTAGGATGGAATACAATAGAGTAGAATAGAGTAGGATGGAATAGAATAGAATAGAATAGAATAGAATAGAATAGAATAGAATAGAATAGAATAGAATAGAATAGAATAGAATAGAATAGAATAGAATAGAATAGAATAGCTCAGAACCTGTTAAGTGCACCTGCTTTCCTGTTCCTTTCAGTAGTCCTTCCTGCTACTGAGGGTATGGGGACTACACTGGAAGAAAGACAAACATGAGGAAAAGGTCCTCACATAGGATAGTTTTTCCTGTCATAGAATAGACTAGAATTAACCAGGTTGGAAAAGACCTTTGAGATCATCAAGTACAACCAATCACCCAACACTATCTAATCAACTAAACAATGGCACCAAGTGCCTCATCTAGTCTCTTCTTAAGCACCTCCAGTGATGGTGACTCCACCACCTCCCTGGGCAGCACATTCCAATGGCCAATCAACCTTTCTATGAAGAACTTCTTCCTAACATGCAGACTAAACCTCCTCTGATGCAGCTTGAGACTGTGTCCTCTTGTTCTGGTGCTGGCTGCCTGGGAGGAGAGACCAACACCCACCTGGCTACAACCTCCCTTCAGATAGTTGTAGACAGCAATAAGGTCTTGTCTGAGCCTCCTCTTCTCCAGGCTAAGCAACCCCAGCTCCCTCAGCCTCTCCTCACAGGGCTGTGCTCGAGGCCTCTCACCAGCCTGGTTGCCCTTCTCTGGACACATTCCAGCATCTCAACATCCTTCCTAAACTAAGGGGCTCAGAACTGGATGCAGGACTCAAGGTGTGGCCTAACCAGTGCAGCATACAGGGGGAGAATGACCTCCCTGCTCCTGCTAGCCACACTGTTCCTGATCCAGGCCAGGATGCCATTGGCCTTCTTGGCCACCTGGGTACACTGCAGGCTCATGCTCAGCCTACCATCAACCAGTACCCCAGGTCCCTTTCTGCCTGGCTGCTTTCCAGCCACTCTGACCCCAGACTGTATCACTGCCTGGGGTTGCTGTGGCCAATGTGTAGAACCCGGCACTTGGATGTGTTCAATCTCATGCCGTTGGACTCTGCCCATCTGTCCAGCCTGTCGAGGTCCCTCTGCAGAGCTCTCCTACCCTCTAACAGATCAACTCCTGCCCCCAGCTTGGTGTCATCTGCAAATTTACTGATGATGGACTCAATGCCCTCATCCAGATCATCAATAAAGATGTTAAAGAGCATGGGGCCCAGCACTGATCCCTCGGGGACACCACTAGTGACTGGCTGCCATCTGGATGTGGCACCATTCACCACCACTCTCTGGGCTCCAGCCAGTTCCTAACCCAAAGCAGTGTGCTCCTGTCCAAGCCATGGGCTGACAGCTTGGCCAGGAGTTTGCTGTGGGGGGATGGTGTCAAAGGCCTTGCTGAAGTCCAGGTAGACTACTTCCACAGCTTTCCCCACATCCACCACACAGTCACCTGATCATAGGAGATCCGGTTGGTGATGCAGGACCTGCCCTTTGTGAATCCATGGTGGCTGGGCCTGATCCCTTGGCCATCCTGTAAGTGCTGTGCAATTGCCAGCTGGGAAGGTGAGAGGAACTGTGAGGGTTTTACCTTGCCTCTCCTATCAGGGACCTGTATCCATTTCGTGCTGCATCTTGGGTCACCTCCCTCTGCTAGGGGAGCCTGCAGAGCCTGGTTCCTCAAATCCAGCTCCCTTTCACACTCCCTTACAGTCCAAAGTCTACCAACTTCTTCCTTCAGTTCAGCCACTAGATTAAGCAGATAATCGAGCTGCTCACACCTAATGCAGGTGTTACCTTCACTGCCCTCCATTTCAGGTGCCAGGCTCCAGCACTCTCTGCAGCCAGTTTCCTGGACACCTACCTGCTTAAGTTTGACCTCAGTCTGGGTCAACTCAGATCTTTTGAAAACAGCTTTGTGGTGAGTTGCCACCATCCATACTCCTGGCCATGTGACCTGAATGGAGAGCATTCCCCTCTGGGTTAATCACAAGGTTGTTGGGTGGCCTCTCCTTTCAGGGTTGGTGGCCCACATTGACAATATCTAGTTCTGATAGAAAGATATGAATGAAAAAGAAATACAGCATCAAAATTAGTCCTCATGAGAAAGCTGTAAGGACCTTGCAAGTGAGGTATCTGGGATGCTTCATGTACTAAGGCAGGTTTCTGCACTCTACCCTTCTGATGTGAATCCACACCATATGAGTTCTTTGGTTTTCCAGATGCCAGGCACGGCTAGGCATGACCGAGAGATGGCAATCCAGGCCAAAAGAGACCTGGCCAAAACCACTGACCCTATAGAAAGACTTCGCCTCCGTTGTTTAGCAAGGGGATCTGCAGGCATCAAAGGACTTGGCAGGTGAGTCTAAGAATACAGATTTATTATTCAGCCTTGCAGTTCTAGCTGCAAGAGGCTTGCGGACTAAGCAGGGACTGAAATTTGAGTTTTCTGGTTTCAACATAAATGTCACAAGACACAGAGCCTGGGCTTGGGGTCATATTTTTTAGGAGATGGGAATGACCTACGTGCTGAAGAACAGAGGACCATGAATCCCTCAGAGGAAGGTGCTTCCTTGAGATACAGACAATGGCCAGGAAGAAAGGGGGGATACTGGTATTTTCTATGTTTAACTTACAATACAATACAATACAATACAATACAATACAATACAATACAATACACCAGGTTGGAAGAGACCTTCAAGATCATCGCGTCCAACCCATCAACCGATCCAACCCACCTAAACAACTAAACCATGCAGCCAAGCACCCCATCAAGTCTTCTCCTGAACACCTCCAATGAAGGTGACTCCACCACCTCCACGGGTAGCCGATTCCAATGGGCAATCACTCTCTCCGTGTAGAACTTCTTCCTAACATCCAGCCTAAACCTGCCCTGGCGCAGCCTGAGACTGTGTCCTCTTGTTCTGGTGCTGGCTGCCTGGGAGAAGAGGCCAACCTCTGCCTGGCTACAACCTCCTTTCAGGTAGTTGTAGAGAGCAAGGAGGTCAGCCCTCAGTCTCCTTTTCTCCAGGCTAAGCAACCCCAGCTCCCTCAGCCTTTCCTCATAGGGCTTGTGTTCCAAACCCCTCACCAACTTCGTTGCCCTTCTCTGGACACGTTCCAGCAAGACAACATCCTTCCTAAACTGAGAGGCCCAGAACTGGACACAGGACTCAAGGTGTGGCCTAACCAGTGCAGTGTACAGGGGCAGAATGAGCTCCCTGCTCCTGCTGGCCACACTGTTCCTGATGCCGGACAGGATGCCATTGGCCTTCTTGGCTGCCTGGGTACACTGCAGGCTCATGTTCAGCCTACAACCAACCAGCACCCCCAAGTCCCTCTCTGCCTGGCCACTCTCCAGCCACTCTGACCCCAGCCTGTAGCACTGACTGGGGTTGTTGTGGCCAATGTGCAGAACCCAGTGCTTGGATGTGTTCAATCTCATGCCATTGGACTCTGCCCATCTGTCCAACCTGTCGAGGTTCCTCTGCAAAGCCTCTCTGCCCTCCAGCAGATCAACTCCTGCCCCCAGCTTGGTGTCATCTGCAAATTTACTGATGATGGATTCAATGCCCTCATCCAGATCTTCAATAAAGATGTTGAAGAGCATGGGGCCCAGCACTGATCCTTGGGGCACACCACTAGTGACTGTCTGCCAGCTGGATGTGGCACCGAATATTCACCACCACTCTCTGGGCTCGGCCCTCCTTGAGATACTTAAGTATATATTAAGTATACTTAAGATATTGAGATACTTAAGTATCTCAATACTGGAGATTATGTGCTTTCTTTCCTTTGGGGTGTGATTCCCTTGTGTGTAATGTCCTATTAGCTGTATAGTTTATGGAAGGCAGCTAGACTCCTGCAGGTATCCTGAAAATGTGGTCACCCCACCTCTAGGAAAGGGGAGCTGCATTATACCCTTTTGGGTCCTATAAGTCACTGGGGTCCTAGGTGAAGAGCTGGAACTTCATCTACATGCCCAACTCTCATGCCCATATGAGACACATATATCAACACAGAATGAACAGGAAGACTCCTTTAGCTAAGGCAGACTTCACCTCGTTTAACTTAAACTCTCTAATATTCAGGCATGCAATCAAAGCAAATCATCTCTGCTGTCAGTAAGTATGGGAGTTGGTTTTTTTGGTGTTTGTTTGGGGTTTTTAAAATTTGTTTGGGTGTTTTTTTTTTCTTTGCCTCTCTATTTCCCCCCCCCCAACCGTGAAGATGGTACAAGTAGGAAAACTCATCTCAGTCAGGTGTCCCTGTGCTCTGGTACTGTTCTGAACCACTGCATCATTCTCTAGGTTTTCCTATGCATTTCCCTCTAATCCCTTGTTTTTCACAGAGTTTTTCGGATCATGGATGATGACAACAGCAGGACCCTTGATTTCAAAGAGTTTGTGAAAGGGTTAAATGATTATGCTATGATGATAGACAAGGAAGAAGCACAAGACATTTTCCGGGTATTCGATAAGGATGGGAATGGAATAATCGATTTTGATGAATTTCTTGTGACACTGAGAGTAAGTCTGAGAATTTATGTTATTACTGAATTAAACGGAGAAAAAGCCTTGGTTCACCATTAGCTAAACATGAAATAGCACTTCTGTCCCCCTTAGTAATTAGAAAAGTCTAGAGCTCTCTTTTAAAAGTCAGTATCTCTTGAGAAGTTGGAAGTATTACATTTCCATCTAAATGTGCAAAAGGTGAAAATCACTCTAAAGAACACCTCTGTGGATGAGAGCACTCAGAAGCCAACACTTCTCTGCCAATTCATAAAACTAACTCTTCCAGTGATGGGTTCCTTTAATCAACCACAGTATGCCTGATTTTGTTTCAAGCCTCTTTTATTTTCTGCTGAAGTCCAAATTAAGGACATAAATAATTAGTTCTTGGAGTAATTAATGATTTCTTGCTAGACATTTTTTAAATGGGTAGAACAGAAGAGTTTTCCAGGTAGCTTTTTTTATTGTCCCTTTACTATCATATGGAGAGATACTAAATGTTTCAGTTATCCTGCTTTGTTGGTGACGTACTGTTCTCCTTAGCTTATGGGCATTGCAGACTGTCAGCAGTTTGTTGTCCCAAGTGCCTTGAAATAAGTTTATTGTTGCCAGCAGCAATTGCTTGAATTTGGAACTGGGCAAGTAGGTGTCAGAAATAAAATTGTTCTGTTAATATTTCTTTACAGCCTCCCATGTCAAATGCAAGAAAAGAGATCATCATGCAGGCATTTAGAAAGTTAGATAAGAGTGGGGATGGTGTTGTAACAATTGAAGATTTGCGGGGAGTGTATAATGCAAAGCATCATCCCAAATACCAAAATGGAGACTGGACAGAAGATCAGGTTTTCAGGGCTTTTCTGGATAACTTTGATTCACCTTATGACAAAGATGGGAAGGTAAGTTAAACACCTAACATCAAGTCATGGAATCACCTCCTGCCTCAGCATCTGAGAGTGATCATGATACCAAGAATGCATTCACATCGCATAACCTCTGTGTAGGACTGTTGCAACAGCCTACCTATGCATTTGGAGGCTAAGGAGCTCTGAAGGAAGTGCAAAGGCATGTAGACTTAATACCCTATTTTCATAGGTTACTCTAAGTATATCTTCAGAATAAGCCATGCAATTGCTGATTTTCAAGATCCACAGAAACTGGACAATTTTTCCCTTCTTAGGAGAATAGATATCCGGACCATCTTGTGTAAACTATATTCTTACCCTGAAGGGTTGGACTAGATGATCCTTAAGGTCCCTTCCAACACAGTACTCTATGAATCTATGAATCCATTTGAGAAACAGATTCCCTAATATTTGAGGTACTTTACAGTTAGCACTCCTTCCATGTGTGCAATCACTGAGCCACTTAATTTGGAAACCAGACCACAACAGAAAGTTGGAGGAAGGGTAGAGTTGGACAAAGGGTAGAGTTAGAGGGTGCTGCCACCAGTCATATACTCTGGTTTCTCTTCAGATCGCATACATCTTTTGCCTTTTACTAAAGATTTCTGTGGAAAGGAACAGACATGAGTGTTAATTTTATTTATGGACATGCTGGAGCGTGTCCAGAGAAGGGCCATGAGGATGATCAGAGGGCTGGAGCACCTCTCCTATGAGGACAGACTGAAGGAGTTGGGGCTGTTCAGTCTGGAGAAGAGAAGGCTCCCAGGTGACCCCATTGTGGCCTTCCAGTATCTGAAGGGGGCCTACAAGAAGGCTGGGGAGGGACTTCTCAGGATCTCAGGTAGTAATAGGACTAGGGGGAATGGAATGAATTTGGAGGTGGGGAGATTCAGGCTGGATGTGAGGAAGAAGTTCTTCACCATGAGAGTGGTGAAGCCCTGGAATGGGTTATCCAGGGAGGTGGTTGAAGCCCTGTCCCTGGAAGTGTTTAAGAGCAGGCTGGACGAGGCTCTGGCCAGCGTGATCTAGTGTAGGGTGTCCCTGCCCATGGCAGGGGTTGGAACTAGATGATCCTTGTGGTCCCTTCCAACCCTGACTAATACTATGATACTATGATATGCCATGAGGAGCCACAGGCTGGGGCAGAGCTGGAGTTCTTCTTTACCTCTTCCTTGACTCACCAGTGGCAGTGTAAAGTCTGGGGACCTTCTGTGACGGGCTTCCTATGTGTTTACTTCATAACCATGTCCAAGCCAAGCAAACGTTTTTAGTTTGGTTTGAATTTATGCTTGTCCAGCCAACATAAAGCAATTATGGATCTCTGCTCTTCACATGGCGATAGTCTCAGGCCAAGCCCTTCATAATAGCAAGCCAGATGGTGGAATGTTTATCACTGTGCTTTTCTGGATTTTCATGGCAGCACTACACTGGTGACTTGTACCAGACTAATGGCTGCCTACTACACCCAAACCCTCCACTTGCTTTGTTTCCAACAGGAAGGATCTCAGTTTGTAGGGAGGTTATGATCTTTTAATTTCCTTTAGGCATGACTTTGCACTTGGCAGACCTGAATTTTATCCTTTTTTCTGTTGTGGCATCCTCAGACATTCCAGTTAAGTGAGCTGTCCCCTTTCATCCCTGCATCAGTGGTGACATTTAGCAAAATTTTCCTGCTCTGTGTGCAGTCATACATGAACACATTGCATGAGGCCCCAAAATGATCCTTGACAAGTTCAGTGCCTTACACCTCATAAATGCTGCAGTGTTAAAGCTTATAGAAGAGTTACTGGGGACACCTACCTCCTGTTCAGCAGTTCTGACATAGCCCACCCGGCTGCAACTTCTGGGAACAGACTGTGAGATTTGTGTGCCTCAATCAAAGGTCACTAATGAGACTGGTATGAACTGAATGTTTTTAGCAGAAATGCCTCAAGGCTAAGCATCTGCTACAAAGGTCCTCTTCACCCTGACCTTGCTGGATGCATCTGAAATAGGCAGTGTCAACAAAGTTTGTAATTGGTTCCTGATGGCAGAACAGCCTATGCTCTTCATTTCTCCCCATCCTCATGTCTTAGCTCTCAAATGCACAATGCGGTAGGAGGAAATACTTTTCCATGTGATGTTTATTTGAAGAATGACCTCTCTGGTTCAAAAGTTCAGGCATCATAAAAGACATATGCTGTTTGTATCTGCTCATCTGATTTTAAAACTGGTTCAACCTCAAAATATCCATGAAAGATATTCAAAACTCATAGGTATTTGAAAGAATATTTACTTCTTTAAGTGAGATCTACTAAGAGTAATTATATATTCTCTCTAATGAATGGATATAAAGCTTCTAGTTGTCTCTGGATTGCACTAGAAACCCCATCTACTTTTACTAATATTAATGCAAAGAAATATCTATCATCCCTAGGGGAAAAAAATGGAGGGGGGGCATTAAACATTTTTCTTCTTAGGCACCACTGGTTATAACTTCAGTTCTAGGTAAGTTTAGTTTAACTCTGCAGGTTTCATTTCCATTCAAGTGTTCATGAAGGACTAGAGCTCTTATTTCTATTAAAGAAGTGAACTTAATGCAAATGTTCAATATCTTCATTCTTCTTGTTGAATTCCATTGTGCTAGCAATAGCATAAAATGGCAGGTGTTAAGCTTCATTTAGTGTTATTCTCAGTGTGTGGTTTTGGCTCATAGCATTGGGGGGGAAATAGTTTATTTTCTTATTTTAATTTGTTCTCTCTCAGGTCACAACAGAAGAATTCATGAACTACTATGCAGGAGTCAGTGCTTCAATAGACACAGATGTCTATTTTATCATCATGATGAAGAATGCTTGGAAACTCTGATCATATGATTAGAGGAAGAAGGCTTGACTTCCACCTTTTGTAGGTTCCAATTATTAAGTGTATTCACAACATCACACTCATTTGCCATAATAATACCTTCCAGTAACTTTGTCCATTACAGTCATTCTGCAGAAATAACTCCCAGATGCTTTGGTGAGCTTAACCTCAGGGGATCAGAGCACAATCAGAGAGCAGACTTAGTATCTAGTCTCTTTGCAGATCTGTCCCTTTTCTCCCTCTTTTCTTTCTGAGATGAGCTACTCCTTTCTTTATAGATATCTGCAGTAGGTCCCTGTAGCCCCTGAACATATTCTTTCCTCCAGTGTTAGATACAGCTCTGTTTGACAGAAGACACAAGAGGAAGAAATGGAAATATACTGGAAAGATCATGATCTGGGGCAAATTGTTACAAACATGAGGAACCCTGCCCCAGAAGGGCCATGCAGCCCTCTTGTCTGTAGCGCTGAAGCATCTTGTGGGTCTGACAGGAGGGAGCAACTGTTCGGCTTGCTGCTGGGAACATGTGACTTTCCAGTGCTGGTGGGAGAAACAAATCAAGAAGGGGAGACATGGACCAGAATAAATGGAAAACACTCTTTAAAACCTTGCTTACACTTGAGCTTAGAACAGAACATACAGGCATCATTCTTGTGCATACTTTGTTTCAAACCTCTGTGGGCCTCCTTATGGCTTTCCCCCTCCTTTTATTGCTCTCTTTTGTGCTGTGAGGTCATCTCACTAATATTTTTTTTTAAAGGGCATACATGAGTTTCACACACTTTCTTTGGTCTGGTATCTGTTGTCCACACACACACCTTCACTGGAAGTTCCTTTCTGCTTTTTGTATTTATATTGCTTTATGACCAAGCTATGACTTCAGGGAACTTTCTGGGAACTCAAGAACTTGCAGTTTTCCTGTCTTGTTGTCTTCAGATTCTGATACTGCAAAAAAAGAAAGGGAACCTTCCTTCATGGTCACACCAATGGGGATGTCTTGGTTTTTCAGTCTTCCATCCTTGCCCCATACAGACAGTGGGAAAATGGTGCACAAACAAAACTGTTAAAACAAAAAACAAACCACAGTAAAACAAAACAAACCACAACCACCCCACACACAGAAAAACACAACAACAAAAAACTAAAACAAGCAAATAATCAAACAAAGCAAGAAAGAAGGGGCAAGGGTGAATGTGTGTGCTAATTGTTCCCATCTCAATTCCTTTTCCTTTTGTCTTCTTCCTTCTGCTTTTCTTGTACTGCTATGCTGCTCTCCCAAACTGAGAAGCTGCTGCTGTACCAAAGAGTAAATGGCTTGTGCATGGCAGCCAGGCAGCTGAAAGCAGTATAGGCTTATAGACTGGACTTTCAAAAGAGCTTGACTGATGAAGTCTCACCTCTTAATTAGCCTGGGTGCTAATAGGTCAAATACTGAAGTCTTGAGTCCTTGCTGCTCTAATCCTGAGCAAGTTCTGCTTTTGTTTTGTCCAGCCATCATCTCAGCACAGGCAATAGCTGCTTGTGATTCCTTTGTAGAGGCTGTGTAGATGCAGTTCTTTGATTCATAAGCCTTCAGAAACTGACACAATGATGCAATACTGGCTGACACTGGAAACTGGTGGAAAAAGTCTCTTTATGATTGCCACTGATGAAAAGTGGATCCTTTACTTACTGTGATGTTACTGAAGTGCCAACATACCTGACACAGAAACCCAACTTTCTGTCACGTAGAGGCTGTACATGTCCTGGCAGCTGGAGTAGAATCCATTTATTTCTCTTTTATCAATTGGCTCCACAACATAGTGTCATGTTATTTGTTTTTTTGTGTGTTTCAAATAAAAAGATAGTAATGTGAATGGACTGTGGTAATCACAAAATGAAAAATAACTATTTCCTTCTGACACTCTATCTCATTTCTTCAGACCCAGCAGCAGTGCACTGAGCTGATATTTAATCAACTACAGTGGAAATTTTAATCTGAATAACTGCTGCCAGTTTGCCTTTTCAGTGTTAATACTTTCTGATTTTCCTTAATCCCAAATGTAATGCACCTTTCCAGAAGTCATATTCAGTGGTACTAGAAGCAATTACACTTCTTAAAAGCCAGCAGAAGCATTGTCACTGGCCTCTGGGAACCTAGGGAAAGCTCAGTGCTCCGGGTAAAGATTTCTACACTGAACATGACTATTAGAGGTTTTTGTAGACATGAGCCAGGAAAGCTCAAACACTCTTCTCCTTGTGGCAGGGCTCAGTGCCCACCCTGCAGATAAGAGCTACACCTGATGATTCCCAGTATCCTCAGACCGGCTCCCGGCTCCTTGGATCTGCCTGTATGCCAGCTTCCTCATTCACTGGCTACACTTTGTCAGCATCAAGAGGATATATTTCACAACGGAGTAATTTTGAAATTTGCTTCCAAGGGGTGTTTTCAGATTTGTCCTTCATTTATTTCCTTCATTTCTGTGAGAACAGAACTGATCCTGGGGCAATATGAGTGAAAACTGGTAACTGCAGAAAAGGTGTAGGAAAACAAATAATCTGGGAAATAATAATGCATTTTTTTTTTCACTTGTGGTCAGATGCTGTAGAGCACAAATTGGAACCCGTGCTGTAAGAAATGCCATCTGATTAATATGTGTTCAAATCAGTAGGAAGCTCTTCAGTAAGTTTGTAAGCAAGCTGAAGGGGTCTGAACCAGATGTGAAGGAATACCATAGCTGGGGTGCCTAGGGCTGCCCTTCAGCTCTTCACTGTTCCTGTCTCCTGAGGCTGCTGCATGTGATCTATGAGAGCCAAAAGTGAAGCTAAAGCACCTGTGCTTAGCTGCAGGCTGCTGTGTGCTGCAGATGCTAGAGATAGATGGTGGTGCAGGCTGTCCTGGGAGTCTGTGGTTGCACAGCATACACGGCAGATACTGCAAGATAGGTGGCAATGCACGATTGTATCTGGCACTAGCATCAAGATTGTCAGATTTTGGTTGATGCTTCATGTTTGAAACGCTATTTCTTCTTTCTGATTGTGCAACAGATGCTAAACAGGATGGCACAAACCATAGGAACATCTGAATCTGCAAGGCTGTGGGCAGTACCAGAGGTGGAGGTTTTGCCTGCTCCTTGAGCTCCAGCTGGCCCTGTGGCACAGAACCTTGTCAAGGCTGAGCTTTTCCCTCCCAGCCAGGCAGCACCAGGACCATGCTCCAAAAATGCTGGTGGAGACTTGCAGTCCCTCAATGAGGGAAAAGAGTCCCTTAGACTGCCCTCAAAACTGTGTTCCCCCTCCTTATCTTTATCTGAGCCATCAGAGCACTTCTGTGACCCCACCCTGAGGCTGGAAAAATACAAAACATAACACTGGAGAGGCAGGGGACAACTTCTCCTTGTTGTCTGTTACACAGGGAAAGGCAGTGCTCAGGCATCATCCTTTACTGCATTTTGGTGTGGCCCCTTGTGTGCTTTGTGTGGCTTCATGTTTGTCCCAGAGTTGTAATGCAAGACCCACTCACTGACATATAATCTTGCTGTTGGACTAGAAGGAATATTCAGTGATATGATTAATTTTAGTGGTCTCTTAGCACAAAGCTTTCTTGGCAGAGGCAGATGGAAGCAGCTGAGACTTTTGCAGATGAAACTGCGTGCTCATGTTGCTGTATAAAAAAAGACAGCTTGCCTTTGTCATAGAATCATAGCACAGTTTGAATTGGAAGGAGCCTTTAAAAGTCACCTAGTCTAACCACCTGCAATCAGTAGGACCATCTGAGTTTGATCAGCATTCCATCCAAAGAGATCTTGAATGTATCCAGCTTTCTACTTGGTACTGCCTCAAAACTCTACAGTGACATGGGCTGAGCAGATCTTTGGCATTGCTGAGCTGGTCTCATGGGCTCTGCTGTCAGCACCTGGTAGAAGGAGCAAGCCTTGTGACTTTTTGTTATTTTTTGCCTCACAGCTCCTGTACTTCACACTGGGAGCAGCAGCAGCAGCAGCAGCAGCAGCACACTCAGCTTCCCCAAGGAAAAGAGATAACGCTGAGAGCAACATGCAGCTGTCGGCAGCTGCCCACTTCCTCCAGCTTTCACTATGATTATAGCCTGTTTCTCTAGAAATCCCTCCTCATAGCCAGCTCAGGAGGAAGGGTGAGCAGAGATCATGTTTCCTAGCGGGCTGTGCTTAAACCAAGTCCTAAGGTGGATGAGAGCAGCCTCGGTGTTTGAAGCAGCTGCTGGGCCATACTGGTTTGCTCCAACTGAGTTTGAAGTCTCTGTGATTTCAAAGTGAGCATTACATAAATTCACAGATTGCCTCAAAGGTCATCTTGTCTAACGTCCCTGCGGTGAGCAGGGACACCTTCAACTAGGTCAGGCTGCCCATGGCCTGATCTTGAATGTCTCCAGGGACAGGACCTCAACCACATCCCTCGTAAACATGTTTCAGTGTTTTAACACTTTCATTTAAAGAACTTCCTCTTTATGTCCAAGTTAAATCGACCCTGTTTTGGCTGCAGGAGGTCGGTGCACTCTAAGATGCAAAAGCTTCAGCTCATGGGTTTGCAACCCCTATTTGCCAAAACCTGGATGCAGATTGCCCCCCAGTTTTCAACATCGCCTGGATCTCAACCAGAGCTGCACCTGAAGAATGGAGTTGGGACCTGGACTTTTTTGTATGTCTTGCCAAGTAGGAAAAATGAGAAAGAGTGGAAGTGTAATGTTTTGCCTGAATTGACTTATAAAGCCTGGTTTTCTGTGGAAAAATAGAGATTGTGGTAAAAAAGTGAGCAATGTTTATTTTCCAGATATAACTCTGCTCTTTTTTGATTGAAAACATAGCATTTTTGCCAAAACCTACAATTTTATTTCAGCATTCCAAATGTACTGGTATTTTTTGTTTTGGTTGTGTGGGGTCTTTCTTTTTTTAACTCATATATTTTCTGGGAAAAAAAAAACCCAACACAACAGATTGCCCTAAAGAAGCAATCTTTGTGGTACAGGTTTATTCCTTTAGACATTTCCACCAATGCATTTCTGCTTTGCTTCTCGTTTCTTAATGCTTGACTAAACTTTAGGGCTTTGTGCATTCATTTGGTGACGGTGCTAATGTTGGACTAATCTAAGAGCGGCCAGGCAGAGAGGGACCTGGGGGTACTGGTCGATGGTAGGCTGAACATGAGCCTGCAGTGTGCCCAGGCAGCCAAGAGGGCCAATGGCATCCTGGCTTGCATCAGGAACAGTGTGGCCAGCAGGAGCAGGGAGCTCATTCTGCCCCTGTACACTGCACTGGTTAGGCCACACCTCGAGTACTGTGTCCAGTTCTGGGCCCCTCAGTTTAGGAAGGATGTTGTCTTGCTGGAACGTATCCAGAGAAGTGCAACGAAGTTGGTGAGGGGTTTGGAACACAAGCCCTATGAGGAGAGGCTGAGGGAGCTGGGGTTGCTTAGCCTGGAGAAGAGGAGACTGAGGGGTGACCTTATTGCTCTCTACAACTACCTGAAGGGAGGTTGTAGACAGGTGGATGTTGTTTTCTTCTCCCAGGCAGCCAGCACCAGAACAAGAGGACATAGTCTCAGGCTGCACCAGGGGAGGTTTAGGCTGGCTGTTAGGAAGAAGTTCTACACAGAGAGAGTGATTGTCCATTGGAATGGGCTGCCCAAGGAGGCTGTGGAGTCACCATCATTGGAGGTGTTCAGGAGGAGACTTGGTGCCATGGTTTAGTTGTTTAGGTGGTGTTGGATTAGTTGATTGGTTGGACGCGATGATCTTGAAGGTCTCTTCCATCCTGGTCTATTCCATTCCATTCCATTCCATTCCATTCCATTCCATTCCATTCCATTCCATTCCATTCCATTCCATTCCAATTTCATTGTGACATCCAAGTTATGCAGTTACTATTTACCAATAACAGGAATAACTGTTCTTATTAATTTTGTCAGGACATAGAAGCAGCTCTGCCTTCCAATATGAGAAGCTCAGTCTGTTGACATCTGTCTCTGGACCAAATGCTGTGACAACTTGCTGCAGCAGCACATCTTATTGCCTGATAACGGCAGCCAGACTTAAAAATCAGACTTTTCTGGAAGATGTAAAAGAATTTATTTTCAAGATGTGGGGATGTGTTACATAAGCATCTTGCTTTGGGCAACAGGGTGTAGCCATCACACATTGTAAACATTTTTGTTCTCATTCTTAAGTTACAAAAAATGAACTTTAAAGCTCTGGAGGCAGAAATCCTGAAAAGTCTGACTTTTGCTTCCATTTGCACCAACTTCTTTTGGAGCAGAGACTATAAAGAAGTGAAACACCGTGTAGTTTGTTGTGGGTTTGTTTTTTTCCCCCAGTTCCCATCTGTGCGATATTTTCAGAACTGCATGATTTGATGATGCCAAGAAGCATCCCAGTGCTGAGCTCTGTTCCATTTTTCGATAGGTGGCGCTTAAAAGCCAAGAACAGGCAGTCTTACTGACTCCTTGAGCTGGGGTAGTCGGTATGAATTAGTACTAGCATTTTCCAGCACCACCAGTTCTTTCTTGTGTGTCTCTACGTTAGATTTGTTTTGTCAATGTCCTGTTACACACAGGAGTGCTAACCTGGGATACTTCATGATCACAACAATAAGGAAATGTTTTATTCTAAAAGGAGATGGTGTGTCATATGTTACTTGATGTTACAGGATAGCTTCAGAAGCCCACAACCTAAGACATAACTAGATCAAGCCAAAAGTTAAAGACTAAAAATGTGATGCTGTTCCACCAGTGCTGCAGCACTGCAGTATTACAGTATAAATACTGGCCTTCATGTCAGTAAACACATATGATAAGAAGCCTGAAAAGGGCTGAACTCCTGCTTTGCAGTAATACCCTGCCAGCATCACCAGGTCCCTTGATACCAGAAGGGACAGCTTCATAGTCAGCTTGTGACTGCCTAAAACTGCCCCAGATTTCATCCCTTCTGGTGCCCATTTATTTTGTAGCCCAGACTTCACTTCACAATCACATGCATTTAACCTATCCTACCTCCCCTGCCTCCCTGTGCTTAGCTGGTCTTCTATTACTCCACTTGACACACAGAGCATCACTGTGTGTTTTATCAGCCTGTCTAATGAACATGCACAAGAGGACAAGATTTAGTAAACAAACTAATAAATTCAGCAGGGGACAAGTATCACCTTGGGAGCTAATTAACATTTTCCTACATCACTAGAATTAGACTGTTACAACTAACAAAAGACTAATTTTATTTCATGGATTAGCATTTGTGTGCCAGTAGGAGATGTTTACCCACTGCAAATGAGCTGCACATAGATGGGAGGAAAACAAAGAAAGGAAAGCAACAGTGTTCTACCATGAGCACAGAAGAGATAGTGGAGCCTGTCTGTTAATGTGGAGAGAGGAGCAGGCAGCTGAGACACAGTGTTGTAAAGCAGCTACACAGAAACCAGGGTCACCTATCTCTTTTCTTATGTGCATCTGAGGAGACAGAAAGTGTGGAGGAGGAAGATTATGTTGAAGTAAAGAAGGTGCATGAGTATGTGAAACCTGATCTGTAGCCCTGTGTGGGTGTTGAGTCTGATGGGAATTTGTGAAGTGTAATGAGGGAAACTGTCTTTTAGAATAAGGAAACTACTTGGTCTTGATCCTCTGAAGTGTTGTCAAGGCATAGCTGTGGCTGTATCTTCATACATGTACCATACATTTAAATGCTGGCTATGGATGAGAAGTCCTTGTGGTTCTTCTGGCTTTAGTGCATATTTGGATTTCTTTTTTTTCCCCAAAGGAATTGGAAAGTTTTTGTATCTGTGTACACCCTTCAAATGTATGTAGATTATAGGAAGAGTAGATGGTTATAAAATAATGTATGATGTTCAGGGATGACTGCTCAAATTTTGGTACTTGGGCCTTGCAAAACAGTCAGGGATGGATTTTTTCAAAAGGTTTAACTTCTACAGTTCACACTAGACTGTCAAAGCTGAAGGAGACTGCTAGCTTCTGCACATTTCAGAGCAGCCTAATCCCCAGAGTCATCTTGAAAGGGCTTAGCACTTGTGAAAGTTCATCCTGAAAGTATTTGACTGAACAACACTGTTACGACCCAGTTGTTGGCATTGGCTTGGTAGCAGTAGGATGTAGTCAAATGAACAGGATTCATGGTAATTTCTGGGACTCAGGTCCTTCTGAAACCTTAATGCTAACATTTAACCCCTCTTCAACATGTCTGTGCTCAATGCTGCTCTCCTGGAAAGTTACTTTTCTGCATAGGCTTCATCATATGCCCAGATGCATGACTTCAATAAAGTAACTCCTATATCTGGCATGAAATAGCCTGGAATACCTTAAGTGTGTCCAAATGGTCTAGGGAGGTTCTCCTCCCTCTCTATGCTGCCCTGGTGAGACCACACTTGGAATACCTCGCACAGTTTTGGGATCCCCAATTCAGGAAAGACAGGGATCTGCTGGAGAGACAATGGAAAGCCACTAGGATAATCATGGGACTTGAACATCTCCCCTACAAAGAAAGACAGAGAGAACTTCTTTACTTTACATTCACTTCTTTACCTCAGTTCACTTCTTTACCTCAGTCTTCACTGCAAGGGCCTCCAGCCACACTCCTGGTGTCATGGCAGACGATGCCAGGGACGGGGAGGAAGAACTGCCCATCATAAGTGAAGCACAGGTTTGTGATCACCTGAAGAACCTGAAAGTGTTCAAGTCCATGGGACCCGACGGGATACACCCACGGGTGCTGAGAGAACTGGCAGATGAGGTTGCCAAGCCCCTCTCTATTATATTCCAGAAGTCATGGCAGACTGGGGAAGTCCCCACAGACTGGAAAAGGGGAAACATTGCTCCCATTTTCAAAAAGGGCAAGAAGGAGGAACCGGGAAACTACAGGCCAGTCAGTCTCACCTCTGTGCCCGGAAAGATCATGGAGCAGATCCTCCTGGAGGCACTACTGACTCAGAAGAATAGTGAAGAGGTGATTGGGAATAGTCAGCATGGCTTTGCCAAGGGCAAATCCTGCCTGACAAACCTGGTGGCCTTCTATGAGCAGGTGACAGCATTAATAGATGAGGGGCGAGCAACTGATGTCGTTTACCTGGACTTGAGCAGAGCCTTCGACACTGTCCCGCACCACCTCCTGGTCTCCAAGCTGGCGACACATGGGTTTGATGGATGGACCACTAGATGGATAAAGAACTGGCTTGATGGCCGCACCCAAAGAGTGGCTGTCAACGGGTCCATGTCCCAGTGGAGGCCAGTGACAAGCGGAGTCCCTCAGGGATCAGTCCTGGGACCTGTCTTGTTCAACATCTTTGTGGGTGACATGGACAGTGGCATCGAGTGCACCCTCAGCAAGTTTGCTGATGACACCAAGCTGTGTGGTGCAGTGGACACGCTGGAGGGAAGGGATGCCATCCAGAGGGACCTGGACAGGCTGGAGAGGTGGGCACAAGCCAACCTCATGAGCTTCAACAAGACCAAGTGCAGGGTCCTGCATCTGGGTCAAGGCAATCCCAGGCACAAATCCAGGCTGGGCAGTGACTGGCTGGAGAGCAGCCCTGAGGAGAGAGACTTGGGGGTGCTGGTGGACGAGAAGCTCAACAGGAGCTCTCAATGTGCGCTTGCAGCCCGGAAAGCCAATCAGATCCTGGGCTGCATCAGGAGAAGTGTGACCAGCAGGTCAAGGGAGGTGCTTCTCCCCCTCTACTCAGCTCTGGTGAGACCCCACCTGGAGTACTGCATCCAGTTCTGGAGCACCTATTACAGGAGGGATGTGGACGTGCTGGAGTGTGTCCAGAGAAGGGCCACGAGGATGATCAGAGGGCTGGAGCACCTCTCCTATGAGGACAGACTGAAGGAGTTGGGGCTGTTCAGTCTGGAGAAGAGAAGGCTCCCAGGTGACCTCATTGTGGCCTTCCAGTATCTGAAGGGGGCCTACAGGAAGGCTGGGGAGGGACTTCTCAGGATCTCAGGTAGTGATAGGACTAGGGGGAATGGATTGAAGCTGGAAATGGGGAGATTCAGGCTGGATGTGAGGAAGATAGTTCTTCACCATGAGAGTGGTGAAGCCGTGGAATGGGTTATCCAGGGAGGTGGTTGAGGCCCCGTCCCTGGAGGTGTTTAAGAGCAGGCTGGACGAGGCTCTGGCCAGCGTGATCTAGTGTCGGGTGTCCCTGCCCATGGCAGGGGTTGGAACTAGATGATCCTTGTGGTCCCTTCCAACCCTGACTGATTCTATGATTCTATGATTCTATGATTCTAACTGGAGCTGTTTAGTCATGAGAAGAGAAGGCTGACAGGGGATCTTATCAATGTCCATAAATATCTGAGGGGTGGCTGTCAAGATGAAGGTGCCAGTCTCTTTTCAGTGGTGATAGGATAAGGAACAGTGTGTACAAGCAAGAACACAGGAGGTTCTATCTCAACACAGGGAGACAGTTCTTTGTGGTGAGGGTACTGGAGTACCGAAACAGGCTGCCCAGAGAAGTTGTGGAGTTTTCCTTCTCTGGAGAGTTTCAAAACCTGCCTGGAGGTATTTCCTATTTCCTTTGTAGTCTGCTGTAGGTGGTCCTGCTTTGGCAGGGAGGTTGGATTTGATGATCTCTGGAGCTCCCTTCCAGTCCCTAACACTCTGTGCTTCTGTAATAGAATGCTTTGGGTTGGAAGGGAGCCTAAAGATCATCCTGTTCCAACCTCACTCCATGGGCAGGGACACCTTCCACTAGTTCAGGTTGATCAATGCCTTTTCCAACCTAGCTTTGAACATCTCCAGGAAGCAGGGAATCTGTAGCCTCCCTGGGCAACCTGTTCCAGTGTCTCAGCCCCCTTTCATGTAGAGAATTTCTTTCTCCTCCACTAAGAAAAGCTACATTGAGAAGAACATAATTAACAGAATCATAGAATCAGAGAATCATAGAATCAGTCAGGATTGGAAGGGACCACAAGGATCATCTAGTTCCAACCCCCTGCCATGGGCAGGGACACCCTACACTAGATCACGCTGGCCAGAGCCTCGTCCAGCCTGCTCTTAAACACCTCCAGGGACTGGGCCTCAACCACCTCCCTGGATAACCCATTCCAGGGCTTCACCACTCTCATGGTGAAGAACTTCTTCCTCACATCCAGCCTGAATCTCCCCATTTCCAGCTTCATTCCATTCCCCCTAGTCCTATCACTACCTGAGATCCTGAGAAGTCCCTCCCCAGCCTTCCTGTAGGCCCCCTTCAGATACTGGAAAGCCACAATGAGGTCACCTCGGAGCCTTCTCTTCTCCAGACTGAACAGCCCCAACTCCTTCAGTCTGTCCTCATAGGAGAGGTGCTCCAGCCCTCTGATCATCCTCGGGGCCCTTCTCTGGACACGCTCCAGCACGTCCACAGAAGGCTGTTTTATTTTCTCATAGCTACATATTTATCATTATTCCACAGTGTATTAACAAAGCATCATCTCTGAGGGGACAGCTGATAGAAGACTTTGCCTTACTGTACACATATCTGTACTACTGAAAGTCTAAGGGATTTTTTTGGTCTTGTTTTCTAGTGCTCATAGTGTGGACTTATGGGTGCATAAGGGCACTTGGGCAGTTTCACCTGAGCAGGCACAACCCATTGGCAGGGGATTGGCTTCACCCACATGGCTGGATGGCAGTCAGAGTCAGGACAAACAGACATGGCCACTCCAAAATTCTAGAAGTTGCAGGGAGGCTTTCTTAGCTTGCAAGATGATGATGATAAACAGAAGGTGATTCTTGCCGTTGTTCTACAGCTGTTTGGATTTATTTGTGATTTATCCTGCTTGAAGTTAGGTAGAGCCCATGGGATTATCCTAGTTACAGTGAGCACAGAGTAAATCCTTTCCCAATAAATGAATATTAGAAGAATGGATTAGAATAGCATAAATAGGTCATGCAAGTAGCTATGTCATTTTAATACAGTAAAATCAATACAAAACCATGTTATCTAACTAAATTCAATAATAAGACATAGAAAATAGAATGAATGTTTAAACATTAGCAGCTATGCAAAAACACAAGTACTACATAGGAAAAATACAACTATTTGAGAGTGATTACAGTAAATAAACATCAGGTTTCTACTACATTTCCTGTTTTAAAGATCAATGTATCTTTCTGGCCAAACAGAGAGACTATTACATATGGGTACCTGACTGCTTAAATAGTGCAAATAATATGATGTCCCGTTTAATCTTTAAAAATGTGTGCATGAGTGCAAAGTAGGCATAGCACATGCTCTATGGGATTGTTCTGGTGTGCTTTTGCTTCTTCCTCTACGTCCTTTTCTCACTCGTCACTGTGTTACTGGAAGCCGATATCTTTCCAGCACAGTCTCTCTGCATATGCAATTGCACTGTGCAAGTCAGAACAGTATGAGTATTACCAGCAGCTCATTTAAAAAAATAAATACAAGCATTACAAAGATAATGAATGTCCAGGACTTTCAGGGTTTTCTTCCAGTGTAGTTTGTTTTTTTTTTCTTCTCTATGACATTAATCAATGTTTCATTTGACAGGAAACAGCAATAAAAAATATCTGTAAAATGTCATTATAATGTCTTGAGCCAAATCCTCATCCCATTTGCACACAGGGACCATAAGATCATCCCCATTTGAAGGTTCCCCTGGCACTGGGTAGAGGTGGAGTGCTGTCTTGAGAGCACTGCTTTTTTCCAGTAAGCTGTATCAAATACTGTGATGTCTCAGTGGATATTATCAACCAGATCAAATTTGAGCAGTGCTGTGAATAAGAGAGGATTCCTTTTACCCTTAGACTCTGGTAATGTGAATATGTTTCAGCAAAGAATTTTAAGCAGCTACAGGAACTGGGACTACAGAGTGATGTGAACCCCAATCCCAAAGTGCAGTAAAGTGGCTTGGATTTCCCAAGGCCACACTGCTTGGCTGTCATGCAACCGTGACATGACTGAGCAGCTTTATCTCCAAGCATGTGCTCTTCAATGCACAGCATTGCAGAGGATATGTGAGGTGTCTCAGCCATCTCTGTGTGGCAGCATCTGGGCAACCCCTTAAAGCTGGGCACAGAGTCTGGAGAAAGGTGAATGGGAAGGAACAGGATGCCTTCCTCCAACATAACAATCACTGGCAGGATTCATGCTCCATCCGTCTTCCTAGGTCAGATGTTTCACGTGACATTGTCTGGCCAAATTCAAAGATTCTTATGCAGCCATTAGGAATGCTAATAAACAAATGTGGTCTGCTCAGCACTTCTGTCCTGGAAAATACATGCTGCACTGATGCTTGCGCAAAATCTACAGAGGTAAACAACATTATGCATTTTACAGTCCTAGACAATTTGTAGGAAGAGGTGGGACTTTGATTTTCATTGATCTTGGTTTGTTATATTAGTGGAACATTGCTAGTACATGAAATACTGAATATCTTTAAGTTGTAAACACTAGCAGAAGTAGCTGTGGATCCTAAAATTGGTTTTGGAACAAATTTTACCAATAGCAAAAAACTAGCAGCACAGAGGGGTTGTTTTATTATAAGCTCTCTCAAACCCTGAAATCCAGCCTGAGAAAATATATTCCTAAAGGGTGTCCATGTGCCTGTCCCCTGGAGCCTCCACAAACTTGTCAATATCCTGGATGCCCAGGCAATTAATGCCTGGTAGCAACTCTATTTACCAGTGTTTTGCAAACTTGTGGACTTCTGCTGACTGCAGGGCAGTTTTACTATTGACCTACTACTGTTTAAAACAGATTGAGTTCCATTTGACTTGAATTTTTTGCTGTATTTCTTGCTTAGGCATTAATAAGAGCAACAGGGAGGTTAACAGAAGAGTTCATGCTGTGATCCTCAGCTAGGACTGCATTGTGATTTCTCTGGATTAATCAGATCTGAAGTTAGGTTGAATTAAATTTAATTGCTGCTACATTGGAGATTGCTACTGACATACTGAGAGCTGAGTTTAGACCACTTATCACTGAAATGTGGGAGAAACCACTTCCTCATGGGTATAGCATTGCACTAAGAGCAGAGTGCATTGTGGAGGTGGGAATTCACATGACACAGGAAAACAAAGCAGAAAGTTTCATTGTCCTGTCTGTGTTAGAGAAAAAATGGTACACTGTCAATTTACTGGATTTTGGTTACTGGATTTTGTAGAAGCTAGACATTGTGACATAGGCTTCCTCATCGTTTGATAACATTTCACTGGTAGGCAGCATCGGCAGAATGGTGTCACCATTTAGGGGCTCTGGGCTAGGCTGGCCAGAGGGATCCAGAGGAACAGTGGAGGAAAGGTTGAAACCTTTATCACACAAGGGCACCCCATTGCTATGGCACACCTCATATGTGCAGGAGTTGCAGCCTCCTTCATTGGCTGCAGACTGGTTGGTGCCCAAGAGTCTCTGCAGGGCTTCAGCTGGCCAGATTCCTCCATAAGTCACAGATGAGTTTACGTTGCTTTTGTCTATCATCTCAGCGATTGTCTTCAGGTCTGTTCCACTCTGAATTTTTTCTGGAAGGTTTGTGTGTTGAGCAGTTGATGGCTGCAGAATATTTTCCACTTCAGCTCTTGCTCTAATGTCATCCACTTTATGGATATGAACATAACCAAAACTCTCTGGGTTAAAGATTATATCAAAATTCTGCATGGTAAAGGAACAGAATGGTCAGTTAACAGAAGGTACTTGATAATTAATTTGACTTTTTCTTTTGATAAACACATAGTTTAAGGTTAATGTCACACCTTATGATTTGTTGTGACTGGTTCAGGCTGTGCCTTTAAGAAAAGGACACTTTCTGAACACTCTGGCTGAATGTTTTTGGGATTGTAACAGAAAACAAAGATATGCTAAGCCAATTTCATTGGTAGACTCCAGCTGTAAGTTCTAGCTTCGTCTATTCAGTCTGGGGGCAGTCAGTCTGCTTCTTCCCCCTGTACTGTGAGCTGGCCTGCTTTTCTCTCTGAAGCAACAGCTTGCTACGCAGGGACGATCTTGCTAACCAGATAAGAAAAAAACCTAACTCTTGCGTTCACTTTTGAGCTTAACAAATTTTCACCCTTTTAATTACCTTCCTTTCTCTTTCTCTCTAACCCTTTTGGGAAAAAGGGGAGGTAGGGAGGGAAGGGAGGGACAGGCCGAACTCCCCTGGCCGTAGGGGGGTTGGGGAAAGGTTTCCTGTATTACATACATTGCTGTTATTTCTGTATATATTGTAAATATTGTATGTTTTTGTACATATTCATTGCATTCCATATCTGCTTGTAAAATACAGCTTTCATCTGCTTCTCTGGCTGAGTTAGCTGTGGATTCTTTTGTGTGTGTGGGGGGAACCTTCCTACTCCACCACATTTGTCCACCTGGCAAAGCATCTCACGTACTGCATAGTGTATGAGGAATTCTGCTGGCTGTGTAAGGGTACATCATGAATATTAGCAAAGAGTCCCTGTCCAGACCGACAATCACAGTTTTGCAGAACCAGTGAAACATCTTGGTCAGAAAGGGCCTCTAGAGTCTATACCTTCCAACCGTCTGCTAGAAGCAGGACCTGGACTTAATTATCCAAGACTTGAAAATTTTCAGCGAAGGACAACCCAGGTCATCTCTATGCAACCTACACAATATTTAATTGTTCTCATGGAAGAAGTATTTTTTTCTTATATCAGATTAAGTTTGTCTCTAAGCAACACGGTGTCCTGTTGCCATGCCACCTTGGGGTGAGAGCACCTTTGCCCTATATCTACCTGCACTTTACTTACTGGAAGGCTGTGCTTAGTAGCCTCCAATCTGAGCTTCCTCCTTTCTATAAACAAACTCATTTCCTTCAGCCTTTCTTCGTACAAGTTCTCCAATCCTCTGTAATTACTTTGCACAAGTACTTTGCTTAGGTGATAATTGGATTTTCTGTTATTTTCATGCACTTGACGACCTTCTGCCTGTGCAAAAGTGAGCTCTCTTCACTGAAATGTAGGTCATTTCTGAAATATGTCCCACTTCATGCAGCAAATGCATGCTCTGTCTCTCAAGAGTGCCAATTTGTTCCAAACAGTCTATAGTCAACTGAAAGCAACAGTGGAAGTACGTACATTTTTTGGTTTCTTGCATAGCTGCTCAAGTGTTTTTTTATGATCGGGAAGATTTGGACACACAGCCGGCTTGATCCTGAAACAGCAACAGTACACAACAAGGGGTTCAACAGCAGCAAAAGAGGAACAATGGACGTATCAGAGGTTCATGTTACATAATTTCTACAAATTCTTATAAAGCCTTAGGGCTGGCTTGCTTTATCCAGAATAAAATAAAGACAGGGGAAGAGAAATTATAGAGATCACTGAATATTCATTGTTCTTTTCAGTGCACAAATTATCAAAGATAAAGGAAGACCAAGTAGTGGAAAGGCAGCCTCCCATGTTGCAGTCCCATACTACTTTGCTCCAGTAACCACCTTCATTTTCTAAGGCACCATTTTTTTAAGCAGCATGGCATGAATAACAGCAGCAGGTTCAGCTCAGTCTGTGACACTTTACTAAAACCTGCAGGGTGCCTTCTTTCTGGATCTCGCTTGAAGCTTTTGACTCAAATTTGCCTTCAAAGAGACACTCACTCTCTAAGAATTTTGTGGTGACTTCAGCTCCCCAAAGGTCCCAGTGTTTCACACCTGAGTCTGAAGCCTGCTCAAAATAGCAGACTTAGGCCTATCAGCACCCTCTCTTGCATTGCCTATGTCTACTCTTCACCTGCATTTGGATTAATATAGAGGTCCAGCGACTGAAAGAGAATAGTTCACAAGTATAACAGGGACATCAATGACTGTCAGAACAGGATTGACTTCCAACACTTTTTCTGATACAAAGACTCTTAGATTACCTGTTTTCCCAGAAAGTTACAACCAGAACAATCATCACAATGGACAGCATGAATCCCAGAACGGAGAGTATAACCAGGACCACACCACTGGCTAAATAAAACAAAAATACATCATGGAATGCAGGTAAGTGTTACAATGTGAAACAACTTGAACTACAATTTCTCTTCAGGTATTAATATGGAAATCAGTGCCAAGCATTGCACCTGTCTATCATTGAACTGGTGCAGTGGAACCGTTTTCCTGACTTCCCAAAGGAGGAAAGAGGTAGGCTGACAGAGCATCTGGACTTGACTGAGCTCCAAGTTGGGTTCCCAGGCTGTATTAAAGCAACTTGAAGTCTGCTATCACCACTGGCATATTGAAGCTACCACTTGATCTGTCCTTACCACGGTATTGATTACTAACATGCATAATGCTGAGGTGCCCCAGGGTGATGAAGGCACCCCAAGGACCAGAAGGTGCATCAATACTTTCAAGTGCAATGTTGAGATTTTATCCCATATCATATTTCTAATTAAAGTGTCCTGCTTGCCCACAAATCAAGGCCCCTGAAGTAGGTCTTGTTTCATCACTCTTTCTGCCTTATCTAAAACACTTAATGCAAAATGGTCCTTTTCCTGTAATGCCAGTTGGCAGCAAGCAGGAGTGAGTCTACCTTCACCTTCCTTTGCATCCCCCTCATGCCTTTACAGCAGCATTTAATCTATTCTTAATGCCCTTGAGTGAGATTTAACTTCATGTGAAGAGTTATCCCAAGACCAGAGAAATACAGCTGCTTTCTGGGTCATCTCCTCTGGGCTACCAAGACTCTGTGAGTGGTGACGCTGCTGTGGCCACAGGTTATCCCTTCCCATGCTCTTGTCAATGCTACAGCCAGGGCTTCCTAGGAAGCCAAGGACCCTTATTTCTGCTTTCCTCCAGAGAGACTAAAATGGTTTCTGTTCTTACAACTTTCTGTGGAGTGCTGCTCCCTTGCAGTCCTGAAGCTCTTGGAAGTGCTCCATTCGCTCCACATGCCCTTAAAATAATCTCCATTGGGCTGCGAACGTACTTTGACTTCATACAATGCATCATTATGAAGGTTTTTCCCCAGTAATTTTACCTGAAGGAATGGTGACTCTATTGTCTGAAGACACACACACACAAAAATCCAATTATTTTTCTAGAAGACATGGGAAAAGTATTCTTGAGTTTCAGCAAAGTGTGCAAGATGAGGTACACTCCTGCGATAGTGTGCTGTTTGCTCTGTGTCTTTGGTTATTTACAGAGGTGGCCATCACAGTGGGAGCATAGTTTACCAGCAAAGTAGTCTAGACAGTATCGAGAAGAGAGACTGATGCTGGGTAAAAGCTCTTTGAAAACAGCTGGAAGTATTAAATGTACTTTGCTACTGCTGACACCGCAGTGGGAATTTCATGCTTCCCTAGGCAGGCTCAGAACAGAGAGGGGGAGGTATACATTTGTGTAGCATTGAAAGAGAGCATCTGAAAGAGCAGCTACAGGAAAGGAGCTGAATTACCACAGTAATGGTGCTCTTTATTTCCATGTGCTTGGCTGCCTGAATGATTTTCTTTCTTTTAGTAACAGTTCTCCTGTTTTCGCTCTTTTAAAAATCAGATATTGTCCACGATTCCAACATTTTCAATCTGGACAAGTGTTTGCATGGCTGCTCTTGTGACAGAGGATGCAGAGGTCCCAGAATCTGGGCAGACTCAGAGGCATTTCACAGTCATCTGCAGCCCAAAACATGCTCTGAGTGTGTGAGGGAGGCAGGCCTGCCACCAGAAACTCAGAGAGGTTGGGTGGGGAAGGGCATGGAAGAAACTGTTGCTAGATAAGAAAAGGGGTCATGTGATTTCTGACTGATGAGCACAGAAAATAAGAGCAAAACCACCACGGTAGACAGCAAGCCATCCAAACCCTCAGAATGTTTCATTACTTTGTCTTCTTTTCCCACTGCAAAGTCCAAATACTCAGAGAGGTATCTAACAGATGTAGGTACTGTCAGTCTGGAATTGTTTTGACTGATGACATTTTCAAATGACAAATGTTGCACCTTCCCAAACTTTCAGATGGAGAAATGCAGAAATGAAGATTTGAGGGTTTTACATGATACTGGTATTTCTGATAATGTTTAGTTTAAAAAACTTGTGTCAGCTCCCCAGTACATCATCCCTTACCTTCCAGGTGCCTTCTTCCTGCCGATAGGCTATTTGGTGAATTAATTTGTCCTTCAAGTATTTCTTCCATGAGTGTGGTGTACTATAATGAATAAGGTATTCGTTTGCTTCCTTTTGGTATGTGATGTTTATATTGAATGGTACTTCAGGCTTAACTGCAAATGATATCAAACCAGGATGTAACAGGAGTAAAACAACATTACTACAAAACAAACAATTTTATAGTCAAAACAAATTCAAGTTACGCCCCCTGGAGGGTGACCTATCCTGTGCCAGAGCAGGCCTGCACCTTGGTCCTGAAAAGGGTTTAGTTTTGACTGGCTGGAGCATCAAAGTGACCAGCGGAATAGCACTTTCTAGGGATGTGACATTTAGTATCGGAAAGCAATTCCAGAGCATGCCAACCCCTGTAGTTACACTGAAATTCAGTCCCCCTAACCAGTACTTTGAGATGGAGACCACACAACAAGACTCATCACTGTTCTGAGAGGAAAACACAGGGGAGGAAATTTGGTACAGGTACAACTGCCAGTGACTGTCACATGATGGAGCAAAAGAAGGGACAAAATATGAGAGTGTTAGATATAGAAAGGGAGCTGTGACCTCGATTCCCTACAATGGACCAACATCTGACCTGGTCTGCACAAGACTATGTCAAACGACCATATGTGCATCAAGTTGAAAATGCAGCCCTCAGTACTTTGCCCAAGCTGTGCGCCCAAGCTGGACAAGCCTTTGATCTGCATGGACCTGCACTATGGCACCGAGGTTTCCTGAATGCACTATGCAAAGTACATCAGCTGTCCCAGGAACCCATAGCCCACACCTCTCTCCTCTCACTAAAATGCATTTAGATAGAAATTATGCACACTCCTGAATCCCCAATGTGCAATGTGTAGAGCAGAGTCTGGTACCTAAACTGAGAGGTAATGTAAGATTATTATTAAAAGCTATTGAACTGGAGCAGAAATACTTCATTAAGAGAGGGATGTCAAAGTACCAAAGAAAGGCAAGCAATGTTGCACAAGAGCAGAACAGATCTGCTGTACATGGGCTTCTCTGCAGCCCTTAAATAAGACAAGCTTCCAAGAGTTCTAAGTCCTAAAAAACTCTTTCTCTGTGTTCCCTGAGCTCCCAAAAGGGATAAGTAAGTCCTAAGGAACTCTTTCTCTGAATTTACTGTTTCTTGGCTCAGGCAGGTCCCCAGCATGTCTTTGGCGAGCCCATTCATTTGCTCTCGGTGTTCCTTCTGCACTGCAGAATGCTTGAGCATTCAGACAACAAGCTCCACCAAAAAGAAAGGTGAGATCTTGCAACTTTGCAGCCGCTGTGCTGCCAAGCCCCTGGTAGACTTGGAGTGATCAGTCCTGAAACTTCATGATTCCTAGGAAAAGGTCAGTAAGATGTCCCTGCTTGACAGTTCATCAGTCTCAGGAATGGCTGCTTTGCCTATGTGATGATGCAATCTACGTCCAGGTCTGGGCAGAGTGTTTCAATGAGCCAGAATTCAGCTGCACATTTTTAATGGAGATTAATCATATTTGGCTTTGAAGCGAGGGGAACACCACACTCTGCCAAGACCCCGGTCCAGCCTACATGCCCTGCTATTTTATTCTCCCTCCATGTTATCCAGATTGATGCCTAAGCATTGTGATGGGCTATTTTTCATCAGCCCCAGTAACCTGAATATCTTAAAAATGTCCAAAATGTTAAACATCTTACCAAAGTCAGTTACAACCAGACTCCAGCAGACCTTTCTCTTTGTCTCAGAGTTCACACAAATGTCTTTATTTGAGAGTATATCAGTGAACTGTAAGAAATACACATCTTCTCGTTTCTCCATATTGAAGCACAAATAATTGCTGTCTTCCTTGGTACTGTTGACCAAAGTAATACAATGTTAATTTCTTATCAGTCTCACTACAACATTGTAGGGAACAAATGTAATTTGCACATTTCACACTAACTGAGACTCCCTGTGAAATTAGGAAGAATACCATGAATACCAATAAATACCGTAAGGAGGCTGAAAGACTGATAGCCTTCATTGTCTTAGAGCACAATTACCATGTGATATGAGTCACAGTAAGAATCCCAAAGCTCTCCAAGAAAAAACTGGTGATGCACATCCTAAAGACCTTTTGTATCTTTAAAAATTGTCTTGCTGCTGCCATTTTTAAATATAGGACAATAGAATGCAGCCACTTCTGACTGAAGTGGTAGCAAACACAGGGTCCACAGTCAGTCAGGACATGAAGGAGTCATATGGCAGAGTTTCAGAGTGTTCCTCTGTCTCTTTCACTCCATGTGTTTAAGGACTGTCATAAAATTTGTGCCAAAATTCAGAATAAATTCCATGAAAATAGAAAAAAGTTACAATAAATCATGTGGAAAAAAAAATAAGTAGTGATTAGACTAGCAATATTGAAAAAATAAATTAAAATACCCAACGCCCCCTTTTGCTGCTTGGAGCAAAACTTTCCATTTCAGGAAAATCAGGCAAATGGAAAAGCATAAGTATGGAGCAGAACTAAAATCTAATGCTTTTTCAGCTACATCCAACAGTTAAAAAAATGTGTTAGTAGCTGTTTGGTTTTAATATACTCAGCGTAGTGTGGTTTTGCATTTCCATGCATGCAAAGACAGTTGTTTAACTTTTGTCTTGACCTAGCTCGAGGCATTTTCCCTGCAGTGGAAAATCTTGAAAAATAACTTTCTGTAGAAAGGTTCTGTCTCTTAGAAAACTTTTCACTTGGTAACAGCTAGGTTTGAGGGATTTTTAAGTATCATTTAACTTAAAGGAAAAATTATCTCAGGTCATGCTGGGCTACATATTTACATAATTACAGGTGTTCCGAAGCAAGACCAGCAAGATCAGGACTAGTGGAGATGCTGTAATGCCCTTCACAGATGCTTAGAGATGATTTTTTTCCTCATTAGGGAGTTATGTTCTGCTTCAGTAAACTTTGTTGCTGAATGTAATATTTAAACCTGGTAAAACAATCTCAATTTTATCTAGCTTTGCTGGCCCTGTTTAATAGTAGATGGCAATGTGACCCGTTGGTTCTTAGCACTTCACTTCCCAGAAGCTTACCAAAGGAGAGACAGCACTTACCACAGGGCCAGGGTATAATTAGTGTTTCGAGGAGGCAGTTCAGTGAAATTGCAGGTCAGGCTGCTGTAGGACTCCTTAAATTCCAGCTGGCTGAAGCAGTCAATGTCAAAATTGCCTGATTCATCATCTCCAAATGTCCCTAAAGAGAGATTCACAAGATATTACTGAAGCAAACCTGTGAATGTATTCAATTCGAAGCTCCTTTGCATAGGAGGCTGTTTTTTATGTTGTTGCCTGAAAGGAAGAGGATCAACCCACCTGTTTTGTAAGAAGCAAAGAAAGCTTGTTTAAAATGCAATTAAAAGTTATTTCTACCTTTGGCAACTGGTACTAAGAAGCAATTACTGGTCTTCCCTTGTCACCACAGCTCTGGCAGAGTCTGTCCCAAGGGGAGCCCAATTCTCCCAGAAGGACAATGATATCCCCTCCACTAATGCTCCTGCTTTGAGAGGATAGCCTGTGCTGTGCACAGATTCATAAATCCATAGAATCGTTTGGGTTGGAATGAGCCCTGAAGATCATCCAGTTCCAACTCCACTGCCATGGGCAGGGACACCTTTCACTAGACCAGGTTGCTCAAGTCTCCAGCTACCCTTCTCCAGCTTCAGTCCATTCCCTATCACAATAAGTCCTTGTAAAAAGTCCCTCTCCAGCCTTCTTTTAGGCCCACTTCATGTATTGCAAGGCCAGAACCTTCTTTTCTCCAGGCTGAACAACCCCAGCACTCTCAGCTGGACCCCATAAGGGAGGTGCTCCAGTTCTCTGATCATATTTGTGGCTCTCCTCTGAACCCAGCTCAGCAATCTGATGTGCTTCTTATGCTGGGGTAACCAGAACTGGACAGAGTACTCCACATGGGAGCAGAGTAGAGTAGAGGTGCAGAATCCCTTCCCTCATCCTCCTGGTCACACTTCTTTTGATGCAGCCTGGAACACGGTTGTTCTTCCGGGCTGCAAGTGCACATTGCCAACTCATGTTGACTTTTTCATCAACTGACACTCCCAGGTCCTGCTCCTTGAGACTGCTCTTGAGACACTCCTCACCAAGCCTGTATTTGTGCTTGGGATTGCCCTCACTGAGGTGTAGGACCTTGCACTTGGCCTTGCTGAACTTCGTGAGGTTGGCATGGGCCCACCTCTCAAGCCTATCTAAATTCCTCTGGATGGCATCCCTTCCCTACAGCATATCAACCTGACTACACAGCTTGGTGTCATGCACAAGCTTTCTGGGGGTGGACTCAGTCCCACTGTCAAGATGTTAAAGAGCAGTGGTCCCAGAATCAACCTCTGAAGGACTTCACTTGTCCCTGGTCTCCATTTGGATATTGAGCTGTTGATTGCAACTATGAGCATGGCCAGCCAGCCAGTTCCTTAGCAGGTGAGTAGTCCAACACTCAAGTCCATGCTTTTCCAATTTATTTACCAGGATGTCATGCAGGACAGCATCAAATGCTTTGCACAAGTCCAGGTAGATGACATTAGTGGCTCCTCTGTTATCCACTGATGCTGTAACTCCTTCCTAGAAGGACAACAAGTTCATCAGCTATGATTTGCTCTTGGTGAAGCCATGTTGGTCACCACCTATCACCTCTTCTTCATTTTTCATATGCCGAAGCAAAACCTTCAGGAGGACCTCCATGATCTTGCCAGGCACAGAGGTGAGACTGACTAGACTATAATTTCTAGGGTCCTTCTATTTTTTGTTTTTGTAGATGGGAGTTATATTTCCCCTTTTCCAGTCAGGAGGGACTTCATCAGATTGCTATGACTTTTCAAATATGATGGTGGTTTGGCAAGTTCATATGCCAATTTCCTCAGGACCCATGGTGGATCTCATTGGGCCCCATGGATTTGTGCATCTTCAGGTTCTTCAGATGATCTTAAACCTGATCTTCACTTAGAGCAGGAGATCTTCCTTGTCCCACTGCCTACCTTTGTTTTCTGGAGCTTGGGTGGTGCAACTAGTGCCCTTGCTGGTGAACGCTGAAGCCAAGTGGTCACGGCACACCTCAGCCTTCTCTGTATCCCTCATGACCAAGTCTCCATTTTCCTTTCAGAGAGGTCAAACATCTTCCCTAACCTTTTTTTAGTC
>CM066606.1:83146914-83221914 GCA_033816785.1 Picus viridis
AAAACCTTTGATACTGTCTCTCACAGCATCCTCCTGGAGATGCTCTTGGCTTGGATGAGTGGACACTTCACCAGGTAAAAAACTGGCTGGATGGCCAGGCCCAAAGCCTGGTGGTGAACAGAATTAAATCCAGTTGGTGGCCAGTCACAAGTGGTGTTCCCCAGGGCTCAGTACCAGGGCAAGTTTTGTTTAATATCTTTATCAGTGATCCGGACAAGGACAATGGATGTACCCTCAGTAAGTTTGCAGATGACACTGAACTGGGAGTGACTGCTGATCTGCTTGAGGTGTAGGAATGCTCTACAGAGGGATCTGGACAGTTTGCTCTGGTGGGCCAAGGCCCATCAGACTGAGCAAGGTCAAGTGCTGGGTCCTGCACTTGGGTCACAACTACAGGCTTGGGGCAGATTCTTGTCTTTGGAAATCTGCCCAGCAGAAAAGGACATGGGAGTGTTGATCAACAGCCAGCTGAATATGGGCCAGCAGTGTGCATCCTGGCCTGTATTCAGGAATTGTGTGACCAGCAGCACTAGGGAAGTGATTGTGCCCCTGTACTCAGCACTGGTAAAGCCACACTTTGGATACTTTGTTCAGTTTGGGGTCCCTCACTACAAGAAAGATATTGAGTTGCTGGAATGTCTTTAGAGAAGGGCAAGGAAGCTGGTGAAAAGTTTGGAGAACAAATCTTCTGAAGTGAGGTTGAGAGAACTGGGGTTGTAGAATATGGAGAAAAGACGGTTAAGACAATCTGCCTCTCTGCAACTACCTGAAAGAAGGTTGTAGGTGAGGTGGGTGTTGGTCTCTTCTCTGTAGTAACAAATGATAGGATAAGAGGAAATGGACTCAAGTTGAGCCAGGGGAGGTTTAGATTGGATATCAGAAAGAAACTTTACTGAAAGAGTTGTCAAACACTGGAATAGACTTGCCCAGGGAAGTTGTTGAATCCCCATCTCTGGAGGAGTTTGAAAGTGTGGTGTCGAGCCACATGATGTAGCACTAGACTTGGCAGAGTTAGACAATGGTAGGACTTGATAGTCTTAAAGGTCTTTTCCAATCAAAATGACTCTATGATTTTATGATTCTTTATTTTCCTTCCAGTCTCTCCAGTTGTCCCAGCAGCTGGCATAGGTTTTGGTGGGTCTCTAGGCTCCCAGTTATGGACAGATATGGAGGCTTCTCATGGGAAATTACAGGGTGAGGAGCAGACAGACAGACATTAGCTTCTGAATATAATGCACTCTCACTCCTCTGTGCCTCAGTTTCTCACTTGCATAGCATGCTGTCAGCTGGAACAGCTACACAGCAATACAGACAAGCCACAGATGCAGCAGAGTCTGACCTGCCAGGGTTTGTGGCTTGGCTGAAGTCAGAGGCGCTCTGTGACTCATCCTAGAAAGTCTTAAGTTCATGGCTATGGCTAGAGTCTCCTCTCAGGAGCACACTGGGCTCAGTTTACTTCCCGCCGGGAGCAGGTTTGTGCATAAACAATGAAGGCAGTGAGCAGAGCCCACTTGCATGCTTACGAAATATCTGCACTCGATCAGATGCATGGCTGTGAGGCTACCAGAACAAGCCCTCAGCAGCAGATCCCTGTGCACAGGGTCTGCACATGCAGGTTTGCACCAGTGTTGAAACTAAATCTGTGACTAAATTTTAAAGACATAGCCTAAAACCACCACAACCAGTCCCTGCTGTTATGAATCTGCCCTCCTGCCTGCCAGGACCCTGATCTCTTTTTGTAGCTCTGTTTCCCCTGTGAGAGATGCTCAGCAGCTTTTTTGGATTTATTTCAGTTTGGATCATGCAGGCAGCAGGTGTGGCCCACTGCTAGCAGCCCTGAATGGCAGAGTACAGAAAAGACCACTTCCTAGAGAGCAGACATGTACACGGGCACAGCAAAAACACCCATTCCCCACCACCTCTCCACCAGCAGAGCTGTGTTATTCAACTATGCACACAGCTCCTGGACATCACAAGTGCACACACACACACACATGCATGCTCATCTCATTACACCTTAGAAAATTCAGCAGTTATCAGGCAAGACATGCTACATGCTGCAGCTCTGCTTCACCTTGCATATTGTGTCAGCTCTTCAGTGTGATAGTGCTGCCTCTCTTCTCCCTACAAAAGCACACAAGTCTTGGCTGGCAGAAGTCTTCGTGCTTCCAGCCGTGTAGGTCAGTGTTTTCAGAATTGGCACTAGCAGAACTCTGTCTGCTTTGCAACACTTCAGAATAGAAAAATAAGAATCATAGAATCATAGAATCAGTCAGGGTTGGAAGGGACCACAAGGATCATCTAGTTCCAACCCCCCTGCCATGGGCAGGGACACCCTACACTAGATCACGCTGGCCAGAGCCTCATCCAGCCTGGTCTTAAACACCTCCAGGGACAGGGCCTCAACCACCTCCCTGGATAACCCATTCCAGGGCTTCACCACTCTCATGGGGAAGAACTTCTTCCTCACATCTAGCCTGAATCTCCCCATTTCCAGCTTCATTCCATTCCCCCTAGTCCTATCACTACCTGAGATCCTGAGAAGTCCCTCCCCAGCCTTCCTGTAGGCCCCCTTCAGATACTGGAAGGCCACAATGAGGTCACCTGGGAGCCTTCTCTTCTCCAGACTGAACAGCCCCAACTCCTTCAGTCTGTCCTCATAGGAGAGGTGCTCCAGCCCTCTGATCATCCTCATGGCCCTTCTCTGGACACGCTCTAGCACGTCCACATCCCTCCTGTAATATGGGCTCCAGAACTGGACACAGTACTCCAGGTGGGGTCTCAGCAGAGCTGAGTAGAGGGGGGGAGAAGCACCTCCCTTGACCTGCTGGTCACACTTCTCCTGATGCAGCCCAGGATCTGATTGGCTTTCCGGGCTGCAAGCGCACATTGAGAGCTCATGTTGAGCTTCTCGTCCACCAGCACCCCCAAGTCTCTCTCCTCAGGGCTGCTCTCCAGCCAGAAGAGCTTGGCTACTGGCAGATGGCTTTAAATCAGCTATCACAGATCTACACTCAGGAAAATTCTTCAGGCTTTGCAAGCTAAAACAGCTAGAAAGGTTACGTGTGTTGAACCTGGGATGAAGGGCAGTGTAAGGCTCTGCTAGCTGTGTGCACCCTGCAGCAAGGCTCTGCCACATCCACAGGAAGTTTTGCACCAGGAGGTGGATGTATTTTGACAGGGCGTCACCCTGCACACAGGTGCATTCAACTGTGTAAGGAAAAGCTTTTAGCCCCTTCCTGTTTCTCCTGAGTGGAGACAAAGGCTGTTTTATCCCCATGCTGTGAATCAGATAAACAAAACACTTCCTCGACACCAGTCTTCCCAGTACTGCTCTAAGCAAAGGAAGATGTTGCGATGAGGAGTCCGAATCCTCAGCTTTACTTAGCACCTGGTGGCAGCTAATCCTAAATATCAGTATTTTGCCTAAATATAAATCTTTTGCCTACATATAAATCTTTTGCCTACATAAAAAGGTCAATGGTCCATATGCCAGACTAATACTGCTGTAACCCCTCCTGCCTCCATCACCTTCAACTGCTCTGTGGCTATACTTCTGCACCTGACTGACTTTCCTGGAGCACTCATTACAAGGTGACACACGCTTTTCCCCTCCGTAACAACCCTGCCATAGATCCTCCTCAATCCTTGGTCTCTTCTACTTTTTAATATGCCACAATCATATTGGCTTTTCTGCATGGATCCACTCCATTTAGTGCTGTCCAGGACTGCTTATCCTTAAAGATGCTCTTTTCATCCACAGGACAGACTGCATATCTTGAGAGCTGTTCTGTGTAATTTTTACACTCCATCATCTCCCACCTGGATTAGGAATAGGAGTATTAGTATTTCCACTTGCACAGAAGCACAGTGTCTGCCCAGAGAAATTAACACCTCCCAAAGACTTTGATAATAAATGTTTGTGCATGTCATGTTCCAGTACCTGCTCTCCTGAGTATGCTTTATGCTTCCTTTGCTCTGTTCTTACCCTAGGAAAATCCTCTTTCCCAGGAAGCAGAGATGATGATGTTTAGGATGCATCTTCCTGTGGCTCTGCTCCCATTATCTGTGGTTTTGCTTGCTCACAAACATGTCACAGGTGGTTTAAGGACAGCAGCAAGTGACTCACTCCATGTCCAACTCTACTGATGGATGTGTGGGACCTGAATGTCTCAGTCTCAGCCCTGCCTGCCCTTTTGGTTACTGGGTCTGCCACACACATCTGTTCTGACACACCCCAGAGATGATTTGTAGCACCCTCTGCTGAGGTCATGGAGTCCTACAAACAGTGTCCAGAGCTGCCCTGGTGCTGCAGTAGTGCCAGAGCAGCCTACAATCCAGGACTTTGGATCCTGGGAAACCTTCAAAGGGCATAAATTATGAGTGGCACTTTCAGTCCAAGTTCAGATGGACACAAGTCTCCAAACAGTCTGGAAGAGACCAGGCTGCTTTGGAAATGGGAGATTTGACTTACCAGGTGAGACCTTTCTGAGCTTTTGGAGGTTAATTAAAGCCAAACTCCTGAAGCACTAAAGGTTTCCACTCCAACTGTCACTCTTTTATGAAATCTTCCCCTTCTGGAAGCCTTTGAAAATGTAAAAACAGGCATAAAAACGCAACAGGAATAACCTCTGCAAAAGCATTGCTGTTTCCCTTGCCAAAGGGAGGACACAGCCTTTCTTTGGCAGCCAGAGCTCACACAAAGAGCAGAGCACAAGGCTCTTCCCCATGTGCTGGGCTATGCCTTAGCTGCCTGCGTAAGAAAATCTGTGAAAATGAATACTGGGCTTCCACCAGTATTTGGGGGCTCCCACCTGCTATGGCAATGCTTTGGTTTACAACTGAGTATCAGCAAAGGAAGTAATGCCCCTGCTCCACACAGAAGGATGATGCCATCCCATGAATGAAATTACCTTTACCCAAGCCCTTCCCCCAGCCTTCCCCTGGTGAGTAGGGCTTGTTCATTGAAGGGTTTCAGCAGGGACATGTTGGAAAGGATCCAGCTGTCTTATGCAGATGACACATAAACTGAGTCCTGCTTCCTGTCCTACGCTCTCCACTGTGCACCAGGAGGTTCTGTCTCCTTCTCGGAGGTTGTGGCAGCTTTGCCCATGTCAACAGTAAATCCCAGGGCTTCATTCTGGGCTGAACACTCTTCAACCTGAGTCTGAGTGGACTACAAACTCCATTTCTCCTCTTTCATTGTTTGTCAATAACTGGAGAGGCTGAGGGAGCTGGGGTTGTTTAGCCTGGAGAAGAGGAGGCTCAGGGGAGACCTTACTGCTGTCTACAGCTACCTGAAGGGAGGTCGTAGCCAGGAGGGGGTTGGTCTCTTCTCCCAGGCAACCAGCACCAGAACAAGAGGACACAGTCTCAAGCTGTGCCAGGGGAAGTTTAGGCTCGAGGTGAGGAGGAAGTTCTTCACTGAGAGAGTTGTTATCCACTGGACTGGGCTGCCCAGGGAGGTGGTGGAGTCACTGTCCCTGGAGGTGTTCAAGAGGGGATTGGACATGACGCTTGGTGCTGTGGTCTAATAGTCCTGAGGTCTTGGGTGACAGGTTGGACTTGATGATCTTTGAGGTCTTTTCCAGCCTTGTTGATTCTATAATTTTGATATGTTAAATCAGGTCTGAGAGACTACTGAGTCATGTTTTTCCTTCCCACTAGCAGAACTAATGAATACTGGCAGACTGTGGTCCTCCCAGTGGTTTCTTCTTCTCACCATCGATGTGAACTACTGTTACCAGTTATGTGGGATCACAAGCTTGTTCAAAATCTGCCAGATCCCCACTCTTACTTGAGTTGTGTTCTCTCCCTCCCTCCCTCCCTCCCTCCCTCCCTCCCTTCCTCCCTTCCTCCCTCCCTCCCTTCCTTCCTTCCTTCCTTCCTTCCTTCCTTCCTTCCTTCCTTCCTTCCTTCCTTCCTTCCTTCCTTCCTTCCTTCCTTCCTTCCTTCCTTCCTTCCTTCCTTCCTTCCTTCCTTCCTTCCTTCCTTCCTTCCTTCCTTCCTTCCTTCCTTCCTTCCTTCCTTCCTTCCTTCCTTCCTTCCTTCCTTCCTTCCTCCCTCCCTCCCTCCCTCCCTCCCTCCCTCCCTTCCCTTTTTTTTTTTTTACAACAGATCTGCAACTGATGGAAGGATTCATATTTTTTGCTAGCATCACAGATATTGCAACCAGATTGCTTTCCAAGCTTGTGTGGGCCTAGGCATAGATTCTCACTCTGCTCCAGAACCACATCTCCATTAACTCCCTTTCCAATAATTTCTTCCACTCCCAGAAAAGGTCAAATTTAGTGCAAGTGTGTGCAGACACACTTGTATAGCAAAAACAACCATTTCTTGCAATGTTCTTTGCATGTTTCCAAACTTGATAACTTTCCAAAGAACAGGTCTTCAAACCCCTGAAGCCACCAAGCTGTGTTCCCTCTATTTTCCTTCGGGTCCTCCTTTGTGCCCAACCTATACTTTAAGAGCAGCACTCCTTATGCATCTGAAAGCTATGCTCCCACAGTGTGTACCAGAAAGATGGGCCATGTGTCCTAGTGACCTTCTGCAATGCAGAGTTAATACATGCTGCATGGACAGCAACCCTCCCAACTGGAAGGAATGAGCCTGGGAGTGCTCTCTATGGGGCTATCCTACATGGCCAGCTCGACCCCCAACGAATGTTCAGCTCTGGGATCTGCAGGGTGACAAGGCAGTGGCCAAGGAAACACAGGCACTAAAAATAGGCTTTTTGTGGTAGGTTCTGACCACATTTATTAGCAAGCCTGTGCTCCAGCTGACCACAAGGTCAGCTTCCAAGAGCCTGGCCATAATTCATTCTGTGTCTGGGCAGGAAATCTACTTGAGCTCAGAGGGTAGTCCAGTAATAAAGAAACATGTTCCAGAACCTGGGGCTAATTTTGCTGTTTTCTTTTACTCTGCAGTCAGAGAACCTTTCTGGAGATGCCTCTTGTGCAAGGAGGAGAAAAAAAAAAAAAAAAAAAAAAAAAAAAGCCAGGAGCTCTGGGACAGATGGAGGAAAACAGAGGGTGAAAATGTTTGGGCCTGTTTGAGTCTGGGGTTCTTCTTATCAGACAGACTGAATTTCACTATGTGGGGTAGAGAAGCAGCAAGGGGGATCCCAGACCTCGATGAGCTCTTAAATGACCTAGCAGCACACAGCAGAGTTTGATGGTGTATCACTGTAGCTGGGGTGAGTTGCCATCTCCATTACTTCCCTGAAGCTGTAAGACAGCAGGGATGATGGAAAAGCAATGGGGAAATAACTAGGCTAATGAATGACCAGGGATGGAGTTGATAGACTTTCCTTGCAAAGGCATCAGAGGGCAACTTGAACTACAGCCAGGTTGTTCTCCTGGCCAGCATGGCATAGGCCAGCACATCAGCTGCCAGCAGATGCAGCAATCCCACCAGGATGATGCTGGTCTCCAGTGGATACCATGCACTTGGACTAGCTTAGATCTGAGAAGGAATTAGCAAGGCAAATGAGGCAAAGATCAGATGCCTGGCCTTGAATGGCAGCCTTCAGAATGATTTAAGCAGGCTCTGTCTCACAGAGAGACTCAGATCCTAATCCCTGCACATAAGCTGCTGGCACTGGGCCCTTCAAGTGAGGGGTGATGTGTCCCCCAGGAGTCAAGTTGATTCACCTGCTGGGTACATGAACTGCCTACAGAAGTGATAATGACTGCTGGAGTGGGGGCAGAAGTACAGGCAGCTCTGCTCTGCCATGGGTGCTGCCATCCAGAGGTGCCCACACCTTCAGCAATGCCATCCCCTGCTGCCCAGGTGTTCATGTCTTTTCTTGCAGCTTCAAGGCAGGTCCCTCTACTCATGACATACCTAGGGACTGAGATTTTCCAGATACAGACAGCTCCTTCAGTACACTATGGGAATACCACCATCCTCATTCAGCCTGAGGACAGGCTGAGCTAAGACCCCAGACTTTGACTGCACTGAGCAAACAGTGACAACATCCTTCCAATGCCAAGACACATCTTTTGTGGATCTAGCATCATCTCTCAGTTCTGGATCTCCAAGCTCTTCACAGAGAAAATTAAACCCATTTTGGCTTCAAGAAGGCTTGCAAAGAGTAAGGGACATTGGGGCAGGCAAAAGCTACCACAAACCTTGCTTCCTAATTGGAGGGAGGTTCTGGAAATACTTCCAAACGAGCTCACATGCTGAACAAGGCTGCAGTCTGGAGTGAGGCTGGTATTTCAGCCAGCTGGATAATGAGAACATCCAGAGTTAGAAATTATTTTAAAATGTAATTGCTAATGGGAAATTAATTGTTAATGGGGAACTATCATGGCAGGGGGCGTTCCCAGAGCGGCCCCACAGGGATCTGCTCTTGGCCAATTGCTAATCACACGTCTTATCAATTATCTGGAAGGCAACATAGAACTGTTGTTGGCAAAGTTTGCCAATGACACAAGGCTGGTGTATCTATGGGAAGGACAGGTCCACTGCACACAAAGCTCTGGAGCAGTTAATATACTAGCTTTCCCTCAGCATGGGCATGTGCTTTGTGCAGCCTAACACAAGTCCATTCATCTCTAGTGGAGGAATGTAGGTCAGACACACAGAAGGCAGGGCTGCCTCCTGGAGAGGACAAAGCTGATAAAGTCTTGGCAGGAGCCACCCAGACATGAAGTGTCATTGTGCTGTGATGAGAGCAAAACTTGGCCCAAGACACAAGGTGGTGTCATGGCGGGGGGTGGGGGGAAGGTGCTGTGTAGTAACAAGACCAAGCTTTCTCCTACACTGGCTCCAGCCCATCCTTTGCAGTAAGCGCATACCACCTCCCAGCCAGCTGCTCAGCACACACACACACACGCAGTCCCTTTGACCTTATGTTCCCCAGTGAGTGCCTGTGCCTTGGCAATTACAAAAATTCCCAAACACTCTGTTGCACATGCATCCTACCCTGGGGAACGGGTGGAAATACAAACAGCATATGACATATGTTAGTCCTGTCGCTTAATGCATGACTGAAGGGTGCTCCCACAGCATGGTGAGAGACGAGAGGAGAAGAGAGAGAGGGGAAGGAGGGAGGACAGAGGGGAGGATCTTCTGTTTATATATTTGGAGACACTACTTCTGCAGCACAGGGTGACTGGATACACATCTCCCCTGCACACCCACAGGCACAAGACCAAACCTCAAAACCCGGGTACATCACACCTGCACACATTAGACCCATCACACCACTTGTATCCAGGCACCTTAACTGAACAGCTTCTGCACAACAATCAAAACCTACTCATATGTCTGGAAACAAACCTCATGTTCTTGTGTGAATCTTTGAACTGTCTTCTACACATAAAACCCAGAGAACAGCCTCAAAAGCAAAGCAACTGGTTTAACCCTGCAGTCAGGCAGATGCTCTGGGCAGTTGCATGGATTGGTTGATGTGGGAGGGAGCAGAGTCCAGAAGGAGCTGGTTGCACCTCCATCAGCCAATAAATGCCACATGGAGAAGGTCAGACAATGAGGGTAGGGGAGAGGGACACACCTGCAGTTAGCTTCTCTTTGAAAAGGCCATTTGCATGGCCTTGCTGTGCATTTTGAAGGCTGTTTACTGGCCCAGGCTTTCTCTTAGCTGAAATGTGGGCAGCATGTCTAATGAGGCAGTCTAACGTGCAGACTGGAGCTCCTGAGAGGCTTTGTGCAGAACCGATTGCAAAAGATTAGCGCCAGGACTTAAGAGAGCAAGAGGGAAGGGAAAGTAGTGAAACAAAATCTTTCTTTTCCTTGGTTGAGGAACAATGGGGGCTAATTGCTTGTTGCTAGTGAGAAGGAGGAGATAGTAGCTTCAATAAATTAACCCAGGCATGTGGCATCTGAAATGCATTCATTTCCAGAGACGTTTATCTCTTTGTCTCCTCTCCTGGGTGAAAACATAATTATTGTTTAAACGTGAGTTAATCCAGCAAGGTGAGGATCAATAAAGCAGAATTACTCCTCTCTTAAAAGCAGCAAAATCTCAGTCTGGGATAGATGTGGACATAGCTCTGGCAGAGCTGAGGGATGGGGAAGATGCTTTCATTGTGGCAGGAGCCTGGGAAAACATAGTTCTCCCTTTCCAGGACTGCTGCAGCACTTGGATCTACTGTGAACAGCTAAGCCTTGTAACAGGCAGTCACAACAATGAATAGAAAGAACTGCAGCCCCCCAAGGGCCTGTACACTTTGTGGCCTGACATGTGGTTAGCCATCTCCACCATGTATGCTCTTCCCACATACAGAGCTTTGGCAAAGCTCCAGGGCTCCTGCTGTGGCCTCTCCTTTGAGGGTGCCTGAGATTCATGTTCTGGCCTCTCTTTTGAGGGTACCCATGTTCTGGAAGGGAGAGGGTTCTGCACCACAGGGCCACACACCAGCACTGTTCTCACACAATGGAGTCCCTGGCCAACCAAAGGTACAAGTGTCACAGCAGGCAGCATTGCTTCCGTGCTCTGCTGAGCTTTCCCCATTGCATTCCTCCACTCTGAAATGAATTGGCAGCAACCACTGCCTGGAAAAGTAAACACTGGACAGAAAACTGAGCTACTCATGGTGATGGGGAGGACAACAGGTGCTCATGCATGGTCTTCAGCCAGTGCTGCTTCCTCTGTCTGCTCCCATTTTTCTTGCAGCTCCTGTCCAGCCCTTTGTACTGGCTGGGAGCCTTGGGGATGGGGACAGCCCTGTGACAACCCAGAGCAATGCCTACCTCTGGATCCAAGCTGCCACCTATCTGGCAGCCTTCTTTGAAGCTGGCTTGCTTTTAGTGCTCCCCATGCACTGTGGGGACATCCAAGGACCACTTGTTCAGAGAGTCCAGGAGCATGGTCAGACATCACCTTGCACTAACCTGTTCAGGCAGCTAATCATAGAATCATGGAATAGGAGGGTCTGGAAAGGGCCTCTAGACATCTTTGAGCCCAACCACCCTGCCAAAGAAGGGTCACCTAGAGCAGATCACATAAGAATGCATTCATGGCTGTTTTGAAAATCTCCAGGGAAGGAAACTCCACAGCCTTTCCGGATGGCCTGTTCCAGTGCTCCATGTACTAGCCCCATAGTAAAGAAGGTTTTCCTTGTATTGAGGTGGAACTTCCTGTGTTCCAGTTTGTGTCCATTGCCCCTTGTTCTATCACAGGACACCACTGAAAAGAGCCCAGCCCCATCTTTACAATCTCCACCCTAAAGGTGGATAAGATCCCCTGTCAGTCTTCCTTTCTCCAGGCTAAAGGGCTTCAGGTCTCTCAGCCTCTCTGTAAGAGAGATGCTCCAGTCCTATCAAGATAACTCTCCAGATGTGGCCTCACTAGGGCAGAGTAGGAGCAGAGGAGGACCTCGACTGACCACAAGGGCACATTGCTGTCTCATGAATTGTGCACCAGAGTCCAAGGTCCTTCTCCATAAAGCAGCTTTCCAGCAGCTCAACCCCTAACCTACACTGATACATGGGGTTATTTCTTCTAAGGTGCAGGACTCTACACTTATCCTTGTTGAACTTTATTAGCTTCCCCTCTGCCCAGGTCTCCAGTCAGTCCAGATCTCATGGCAGCACAACCTTACAGTGTGTCAGCCACTCCTCACAGTTTCTTAGCATCAGCAAACTTGCTGAGGGTACACTCAGTTCCTTTACCCAGGTCACCGCTGGGGAACACTACTAGCTACAGGTGTCCAGTTGGACTCTGCACCCTTGGGCACAACCCTCTGAGCAATGTTGCTTAGCTATTTCTCAATCCTCTTCTTTGTCCTGCCTTCTTACCCACACTTTTTCAGGTTACCTGTGAAGATGTGATAGGAGACAGTGACAAAAGCCTTGCTAAAGTAAAGGCAGACAGCACCTACTGCTCTCCCTGCAACTACCCATTCAGTCACACCATCATATAATGTTATTGAATTAGTTAAACATGATTTCCACTTGGTGTATCTATGCTGACCACTGCTGCTAACTTTGTTTTCTTCCATGTGTTTAGATGTGATCTCCAGAATGAGCTGTTCCATCACCTTTCCAGGGAAGGAGGTGAGAAACTTGCGTTCTGCAGGTCTGTGGAGGCTCTCCTCCCCTCTACTCTGCCATGGTGAGACCACACATAGAGTACTATGTCCAGCTTTGGGCTCCCCTGTTCAAGAGAGTCAGAGATCTGCTGGAGAGAGTCCAACAGAGAGCTATGAGGATGACTGCAGGAGTCAAACATCTCTCCTATGAAAACAGACTGAGAGAACTGGCACTGTTTAGGCTTGAGAAGAGAAGGCTGAGAGGGGATCTAATAAACACCTATAAATACCTGAGGTGTGGATGTCAGTACGAAGGTGCCGCTTTTCAGTGGTGCCCAGTGATAGGACAAGGAATAACAGATGCAAGCTAGAACACATGAGGAGAAAATTCTTTACAGTGAGGGTGATGGAACACTGGAACAAGCTGCCCAGAGAGGGTGTGGAGTCTCCTTCACTGGAGACTTCCAAAACCCACTGTAAGAGACTAAATCTTGTCTTTCTTGATGTGAATCAACAAAGAAAAAAATCACCTTTGCTCCTGTCCCAGATGATAGCTGCCAAAGGAGGGGATGGTGAAAAGACCCTCAGGCAATAGAAATGTGTAGTGGGCCACTGGTTAATGACTCTCTGGAAAGTGCATAAAGATCCTCTTTACCCATCAGCTACCCAGGAAAGGGAGGATGGTGAAAAGTACAATGGATTCACCACCTGGACACATACCTAAAAAACCCTGTGACTAAAAAAATATGTATAAAAGACCTGAGAAATGCCTGCTCAGGAGAAGCAAATACAAGGAGAGAAAAGGACAAACACAGGAGAAAAGGCATCATCATGTAGCCTGGAGGCAGCAGACCAGGAGGAACCTTCTCTCTGTGTCCCAAGTTCTGCCTGCTGCAACTCATGAAGACAGACACATGTTGGAGGCTGCTCAGAAAAGGACTTGGACTTTGGGATCTCTCCTGCTCCTCCTCCAGGGAAGACAGCACAAGCCAAAAGGGACGACATTTCATCCAAGCCGATGTGGCAGTACCATTCCTTGGACCCAAACCATCTTGAGGGGGTGGGAAGTGTGGTAATATAATTCCTTTATTCTTCTCTCTCTAGCTCCATTTCCCCCTGCTCTCTCTCTCCCTTCTACTGTTCTGTTCACTTTATGCTGTTAATAAATAGCCTTGCTGTTAATATTTTGGCCTCATAACACAGAATATTCAAAGAGAACTGAATTTCTTTACCTCTCTGTACCAAGACACCCACTTGGATGCATTGCTGTATAGCCTGCCTGAGGTGATCCTGCTTTGGCAGGGTGATTTGACTTCATTTGTGGAGGTCCCTTGCAACCCCTAACATTCTGTGATTCTGTGATTCCTGGTTCCTCCTTCTTGCCCTTTTTTGAAGACTGGAGTGACACTGGCTTTCTTCCCATCCTCAGGCACCTCTCCCATTCTCCATGATCTTTCAAAAATGATGGAGATTGGCACAACAACATCAGCTAGGTCCCTCAGTACTTGCAGGTGCTTCCCATCAGGGCCATGGATTTGTGTTTGTGCAGTTGGCCCATATGATCTCTGACCCAGCCCTCATCAACCAAGGGAAAAATCTTCTTTCCACCAGGCTTTCTCTCTTAATTCTAGGGTCTGGGATTCCTGAGAGCTGGACTTAGCAGTAAGGGCTCCCACTTAATTCAGCAATGGGCCCACGTTTTTCCTATTCTTCCTTCTGCTACTGATGCATTTGAACCCCTTCTTGTTCTCTTTTACTTCCTCTGCCAGATTTAATTCTAAGAGGATCTTGACCTTGCTTGTTTCATTTCTACATTCCTATAATCCTCCCACATGACCCATCTCTTTTTCTACGTACTGTGAACTGCTTCCTTCCATATGATTTTTTTTCATCATCTCTCTGCTCATCCGTGTAGGTCTCTGGCCTCCTCTACTCAGTATTTTACTCACAGGAGTGCACCTATCTTGAGCTTAGAGGAAGTTATGTTTGAATATTAACCACCTCTCTTGGTGCCACCCCCAACCTTTTAGAGTCTTGGCCCATGAGATTCCCCCAAGCAGGTCTTTGAAGAGGGCAATGTTAGCCCTCCTGAAGTCCAGGACTGCAATCCTACTTATTCCTCAGTTTCTCCCTCATGTGATACTTAACTCCACCATGTTGTAATCCCTTAAAGTCTCATCTCTTTACTCCCTGCTTCAAATTTTGCCCAGCACATTGCCTTTTTGTTAAGTTGAAGAGCACTGAGGTGGCTGTTCAAAGAAGCCCTGTGCCAGCTGCCCCAGTTAGACTGGTTCTCCAGATAAGCACACTGTCAATGCAACATCAGCAATCCCACCCACACTGAGCACACTGTGAGTCTGCCAGAGCCACCCAGCATGAGGGGCTAAGCACTGGGAGATGGCTGGTTTAGCAGCAATAGAATTAGCTATGAGCATACCATGCAACTCCCAGCTGATGGCAGTGCTGGTTGCTCCAGTGGAACTTATGGTCCAACACAGCTGCCTCAAAAAAGCTGAAACCAAAGACTCTATGCTGGAAGCAATTCCCATTTGATGGCTTGAGCTACTCTGGGGGTGAACACACAAACTGAGAAACTAGCGAAGTTTCTCTTCAGAGGTGGCATCCCCTGCATGCAACCAGGCATTCTGCCCCATCCAAATACCTCAGGGATGGTGAAACAAGGGGCTGTGCCATGGGAGTGTCCCCCACAAACACCCTTTTCCACTGTCCTTCTGCCATTCCTTGCAGCAGGACACCCAGAACCCACTCCTGAGCCAGCATATTAAAGCCATACCCTGTGATGGCTCCACTCTCCCACCACACAGTGCCCACCCCTGTGGGTAGCTGGAAGTGGTGGTGTCCAGTGGGATGGTGCAAATGCAGCTTTCAATGGAGCTCTGCAGCCTGAAGGAGGAAGAGTACCCAAATCTGCTGACCTCTCGGCCCCCCTGCCCTCTGAACATTGGGGAGCATCCCCAGCCAGATGCACCCTTCACTCAGCAAGCTCCAAGCAAAAGGGGTAAAGGTGAGCAGCAGAGGAGTTAATGCATGGGCCCAGTGTTGCTTTTATTAATTCATGTGGCACTTTGCAGGATGGTCCAGTAATCACCGGGGTACATGTGAAAGCCAGGAGGGGGTGGCCAGGCTCCCTGCACCGTGCTCGTGCTTGCTTAACAGCTTGTCACACCCTCCTCACTCAAGTATTCAGTGCTAATGCATCTTTTAAAGTGCTTCATGAGCTATTAAAGTCGAGCGTGTCTCAAGTGCATGATAAATGGACTTTATGTCAGTGCCTTCCCCCCACTCCACCCAGTCCCTGCCATCAGTGTGATTAATCCATCTTCCCTTCCCACTTTGCAGTGCTTTCCCAGTCCAAGTGCCTGGATGGTGGAAGCTGAGCCCTCTGGGTTGGCTGGTGAATGGAGGCTACAACGGTGCACGGGGGTGATCTTGGAGGGGAAAGAGGTACACTGCTTGGATCTCAAATGTGGGACAGATGCTCTCCAACTTCACCTGCAGCCTCCCAAGGCTGAGCACAGAAAGCTGCTGCTTCAAAGTCCCTGCCCAGAGCAGCACCTAGATGTTTCAGAGAGGTGCTCGAAAGTGACACATGGTGCCCCTGGGAAACATATTGCAGACAGTCCTGAAGTGCCCCACCCCCAGCTCTTACACCCCATTTTCCCCACACTCTTTTTTATGTCCTGCAGTACAGAGCAGCCACTCTGACTCCTGCACATGGGGAAAGCACTGCCCCTCTCTGTACATCCTGTTCACATACCCGTTGATGCATAGGTCTCAGCAGCTCAGATTTCCAGCTAGTGCCCTAGACATCTCCTGCTCAGATGCAGCCAGACAGGGGTAAAATGATGGACATAGAAGCAGAAAGGTTATGTTGCCAAATCCCTGAATCCTGCTGGATTACAGAGCAGAAGGTGACAGCTGTTGCAGGGTGGCTGCCCAGGTGTCTTACCTGGGCCCATGCTCTCTGCACCAGTATGCAATTGCCAGCAGTGAAATGTGTGGTCCTGACCAGTGTTGGTAGGAAGCAGAGTTTATTTCTCTGTCTAGACAACATATTCCAGCTATGTGTAAACCTGGAATACGTGGCATTTCTGTATTTTGTGCATCTCCCTGTACAACAGGTCTGGGCTGGTGTCCCCATAGCACAAAGAGAAGCATCACAGTGCATCCCAGAATGCTCTGGCAGCCTTGGCACTGGGTTCTTCAAGGCTTCCCAGGCAGCAGTGCTGCAAGCACAACAGGAACCAAGCAGCATTGCTTCTCTGCAGGAAGCATCTCACCACCACAAGCAACACACAGCCAGTACCCAAATGCTTCAAGCAGGTGCCCTGGGAAGGTGCTGGGAATGCTCCTGCCACACCACCCACCAAGTTCCTTCCACATCCAGAAAATGGCTGTCCTCATGTGATGGAGATGTGCTGCCAGCTGCCACAAAGCCCATAAGCTTCATGTTCAAGCTGGCAGCTTCTAGCAGTATAAATCCACCCAACTGGATTTAGGGCAGCTCAGCTGTGCACACTGGCTGGGTTCCTCAATCCGACAGAGCCCATGGATGCACAGGTGACTTTATTAGCATTAATCATCAAAATTCCCTTCTATAATCCACTGAAAGCAACTGAAGACATGCTTACTGCCAGGAAAACCAGGGAGTTTGGGAGATCACAGAATCACCAAGGTTGGAAGAGACCTCAAAGATCATCAAGTCCAACCTGTCACCCAAGACCTCGTGACTAATCCCTCACTCTGTCCCGTATTTGCAGTGCTGCCACAGCAGATGACCCCACAATCACAGAATCACAGAAAACATCTGGTTGGAAGAGAAAGATCATCCAGTCCAAATTTCAACCCATTTTAGGGTCAATCCTAAACCATGTCCCTAAGCACCAGGTCCACCTGCTACTTAAATATCTCAAGGGACAGTGTCTTGACCACTGCCCTGGGCAAACCACTCCAATGTTTGAGAACCCCTTCAGTGAGGAAACATTTCCTAACATCCAGCCTGAACATCCCCTAGCACATTTCCTCCAGTCCTGTAGCTTGACACCAAGGACCATCTGTGGTGAAGGCACATTATGCCCAGAATTATGCCCCAGATACTGAAACTTATCCCAGCGTGTGTGGACACATCCCCCTCCTTTCCTGAGAGGAACAAAGACCAAGGTGTCAGCCAGGTGGCACAAACTACTACATGCTAATACCGAGTATGGGCATAATTCTAGCTTCACGTTTTCCATAGGCTAAAGTTGGTTGTTTATGAGAGTGCACACTGGTCAAATCCACACCAACTTGTAAACAAGTTGCCCTCTTTCTTTTTGCCCTCGCTGCCAAGCTTGTTACTTTTGTGCTTAAGCCTTTGATGCAGCCATTGCTAATAAGTCTTCTCACTTCCACATGCAAGCAAACTAGTGGCCTCTGCACGATGAGGAGAAGCCAGCATCCAGGCAGGCCTGTCATGCCTCAGCCCTGAGAGTCTCCAGAGGAGGGACCCTTGCTGAAAGCCTGAGACGCTACAGCGTTGTATTGCTAACCCCACCAGTCAGAAGAAGAGCCTACTGTGTCTTCAAGAGGACTGGCCCCCAAGAGTAAGACTGCCCAGATGACGGGGAAGGGACTAGCTGAGTCCGGCAGTTCTAATGTCTGCCTCAGCCTTAAAGCAGCAGACTGATGAGCTACAACCGTGTGTACTGGCTTGCATAATGCAGGAGCAGTGCATAGCCACTTGCCTGCATGATCCTGCTGTTGCGGGAGAGGAGCCACCACTTCTGCCCCTCCATGCCCCAGGGAAACCAAGAGCACCATCCGTGCCTGTGCTCCAAAGCCAGGACCACTCTGAGAGGGTCCTGCCCACTCCTTCGAGCCAAGCAAAGGGGAAGCAGCCGCTCCGCACAGCTGCTCCGCACAGCCGCGCCTCTTACCTGGGGTCATCCACGCCGTCCCTAAAGCCCCTTGCCGCAGGGCCAACCCCATCTACTGGCCCTGCTAAGCCGACCCCGCAGGACCACTCCCTGCTGTCTGGAGGGAGCCACCTGAGTCCTGCAAAGGGAGCCTGCCTGCCGGCTAGCCTACGTTCTGCCTCCTCTCCACTGCCATGGGAGGGAAAAGGTTGCCCCCATCGTCACTGTCTGGACCAGCCCAGGAGCCAGCCCCAGCAACAGCAGCCTGCTGCAGCCTAGCACCTAACCTCTCTACAAACAAAGGACACAGTGTACCTTCCACATGCTTTCCACTCGCAAACGCTCAGTTCAAAGCACCCGCCCCTAGCAGCATAACATTCCCAGCTCAAGCCTCTGAGACATTGTAATACCCTCTGTATATAGTTAAGCAGCCGCCAACGTCCTGTCGGGGCGTCACCTGGTGGACAAGTGGCACAATTGCACCCTTTTAATAGACATTATTTCTGTAAATATTCTAATTGGGTCCAAATTGTAAATACTAAACCACTTATCGGATGTATTTCACAATCGTGCACTAGAATCTGTACATAAAATAGTGATGCATATGTTATTAATAATTTAAATAATTAATGAAAGCAATATTTATATAGTTAATATTTCATATTAATAAATTAATAACCTCTTCATCACACCATCTTGCTCCAACCTCCCTTCTGGTAGTTGTAGAGAGTGATGAGGTCTCCCCTTAGGCTCCTCTTCTCTAGACTGAACAACCCCAATTCCCTCAGACACTCCTCGCTGGCCACAGTGTTTCTAATACAAGCCAGGATGCCATTGGTTTTCTTGGCCACCTGAGCACACTTCTGACTCATATTTGGTTGACTTGGTACTTGGCCGTGTTAAACTTCATACAATTAGCCTTGGCCCATCAGTCTAACCTGTCCAGGTCCTTCTGCAAAGCCTCCATACCCCCTAGCAGATCAGCACAGTCACACAGCTTGGTGTCATCTGCAAATTTTCTGAGGATGCATTCGAACCCCCATCCAGATCATTGATAAAGATATTAAAGAGGACAGGCCCCATTACCAAACCCTGGGGGGCACCACTAGTGACTGGGTGCCAGCCAAACTGAACTCCATTCACCACCACCCTTTGGGCCTGGCCTCCCAGTCAGTTCTTACTCCAATGCAGAGTGCACTTATCCAAGCCTTGTGTCATGAGTTTCTGAAGGAGAAAGCCGAGGGAGACAGTGTCAAAGGCTTTAGTACAGTGGGACTCAATTGTCCTTCATCCCCCAAAACTCCTTCTTCTGCCTAGATTTGTAATCCATATATGCAGTCCTCCAACCATCAATGCCACAATGGCTCTAATATGTAGCCTCTCTAAAGCCATTACTAAGGTAAACCCTGAATTCTTCACTCCACTGGAGGGGGATCAGATAGTAGTGGTGAGCACAGATGTGTGGTGGCAATGGGGATCAAGTCACCCCAAGGACACAACAGCAGGATGAGGCATCCTTTATAGTCATGGGGTAGGGTGTTTGGGATATCAGGCTCATGCTTCATCCCATCTGTTCATCCCTTCATGACCAGGTTGCACAGTGTAGTATGCAGAAAAGGTGGGGTGAAGGGGCCCAGGCTGTAGTGGCACCCTGGGACACAAAAGGATGTGAACAGGGCTCAGGCCACCAGCTGGGGGAATGCAGTATGTCCAGATGCCACAGTAGTGGGCATGAGGGGACATGTGCCATAGAGAAAAGTGGCAACATCAAGAAATGTAGTATCAGACAAGCCCACAGTGCACATGGCTTGCTCCAGGAGAGAGGATGAGGAGCAGCATTCTTATTTTTCAGGATCCCTCAAGGTGAGAGATGTGTAGACTCACCCTGCTGGCTGTGTCTCTGGGCATACACCACCACCACCACGGCGAGCACCATGCAGCAGGCTGATGGGACAGAGTTAGCCATCTGTGGAAGAAAACATAGGTAGGACTGATCAGGATTTGCCCTTAGGAGGCCTTGCACGTGGCATGCCAAGAGCTGGTCACTCCCGGGAAGCCAAATGGTGTGATGGGACTGAAAGGAGACAGATGTGAAGCACAAACTTCATGTCAGCCACAGGGAAACTTGCTGCAAAGTGAAGCATTTTGCTGGCACGTGTTTCATTATCCAACAGCCTGTGGCACTTTCCACAGGAGGTGCCAACACAACTAGATGCCTGCATGTGATGACATGCCTTGCAGAACTGCTGTTACTTTCCTAATCTCATTTTCAACATTTCTCCTAAGAAAGTAAAACCCTGGGCTGGGCTCTCCTTGGCGGCTGCAGCATCACCACAGAAGCAGACACTGCCTGCAGGTAGGTTGCAGATGTGTTTTGAAGAGATGGGAGCACACCCAGGAACTTCACAGCAGCATTTGGTGCTTAGGATATGCAAGATGCAAGCATCTGCTGCTTGCTCCTCAAGTGTGGAGCCTTCAGCTAGCACTGAATGCTGTGCTGTCTGCCACCCTGATGCAAGAGCAGCAGCATTTCTGGGCATGCCAGATACAGCATAACCCTCACTGGTGTTTTTGCAGTGACCCACAGGTGAAGCATGCTGCCTCAGCCACCTGCCATCAACACCCTGATGGGCTGCAGCAAGCTGCAATCTTTCTGGGCGGGAAAAGGGCAGAAGCTGCTCCATCCTAATGATTCATGCCATATCCCAGGGGATGCTGACACACAGGGAGGTGTGCTAAGAAAGCAGGTGGGTGGAGATACCCTGATTTTTAGGGACAAACCAGAAACATCCTCCTTGCTCTAATGAACCTCCCTAGCAATGGAGAAAAGGCAGAGCAACAACCACAAGGATGCCCTGCACATCTCTGCAAGGTTTGGAGATGCCCAAGCTCTCCTTGTGCAACGAGAGCTGGTAGTGGAGCCTGGAGCTGAGAGGGAGCTGTTTGGGACAGCAATGGTGATGCAGGCCCACCCAGCAGGAGGTAAATAGCACCATACCTGGAAAGCAAATTACACCTTCAAAGCATTTAAAGCTCTCTAATCTCCAGCACCATACCAGTAATGCACAAAGGATTGCCTTTTAAACTAGAACACCAGTATGGACTCGTTAGCCAGGTGGCATACATTTAAACCCAAATAAAGGGGGAGCTTTATTCGCCTGAGGTAAAAAAAACAGCGAAACTATTCTGTTACCCCGCGTGGCTTTTGCAGGATCCCAGACAGCCTCGGGTTTCCTACAGGACACAAGCCTTTGCAGGACTGGAAGAGAAGGCAAGAGCTGATGGGAGGTTATCAGTGGCAGATTTTGGGGTGCAGCTGGATCACCGTGGCCTCAAATGACCCTCAGAGGCAGGAATGTTGGGGCAGACAAGGAATCTGAAAAGAGGGAACCTGAAGATGGGGAGAGAAGGGATCCACAGCCTTGATGCTGAATTGCCAGTGCTGAGGTTTGGCCAGGAGTGCTGGCAGTGAAAGGCATCCCTATGACCCTACGGCTGCATAGTGCAGACAGACCAGCCCCAGACCCTGCTCCCAGCCCAGTCCCAGCCCTCCTGAATCACCTTGAGCAAATCATTGTCATGGCCTCCCTATGCCTCAGTTTCCTTGCCTGCAAAACAGAGATAAGGTGACCTCCCTCTGAAACCTCTGAGGGAGGAACTCTAAGTGCTAATTACATTATCTTTCTTCCTGCTGCTTCTCACCTGCTCCTCTTTTTCCATGTGCCTGCTCTCCATTTTGCCTCCTCCATGTGTTCCCACCATGCCGACAGCAGAGCTTCCCTGGTGCTACCCAGCTGTACACTAGCTGTGATCACAAGTGGCAGCTCAGCTAAAGGGTGATGGCCAGGACCTAAGGCAGGCAGTAATGCCACATCCCATGGCCATGTGGTACATAGGATCCCAAGCAGCTTGTGAGCTGCAGGCAAACAAGGAGCCAATTCTCCCTACCAATGAATATTCCCTCCCTACAGCCCTAGAAGCTGGTGGGTGGTACCAGGAATTGAAACAAGCAAGGAAATGCACCAGGACAGGAGTCCTTCCGTGGTACCCCCAGAAACGGCAGCCATCCTATCTCTGAGGACAATGGCAATGACAGGAGGCAGGACAGGAGCCCCTCTGATACCCTGCATTTTGAAGTGTGGAGTTTGCTTGCTGCAGCCTTCAGTTTGGCTCATGACTGTGCAACCATCATGCTCTGTGTCTCGGTCCTGCCAGAGAGCAAAGCCACCTGTCCTCCACTGCTGCTCTGCATCTTACTGGTGGTTAAAATAATTGCTGCTGCTCCTTCTCACATCCCTGGCAGCCTCACCCAGGACCAGCCCACAGTGGAGACAGGCACCTCAATTGCATGGCAAGGGATGGCGCTTGTCACAGAACTGGCAGTCTCAAGGGTGATGCTGTTTGCTGCAGGCTGAAAAAGAGTGAGCGAAGGGACCCAGACAAGTTCCCTGGGGTCTCTATGGCGTGGCCAGATCACAGACAGGGGCTCCCAGTGCTGGTACAGAGATTTCACTGCTCAGCTTCTTTCACAGTACACAACCTCATTTCTTCCCTAAAATGAGCCCTGCCATCAGGCAGTAGACAGAGCCCAAGCTATTTTACTGTGAAAATCTAGCCAGAAACCCATTTTTTTCTCACTTGAATTACAGTTTCCCATGCAGTATTTGCTTTGTTTGCCTGTTTTGCCCAAAGCCATGTTGATTTTTTTTTTAAAAGCACATAACAAAACCTTATAATTTCTGCAGATGCTTCTCATGCAAATTTCCAGTTGCTGTATTTGCTCATTTAATGGTTTCTCTATCAATAGCCAGCACCCCAGCACACAAGCACATGGGCCACTGAGCAGCAGCTCACCAGGTGTGCAGCTTCCTCTGGACTGTGTCCTTGCTTCTGCAGGGATCAGCTGAAAGGTGATGGTGAGGAACCATATTTATTACACAGAAAACCCAGCAGTAGGAAACCAAATCTTCTGTGGAAAAAGAGGTTGTAGACTATTCACTTTCCCCCTTTCAGTCAATCATTTCCTGATGGTGCAGAGGAACAAGAAGCCTGGGCAGGAGCAGAAGGAGGCAAAGGGACACTCAAGATGTGGTAGCATGGCAGGTCTGCAGCTGGAGCCACCTCTGGTAAACCTTCTCACTGTCCCCAGCTGCTTGTTCTGAGAGTTACTAGTTGGTCCTCCACACCAAAGATAATGAGGACATCAGTCGTGGTCCCTCAGCAGAAGACAATTCAACATAGATATGAATATGGCTCTCAGTCTAAACCTAAAGCATTTCTAGTCATTCCTTGCCTGAGCCAGGTCAGGCTATGTAGAAGGGGGTGTGGCCAGACCTGCATGAAGACAATTGTAGCAGCTGTCCCTGCAACAGAAGTGAAGGGGCACAGTGATGTGACATCAACTGTTGTGGTGTTATGAGGTGAGGACACCCCCAAAGTGGGTGGCAAGAGTCCAGGCAAAAAAGTAAGATGCCACCATCAGCTGAACAGTCCCAGTGTCCTCTTCCAAGCATGAAGAGGGGTGGGTCCTTTCCAGCTCTCCCTTAAAAGGATCTCAAAGCTTTGGAGATGCTTACTAGTAATGGGTACCAAGTGATAGCTGGAAATGGCAGTTCCACGTCTGGGCTACTCCTAGCTGTCAAGGTACATGAATTACATCCCAGCCTCCCCTGCAATTCTCACCTGCCACAGCCCCCTCACGGCAAGGACAAGTAAGTAAGGCCTCATTCTGGGAGTGAGTGGCTGCTACCAGGAAAAAAAAGGGGGGGGAAAGGGTGGGGGAAGAAATGGTGTTTCAAAACTTAGGGTTTTTGTAACAAAGATGTCTGTTGAGTATTCCTCCACCAGGTACTGTTACAGCGCCTGGATTAGAGGTGGTGACAGTAGAATATAATAGAATAAACCAGGTTGGAAGAGACCTTCAAGATCATCGCGTCCAACCCATCAACTAATCCAACCCACCTAAACAACTATACCATGGCACCAAGCACCCCATCAAGTCTCCTCCTGAACACCTCCAATGATGGTGGGCAATCACTCTCTCTGTATAGAACTTCTTCCTAACATCCAGCCTAAACCTGCCCTGGAGCAGCATGAGACTGTGTCCTCTTGTTCTGGTACAGGCTGCCTGGGAGAAGAGACCAACCCCCACCTGTGTAAAATCTCCCTTCAGGTAGTTGTACAGAGCAATAACGTCACCCCTGAGTATCCTCTTCTCCAGGCTAAGCAATCCCAGCTCCCTCAGTCTCCCCGCATAGGGCTTGTGTTCCAAACCCCTCACCAAGTTCCTTGCCCTTCTCTGGACACCTTCCAGCAAGTCAACATCCTTCCTAAATTGAGGGGCCCAGAACTGGACACAGCACTCAAGGTGTGGCTTAACCAGTGCAGTGTAGAGGGGCAGAATGACCTCCCTGCTCCTGCTGGCCACACTGTTCCTGATGCAGGCCAGGATGCCATTGGCCCTCTTGGCTGCCTGGGCGCACTGCAGGCTCATGTTCAGCCTCCCATCAACCAGTACCCCCAGGTCCCTCTCTGCCTGGCCACTCTCCAGCCACTCTGACCTGAGCCTGTAGCACTGCCTGGGGTTGTTGTGTCCAATGTGCAGAACCTGGCACCTGGGTGTGTTCAATCTCATGCCATTGGATTCTGCCCATCTGTCCAGCCTGTTGAGGTCCCTCTGCAAAGCCTCTCTGCCCTCCAGCAGATCGACTCCTGCCCCCAGCTTGGTGTCATCTGCAAATTTACTGATGATGGGCTCAACGCCCTCATCCAGATCATCAATAAAGATGTTAAAGAGCATGGGGCCCAGCACTGATCCTTGGGGCACACCACTAGTGACTGGCTGCCAGCTGGATGTGGCACCATTCACCACCACTCTCTGGGCTCGGCCCTCCAGCCAGTTCCTAACCCAGCACAGAGTGCACCTGTCCAAGCCAGGGGCTGCCAGCTTGGCCAGGAGTTTGCTGTGGGGGACAGTGTCAAAGGCCTTGCTGAGGTCCAGGTAGACCACATCCACAGGCCTCCCCACATCCACCAGGCAGTCACCTGATCATAGAAGGAGATCAGGTTGGTCAGGCAGGACCTGCCCCTCCTAAATCCATGCTGGCTGGGCCTGATCCCTTGGCCATCCTGTAAGTGCTGTGTGATTGCACTCAAGATGACCTGTTCCGTAATCTTGCCTGGCTGAGGTCAGGCTGACAGGCCTATAATTCCCTGGCTCTTCCAACCAGCCCTTCTTGTGGATGGGCACCACGTTGGCCAGCTTCCAGTCTTCTGAGACCTCTCCAGTGAGCCAGGACTGCTGAAAAATGATGGAGATTGGCTTGGCCAGCTCACCTGCCAGCTCTCCTGCCAGCACCCTAGGATGGATCCCATCCGGTCCCATGGACTTGTGGGGGTCCATGTGGCTGAGGAGATCTCTACCTACCTCCTGGAACAGCGGGAAAATATGCCGCTCCCTGGTGCCTTCTGCCAGCTCTGCAGGCCAGCAGGAGGAAAGACCTCTGTGAAGATGTTTCATCCCTAGGCAGCTGCCAGGCTGCCACACCTGATGAGAGGCTTCCAAAGGAGCTTTGAAGAGCAGGTGCCAACAGCAGACACTGTGGTGTGCCTGTACTGTAGACAGCATGGTACAACCTTTGATGCAGATGCCATGGTTTGCTAGCACTGCAGATACCAACTATAGTTGCTACAGGACACCTGTACTGCAGACACCTACTGCAAAAGCTTTGGTACGTCTGTCCTGCAGATACTGAGTATTAGCTTTATGGTACTCTTAGGTGCAGATGTGGTAGATGCCTCACCCCTGGAAACCTTCCAGGTCAGGTTGGACAGGGTTCTGAGCAAACTGTTCTAATGGAAGATATCCAAATTCACTGTGAAGGAGGTTCAACGGTATGATCCATAAGGGTCCTTCCCACCCAAAACATTTGATGATTCTTTGAAACACCCTTAGCAAAGCTGCCCTCGATTGCTCAGCCCAGCCCTTTGTTAGCAGAGACCCTGCCACAGCTTTCCCTGGCCCCAGTGACCTGTGGTTCCTCCAATTAGATGTCATCCCTCCTGGAGGGCAGCACATACTGCCGTGATTAGCAGTGAAGCACCACAATGAGCAGGACAATCTTCAGCTACTATTCCTGCAGTAATTGCACTACTCCTAGCAGCACTATGGACAGAAGGTCAGCCTTAAGGGCAAAACTTGTGCTCCTGAAAGTGCTATCTCCTCTGCCACCCTGGCAGAAAAGTGAGATAAAGGAGGGGGCGAAAGAGTGTTGGTTTATGTCATATACATGTAACAACCATAGCCTTATAATGACCCATCCACACTAAACTCCATTTTGCTGCTTAAGAGGAAAGAAAAGAGGGTCTTCATCATTTCCTTAATACATGCTATCAGAAAGTCTTACCTGCAGAGCCAGAGCCCCTGCTGCTCAAAAAGCCTTCTTAAATCTAATTTAAATCTCCATTGTCAACAGGGTGATTAGCACTTACTTCCTGGACCATAAGCAGCATGGGGATGACCTGGGCAAGCTGAAAATAATTTGCTTATGGCTCTCACAGATTGCAAGCTTCTTCCCTCTACCTCCTGCCTTTCCAGTAATGAAGCAGAGATGCTGAGTGAGAGGATGTTCTGGAGGAAGCAGATCCCCACGGCACAGCCCTTCTGTCACTGTGCCCTTGCTAGCCTGGGGAGCAACACTGGACCCGCAGGTGTCTGTGTGTACCCTCCTACACTTGTGATCCAGGAGTGATGGACAGAAGGTGGATGCATGGCTTTCAAAACACTTCCCAGCTGCTTTGTTTTGTGATGTACCCTTGAATGCATCTGTAGACTTCAAATGCCTGTGCTGAATTTTGGAGTTGTTCCATCTTGCCTGGGTGTCGTTTGTAGGATGTCTCAGTAAGAAAGGTGGTTGGCATGGTTTGGGAAGGAACAAGTCTACATTCATCTATAAGAAGGGCCAGAAGGAGGATCCAAGGAACTATAGACCTGTCAGTCTGACCTCAGTGCCAAGGAAAGCCATGGAGCAGCAGATCATCTTGATGCCATTATGCAGTTTGTGTAGGGCAGCCAGGTGATCAAGCCCAATCATCACGGGTTCATGAAGGACAGGTCCAGTTTGATCTCCTTCTATGACAAAGTGACCTGCTTAGAGGATGGGGAGAAGGCTGTGAATGTTGTTTACCTGGGCTTTAGCTAGGCATGTGACACTGTCTCTCCTCCTGGAGATAGTGGCTGCTCATGGCTTGGATGGATGGACAATTTGCAGATGACACTAAACTGGGAGGTAGAGCTGGTCTTCTTTAGGTGTAGGAAGATTCTACAGAGGGACCTGGACAGGCTGGATGGATGATCCAAGGTCAGATGTATGAGATTCAGCAAAGACAAGTGCTGGGTCCTGCACTTGTCTCATAGCAACCTCATGCAATGCCACAGGCCTGGGGCAGAGAGTCTGAAAAACTGCCCAGTAGAGAAAGACCTGGGGGTGTTGATCTACAGCTGGCTGAACATGAGTCAGCTGTGTGCTCAGATGACCACGGTCAGCATCACCAGGGATGTGACTGTCGCCCTGTACTTGGCACTGGTGAGGCCACACCTTGAGTATTGAGTTCAGCTTTGGGCCCCTCACTAGAAGCAATAAATTGAGGTGCTGGAACACCTCCAGGAAGGGCAATGAAGCTGGTGAAGGGTCTGGAGAACATAGCTTCTGAAGAGCTGCTGAAGGATCCAGGGTTGAAGGAGAGAAAGCTGAGGGGAGACGTTATGGCTCTCTACAACTACCTCAAAGGAAACTGTAGTGAGGTGGGTGTTAGCCTCTTCTCCCTAGTAACAAGTGATAGAACAAGAGGAAGTGGACTCAAGTTGCACCAGGGAAGGTTCAGACTGGGTATTAGAAGACACTTCTTCACTGAAGGCCCTGACATCCCCAGAAGCATGGCACTCACCTTGCAGCCTCAGAGGCTGAGAGATTTCTGTTCCAGGAACAAGGGATGGAACATCTCTCCCATGCAGAAAGGCTGAGAGTGTTGGGGTTGTTCAGTCTGGAGAAAGGAAGGCTGCAGGGAGACCATATTGTGGCCTTTCAGTCCTTAAAGGGGACTCATAAGAATGGTGAGGGACAATCATTTTGCAGGGCCTGCTGTGATAGGACAAGATGCACAGGTTTTAAACGAAAAGAGGGTAGCTTTAGACTAGATATAAGGAAGGCATTTTTCACAACGAGGGTAACGAAATATCGGAACGTTGAAGGTGAGGTAGGATGGCACTCTGAGTTAGAGAAAGATATCCTTGCACACACCAGGAGAGGTTGGACCAGATGACCTTTAAAGGCTCTCTTCCAACACAAACCATTAATTGGTTCTGTAACGCATCAGGATACTGCAGCCCATCTCTGCTCCTGACAGGGCAAGGGACGCAAACAGCTGGTGCTATGCTCCGCCTCCTCTGTGGCCTGAGAACAGGCATGGAGCTATCCTAGCAGCATGGCTCCCTGCCAGCCACATCCTACCTCTGTGTCAGGAGAGCATTGCTGGGACAGGTACACTGCTGGGAATCTCTCCAGCAACCCTGCCTGCTGACAGCCCTTGGTGCCAATGCTGCCATGCAGGTAGTTGTCTCCCACTGCCCATCTCCTCTTTCCCTCTTGGAGCCCTTAAGGGGAAGTTTCTTAAAACCCATACCTGTCCTCATAACTACCATCACATTAACCAGCCTTTCTGCAAGCAGAGGGCAGCAGTCCAAGCCCAGCCATCTGCTCCAGTGGTGATAAAAGCAACACAAAGCACAGCATACTAATAAGCATTTTGCCTCTTCAAAATAAGTACCAGAAGAAAGCACAGCAGGGCGAGAGGAGGCCTGAATCCCCATGGCAAAGGTTGTGAAGGAAGATTGCCCCAGGTCTATTCCTAAGGGGCACCAGTGCTTCCTAAGCAGGAAGCTCAAGCTCAGCTGCCACTCCTGCACCCTACATCCATGCCTGGAGAGCCTCCAAGATGGAGAAAGCTCAGACAAACAAGGTGAAATAGCAGTTTCCCCCTCTTTTTACTCAGCTTTCCTCTGCCCTGAGCAGTTTTTAGCTCCTCGCAGAGAGAGTGCAGGAAACAACTGGATGTTTGCTTCAATCAAAGAAGTGCCAAAGACAGTAATATTTTTCTGCAACCTCTTTTCAAGTGGAGTCTTGGGCTGAATTATTTTTCCCCAGCTCATGGCACCATGCCAAGGACAGACAGAGGAGATCAGAGATGGGATGGAGATAGGAGATGGGAGATGTTTGTGGACCAGACATGCCCTGGGGTTCCTCCCTGGAAGCCACAAAAATCACACTTCTGGGGGCAGATCCAGCTCACACGAGCTCTCCAGACAGTGATTACTATAGGAAGGAACTCTTGGTGTCACAATGCATTTTGGCATGTCAGCTCCCAGTCTCCACTCATGAATACAGAATATTAATGACAGGGAATCAACCCCTAAACAATACATATAAGCAAAACCAGATTCCCATACACAGAGCAAAGTACCCTAAATATCTTAGGAAGGTCCTGCTGCCTCATGCCAGGTTCAGTTTGTGATTTTCTGGCAAATGTTTGCAACATTTCTTATTTTTGTCTGCAGGGCTGTGCTGCCCTTCAAACCTCTCAGGATTTTCCTCACAATCCTGCTTTTTGCCTTCAGGAGGGTTTGTGGCCAGGCTGCTTTACAAACTCCCCAATGCCTCTTAAGATGCAAACCTCTCAGGCAGAGAAAAGCTTCCTAGTGTTAAAATACAGACTATGCCAGTCACACTCCATCCTGAGCAAAACAGAGAGGAAAGGGAGGACAGGCAGAGCCTGTTCTCCATAATTCCTCCATTAGCTGGATGCCTGTGGCACAGTGGATGTGGCACAGGGCAGCATAGTGGCTCCTAGCCTTTCCAATGCTCAGGAGCTCTGTAGGTGCTGGTGGGGATTTAATATCCTCCTCAATGGCACCTGGGAGCAGAAGGACAGAGGAGTATGTTTTGAAGTACGAAGGATGCAAAACTTGCTCCTCTGGAGATCTATTTTCTGCCACACTTAGGTGGGCTAGACAACTGTGTAGGCATGGGGACTGATACTGCTGGTGCTGCCAAGAGAAGTGAAGGGCACTGGGCTGTGGCAGAAGTAGAGGGGCAAGTGGGACACAGCCACCAGGTGCTTCCCCAACCCAACCACTCACACTCTGCAGCCCACAGAACCCCTTCCCACCAGCACAGGCAGGGCCATGCTGGCTTAGCCCCAGAAAACCTCTTAGTAGTGATGTCCCCAGTCCAAAGCACAAAATACAGCTGAGGACTGAGGCTGCAGCACCACTGCTCAGAAAGCAAGATAGGTTTTTTGCCAGCACATCAAGATCATACTGGAGGGGGATGAAAGCCTGAAGTCCATGTTGCAGGGCTCAGGGACATGAGCGGAATTGGAGCAAGGAATGTTGGAAGAAACCTTGGCAGCTCATCTTGTTGTAGGAGGGAATGACACTTGCTTAGCAGCTGGGAGCACAAGGGAGGGAGAATCTAGCTACACAGAGCTTGCTGTTGCTTGTTTGTTTGTTTATGCTTTTTTAAATGCTTGGCATGGAGGACACCACACCAGCGACTCTGATGCCATCTCCCCAGAGATGCCTCAGGATTTGTTCTGCCTTGCTTCATCTCTCCCCCATGCCTGAAGTAGAAGCTGGCAGGAGGACCGAGTGGTCAGGGTCTAGGCAACCTCCAGGGCCCATGGATGATAATGAGTGCTGTTGGAAGCAAGAAAGGGCTTAGGACGCATGCTCCCCACTAGCCTCTGCCTGCTGTCCTTCTCTATCTAGGTCCCACAGGAGATGCTGGTCTCCTTCTCTCTCTGCAAACCATCTACCTGACCCTGAAGCTCCCTCCATTCCTTGTCATGCGAGTCTCCTTCCCATGACACCAGACCACAGAGAACAGCATGGGGTACACACCAGGATGGTCCAAAGACCCAGTTACTCCAGCCCTGCCCTCTCACCCACCACCCCACAGGGTGCAGAGCTCTTGTCCTCTGAACCTTCACCACATGGGGTGCCCGACCGGAGGAGTGCTGCTGTGGATGGGTGAGTGGGACAAAAGTATCTCCACCACTAGCTTGCATGCTTGCCAAGATGTTTTGCACATGTCTACTCATAAAATTCATACAATTGCACTGCATCCACTCCTGGTCCTGCTCCACTGTATCCTCTGTGAGTCCTGAAGCCCCTCAGCACACTGACCCAACCCACCTCCATAGCTCTGGACTGCCCTCAGCTGACCAGCAGGTCCTGCAGGAGAGATTATCACAGTGGGTTAAGCCTGACAGCCTTATGCTCGTGAGTTTGCACGAGCACAACTCATGCCTCCAGCATGGGAAAGAAGCAGGAGAGACACTCCTGACACTCACATGACCTCAATCTCATGATGAACCTTGCCACATGCTGACAGCTATCTTGGCATCACTGCCATCTTGGTTTGTTGCAGGACCCCATGCTGGCATCACTTGCAAGGAGCTGGGAGCTAGCAGAGAATATGAAGCAAGCTCAATGGACTGCCAGGGGCACCTCTAAACACCCCTGGGGACCCTTGCCCTCCCCAGGGTCCTGCCCCAGCCCTGCAGATGTGTTTGTGCAAAATGCGATGAGGAAGAGGATGGAAGAAGCATCCATCCGAAGCAGCTCTGCTGAAGTAAAAGTCAGAAAAGTCTCTCACTCTAAACTACAGGAAAATTTAATTAGCAAGGACAAAACACCATCTGTTTGTGTGGACTGTGACCTCCTGCTGCCCCCGGTCTTTAGCAGCTCTTAAATTAGCATGTTTGTTAGGAGGTATTAGCTGAGTGACATCAGGGAAGCAGTTCCCCTGTGGCTTCATGGGGACAGAGTGGCTGTATGCTGAAATGTGTGCTGGGCAGCACGGTGGGCTCAGCAATGATGGAGGAAACAAAACACCCCTTTGGAAATGAAGATCCCCCCTGAGCACAGCTCTTGCTAGCATCAGTGAGCTGTGGCAAGCCCAGCATTGCTGCATCCTGCTACTGGCAGGTGAGTTGTGGCCCAAGATTGCATTTAGGTCTCAGCTGCCAAGAAGACGTACATGCAGAGGAAGATTTTGCTATGCAAAGCCAGCAGAATTAAAAATGAATGCTCAATGCAGGAGAAATTGGATTAAAATGCAGTTTGCTTCCAGCCCTGTAGGGAGGGAAGAGGCATACATTGGTACCGAGCCCTGGAACAGATTTAGTGATGTCAACCTATGCATATCCTTTCTTTCAGAGAATCACAGATTTTTTAGGTTAGAAATGACCTTTAGGATCATTGAGTCCAACCATTAACCAGCAATAATAAATCAACCACTAAACCATGCTGAATCATGTCTTTCTCGTGGTTTGTGGGGCACAGTATCCATCAACTTCCTACCTACCTACACTGGATGTAGCAAGGAGAAAACAGTCTGAAGCCAATATGGCTATGTAGGAGAGAAACACATCAGTTAGGAGAAGTCTCACTTTGCAAAATCCCAGCAGCTGTGTTCTCTATCACCTGTGTTTCGCTCTGTGACTTCTGTTCTGCTCTCAAGTCCCATGGCTACTGCAGAGGTAGCTAGAGGTGAGCTGCTGCTGCCAGCATTGCTCCTCCAAGGCATTTTTTCCCACCAATAATCTGTCAAAATCAAGTGCTAAACATGAAACCCAGTGGTGTCTGTGACTTGCCATGAAGACTCACATTCAAGCAGAATGAGCCCAGGCTTAAATTCATCCTAGGGAACATCACACTGCTGCTCATCACCCTGCTCCATCAGCCAGGCTGAACTCTCTTTTCCTTCCAGTCCACAGAACCACTGGCTATTTCCCATCCCTGTGCCCTTGGCAGATGAACTCCTCTCCAACTGAGCACCACATTCATGCACTTTAAAACTATCAAGGGTGTTTGTCCCTGTGCTCAAGACAAGAGGCAAAATCAGATCTCATCCTGTTTATCTGCCCCTCCCTGTGTTCTCCTTCCTTCCAATGATCATTCTGTCTTTTCTGCCTCCAAAACCATGCCACGTCCTTGTTTTTTCTCACCTCTGTAGACAAAACAGCTGGTACATGTAAAGCAGTCCTTGCAACATCCAACTTTACTTGGAAGTCCCTTTGCCCAACTGCACCCCAGTCACCTCCATCCCAGGAGGTTGATGCTCTTCAAACTGCCTGCCTGGGGCTTGCCACTCATCCTTCTCCCCTCTGAGAGCCAGGCAGCAGGCAAGGACTCAGCTGCCATCCCCTGCCCAGCTGGCTGTCTTCCACCATGCATGAATGGACAGGTGCAGGCCATGTGTGTGCACTTCATCTCAAGAACATTCCTACAAGCTCCAGCACCAAAGCAGGAAAAAGCAGAAGATGAGAGCACCTGTGGAGTCCTCAGCAGCTTCCAGCCCCCGCTCAATATCTGGCTTAACTCCATCTACTGGGGCAAGACTCAGTCTGAGGGAAGGCTTGTTTTTTAATTAGAAAATACTAATCAGTGCTTAAAAACATAATAATTTTTGGAAGTGTCAACCAGCTGGGGCTGTGAAAGCTGGGGTGTTTTGGCTCCTGACCAAGTGCTTTGGTAGAAAAGCTCCTTGGGAAATGCCATAGAAAATACTTAATTTCTCCCAAGGCTTGCATATGGGGCTCATCACTCGCGTGCATTGCACAGGAATATTCATGTGCGCTGGCCTCCTGCTACAGGATGACGAGGGTTTGCTGGTGCAGCATGCAAGAGGGGCTCCTCCTTCCCTTCTCTTCTCTTTCATTTTGTTGTTTGGCTTCCCCCCCACCACCACCTTTGGAAGGGAAAATCACTGTATTTCGCTTTCAATCCCCAAATATTTGTCAACAGCAGAACAAAGGAGAAGCTGAGCCAGAGTCAGGTCCACTCGTACTCATCAGCTTGCTGTGCTTACCACAGGATGAAGCTGTAGATGAGCAGCAAACATGAGGAAAAACATTCCTGGCTCTGCCTTTGCTCCTTTTGGGTGGCCTGAACCCGTTGTGATAGTGCCTGGATGGAAAGCAGGAGCCTGACTTACCGATCCCTGGCATGGCAGGAGGTTTCGGTGCAAATCCCAGCTCACCACCTGAGGGATGTGGAGGTGGTTCATCCTAGATCTGCCACTAGGCAAATCCTTCTGCAAAACTCAGGGAGGATGAAACTACTCCACTGCAGATTTAAGGCTGTCTTAGTGAGGGGATGACTGCCACAGCTCATTCATCTGCCATCAATGCTGCTAGGTCCCTCCCGTTCACCCTGAACTTTTAAAGCTCAAGCAGCTTTTAGGCTGAGGGCTTTTCTCTAGCAAGCCAAAGAGATCTTCTGGAAGGAGTCAAGCCTGCACTAAGCATCTCCTAGCCCTCTCATAGGGATGCTCACTGCTGGCAAATGCTCCCTTCCTTCCCTTGATCTCCCACCTCTGAGGTCCTCCATCTCCTGCCCTGATTAGGGTTTGTGCTCCCTTTCTCCACCTCTGGCTGAACACCTCATTCCTATTGAGCTGCTCCTTGCAGCTCCTGCACATCTTAACACAGCATTTAACAGCCCTCACTGAAGCAGATCCTGCCCAGCCACAAAAAAGCTTCCTCTTGACAGATGAAAACTCAGAACACTAAGAAGACAAACTACTGGAGTTCATTCGCTGCAGCTGAAGTAAAGCCAAAGGCAGCTTGGGGGAGGGCATGGTTCCCACTGGGATTGCAGAGAAGCCTCTGAGCAGGGCAGCATGTTTCTGCAGGGGACTGTAGTTACTAAACACATTCATGAGAAATATAACTAAAAACTCCTGTTGAATCTTCAAAATAGGAATAATTCCTCAATAAGTGTGCACACAGAAGTACCCATACACACATTTATCAATTTTTGGTACTATTTGGCAACTTTTTTGGCATCTTTAAACCCTATATGGAGCATTGTGCACAGTTTTGGGGCTCTGCTACAAGGCAGACATTGCTGACCTCCAGCAAGTCCAGTAAAGTTCCATAAAGCTGGCAATGAGGCTGCAGAACATGGGGATGAGGACAGGTTGAAAAAACACATCTTGCCCAGCCTGGAGAAGGGATGGTTTGCAGAGGGACCTTGAAGCAACCTAATGGTGCCTACTGTAAGATTATTGAGATGATGGAGACAGACCTTTTCCCTCCATGGTGGGGAGATGACAGACAAAAGGCAAGAGCTGCATCAGGACAGATTTGTTTTCCCATTTTCATCATTTGCTGAAAGATGAGCCCAGACAGGTTGTGAGATTTCTAGCCATGGAGGTTTTCAAGAGATAGATGGGCAAACTAAACAGAGCTGTGATCAATATTCACCCTGCCAGGGGCAGGAGGATGGACTACAGACTTCCTAAGGTCACTTGTCACCTGGATGGAAGGACAAGCATACTGTTGTCAGGAAAAATTAAATACAAAAGAGTCCCCCATGAATTCTGGGAGAGGGGCAGCTGCACTCAGTGCTCCTTTCAGATATGCTGGAAACCAAAATCTGATTGAACAAATCTGATCGGCTCTCTGCCTGGAGCAGGTCATAAACAGAACATGGGGCTATAACACAGCAGGGCCAGATCCTGTGTTCAGTCTATCCTTATTGATGAACCTGGGATTGAATTGATGCCTGTCTTCCCCTCTTCCAAAACTCCTTCTGTGGGGACCGACTTGCGTGACACGGGTAAGTGATTAACGAGGGGCCGAGCCCGTCAGCATGCCGGCTTCACGCACGGGCGCTGACGTGTGTGCACGGTGCTCCCCGAGACTCGGTGGGGAGGGGAGCTGGGGAGAAGAGCGCTGACAAGCGGATGATTAATTGAAATGTGAGGGGAAGGAAAAGTAACGTCCGCTAAAACTATCAGGTGGAGCAAGCATGGGAAAGAAACTCAGAGATGCTGTCTCCATCCCTGCTCTGCACGCATTGCACCTCCCAGCTCCGAGCTGCTTGCCAGTCCCCTCCTGGCTTCTATTTTTGCAGGTGCAATTTCATATTTGAAAATAACCATGCTGCACACACACAAATATTTTTTGCTTCCCTGGCCCCTGGCTCACTGCACACAGAAACAGCAGTGGTGGAAGAGCAAACCTCCCAATCTGCAGCACACGGCAGCAATTAGGCATCCTAGCGCTTGTTACCCTGCACTTCTGGGAGAAGGTACCCACAGCCTGGGCTCCCTGCACCACCTGCACCTTCCAAGCAGTGCAGGCTTGAAAACACAAATAGTTACCGTTTTGCACTAACACAATAATAAAATTTTTTAAAATAAAAATTAAAGAAGCTGAAAGCTCAAGTCTGGCTCAGATCAGAGTTTGTAAATCATACCCCTGGCATTGGAGCTGGCTCGCCTGCACTCACCACAAAGGAGGCCACCAAGATTCTGTTCCCCGTCCTGCACAAATAAGCTCATCTTGGGTCACCAAACAAATTGCATGGAGACTCAAAGCAGTACATGCAGTTCTACTTCACCGCTGCCGGCAAGAGCACAGAAGGGGAAGGTGGTGGCGAGGGGATATTCTAGGAGGAGGTTTGACAGAGTTAGAAAAAGGTTTTGTTATGGCCGAGGTCATGGCTAGCACTGCATGAACTTTCTGCCTCCCAGCTGCTCCTCCAAAGAGGAGCACCAAGAGGAAGACCAAGAGGTCTTCCAGAAGAAAGGAGAGGAACCTGAGTTTCAAAACCTTGGGTTGAAAAATAAGGGATGTGTTCTTGCTGGTGGCCTCTGGATGCAACCATAGTGCAGTTGGCAAACACCAGATCATTAACCAAGTGAGCACCAGGTAAGTATGGCTCTACTGAGGCTAGCAGGAAAGAGAGGTACACTGGGGTAAAAGAGGACTCAAATGTAGGCTGCTGGAGCATGGTTATTACCAGCTTTCACTCAGTAAACTGATCCCTAGCCAAGACAAGTGGCTTGGAAAATTAACTCAGTGAGTTGTTCAGCACTCTGCTGCTCAGGTAACGAGCAGAGCTGTAGACGATTGCATCAGAGGGCTTCACGAACCACTTGTACCATTGACATGGTTTAACAGACTGTTGTTTATGAGACAGAGCAGTATTTAAAAGACACATTTCTCTCAGAGCTGCACATAAAATTTGATAGCTAAATAGTTGTAAATGCTACTGAAGTCTGACAACTCAAAGAGGAATCGAGGGTCTGTCATGCAGAGTATCTGCCAATACACCCGGCCCCACAGAGCCAGTGAGACTTCCAGTCTCATAAAACCTTTTTTATATTGGAAGTGAGAATTTGTGCAGTGCATATGAACTCTCTTTTATTGGGCTGGTGTGATGCTGAGAAAATGCAGTTAAATTTGAACAAGTCCTCCTTGGAGCATTATTGGGGTGCCTATAAATCAAAAGCTTTATCCTGGAAGGGGGTTTACTAAATAAACCTGTTTTAATTAGAAGTCACATCAAGTGGCAGGACCTTACAATTGGAGCAGATGCCTCCTCAACACTGCCCAATTGCACTGGCAAGAGTAGGGCCAGCCCTGAGTGAGAAGGTCTTTGGCCTATTTACTTGGGCCAAGAAGAGCATCCAACAACATAGCATCCTTAAGAGCCTGGCAAAGCACTCCTGTCCCCAAGCATGTATGTTTTATCCTCCCAAAACATCCGTGGTCCCACATGATGCTAACAGCATCAGTCCAGCTGCTGCCCTGAACCCGGCCCAGACCCCTGTGCCTATGCAGCTGATTCTGAGAGCTCCCAGGAGCACTCTGGACTGGAAGAACCACAGACCCACCTTCAGTACCCAATGGAAACAGAGTACTTTCAAACCTTTGTGAAGGCCTGGAGTGCTCCGGTGGGGGAGGAAGATTTGGGCCAGCTCGCTTATCCCCTAAAGACTCCTACATCTCCACTCTACAGCTGCATTAATTATTTCATCTTAGTCTGGCTTCCTCATTAAGCTAACCTAGACAGCCCGTGGCTGAGTGACAGCAAGCTAGTCTGCAAGAATCTAAGCCAGCAGTGCTGGAAGCCATAGGCTTGATGTGATTTATGCAGACTAATATTACACATATCGCAAACACGCAATCTTTAGAGGACCTGAGGCTGCCAGCTGGATGGAGGAAAGCCCACGCAGAGCTGGCAGCACAGCATCCGGACTGAGCCTGGGTATCAGGAGGGTCAAGCCCAATGGTAGAAGCAGTTCCCTCATGGATGCCCTGGAGGAGTGGGGAGTGCCCTAGCACTGCTGCCAGAAGACCTGAGAGTGACACAAAGTATCTGTGTCAAAGCAAGGGCCGGGAAGCTGGCTGCGGGACAGCCCCTTTCCCCACTGATGTGGCCGTTGAGTTCAGCTGACTTTGGCATTGGGATGCCCTTGGGATGCCTGGCTTTGGCGGCTGTGAGGATGATGCTTCAGGGCATTATGCAGACCCCCTTTTTCCAATACTGTCAAGTCCCAGGCTTTTGTGTGAGTCCGCTGCATTTTCCAATCTCTGCAAACAAGTGTATAGAAATACAAGACTTCGGCCCCTTGGAAGCCTCCAGGGAAAATTCAAAGCAATGAAGAAATATGAGTTGTTTCCCCATGAACCCACTGGAAAAAAAAAAAAAAGGGAAAAAAAAAAAAGAAAATAAAAGAAAGAATGAAAAGAAAGCCCACTCTGAAAAAAAAAAAAAAAGAATGTTACTTTTCAGCCCAGTTTTTGCCAGCAGTACAGGTCTTTTTCCCACAGTCTAAGGAATCAACACATTTTCAAATCACTCCTGCTTATGGTATTGAATATCAGAAAACGATTACCTTTCATTCGGCAGCTGGTTTGGGACACCGAGGGAAAAGGCAAGCAGTCTAAACTTAGAAAACCATGAAAAAAAGCCTTTCATGCATTGAAAAACTAGTTGCAAGGACTGGGACAGGAAAAGAGAGGTCTGCAAGGGGTGCATGTAGAGAGGATTGTTTCAGGGCTGCAGCATCCTTCCATAGTTCCAGTCTCCCTTGGTAGCGAAGGGACAGTCGCAGCACTGCTCCACTTCTCCCCCTCCTCAGAAAACGCAAGAACGTGTCTTCATTTTCCCATGAAAATCAGCAATATCCCCTGATTTACCCATCTCCAGCCTTTACATGTGGATGCCCTGGCATCTCTGTGCTGCTGCTGGGGGTTGGGCAGCTCCAAAAATAAACCAAGCAGCTTGGTACATTAAAAGGAAACTCAATAGAGGGAATAGCAAGATGGGATGGAGGATTTGCTGAAATATGTTTGCACTGAAACACTGGACGGAAGCAAGCTCTGATCTCCTACAGGCTTGTGCCATTTAATGCCCTCATGTCTTCATCAATTGCTCCAAGCTCCTCCTGTACATCCTATGTCCCTTATCTCATCCATAGGAAGGGGGTCTAATTCCAGAGCTTTCTGGAACAAAAGCATAGACCTGGTTACTGACTTTGGTGTCTTTCTCTGCCTATCACACACAGTTGCAAGCAGTCAGCAGGCTGGCAGACCACAAGTAGATGACCAAAAGGAAGGGGAGATGGAGACAGCCAAACTCATCAGGAATCGGCACTTGAGTTGGGTCATGCTGCCTGTTAGCCCTGGTCAGACATTCCTAATGATTGCCCTGGGAGAGGGACGAAAACAGGCACATTGTCCCCATTCTATCTGCACCCCTGTTTCCCATCTGGTCCCCACAGAGCCTCAAGAAAGCCTTAATGCCACCAGGTAAGCACAGAGCTATGACCACTGGGCTTCTAACAAAGACAAACTGCCTCTCTCCTTCCTCCCAGATTGCAAGCAGATGTGTGCTTAAATTACCTGTTGCTGACTGCGATGCTTAGCAAAGCACCATGGTATAGGAAAAGAAAGAAGAAAAAAGTGTGAAATGAGGGAAGGGAGGATTAGTGGGAATTCAGTTGGCTCTGTGAGGGCAGTGTCACCACTGCAGAGAACAAATGCTGCTTCTATCACTAGAGGTGCTTTTGTGGCAGCCAGCAAAATGGAAACCCTGACTCTGCTAAAGATAGTGATGAAATTAAGAAAACATTGTGAAAGGCTGAGGGTTGAGTCTGGAGTCCCCAAAAGGAATCACTGCCAGCCCAGAGCGTACTACAGGAGCACTCCTGATTTAATTGTGTGGCCTTGGCTTCCTCTTCCAAACACAGTCTTTCATCATGCTTGTGTACCTGGCTGCCTGCATAGCTTGTACACTGTGGCTCCAGATTGCTTTGAACTGCTTGACCCAGCTGCTGGTGGTGTTGGCTTTCATGACGGGCTGCATGTGTTCATCCATCCCTCTCCAAAGGTTTCCCCCATGATGCCATGGGAAGGCCCCAGTAGCCCCTGTGTCCGGGAGGGCACAGATGCCTGGGGCCATCTCAGAGGTGTAAAGAACAACTCTAGTGGTGGAAAAGCCTGCAAAAGGTACCTCCACCATGCTGGTTGACCATAATGCATAAGAAAAATGGGATCCTTGGGCTCTGATCCACTTCTGCTCCTAATCAGAGTGAGCTTGCACTCATGTTGGCAGCAGCTTTCGCTTCATGGGTGGCTGCCCAAAGCCTGTGGCATCAGGGCACATCTTTGTACCGAGATCAGGCTCCTAGCAAAACCTTCTTGGAGAGCTGGGGTGTGGGTGTATGCCAGGAGAGCTCAGACACTGTGTTTCCATTGCTGCAAGGATCTCCAGTCTCTGGAAGAGCATCCAAGGCAGGTCTCCCATCTCCCAACAGCATCCTGCACGGCAGGATAGCATTTTGCAAACTGAGCCATAGAAATCACTCCCAACGTGCTCCCCTTCCCCCTCGCTGCTCCTGGCTTGCTCTCTGCCGAGCCCTTGTGGGTCACACGTGGCGTCCCACTTCCCGGCACAGCTCCACCACTGAGGCAAAGAGCAGAGTCAGACCCCAAATTGCAGATTAGTGCGTTGGGTTCATGCACGGGAAACAAAAGATCGGAAATCTCTGAAGTGCACAGCTGGAATCCACACCCTGGCCATGTTTTTGTGAGATATCACGTACATTTTTAAAAGCTATCTAGAGAGGTTTCTGCTTTAAAACGGCCTGGCGGCTGCTGCACTGACACCACTGCCTGTCACACTGACCAGGACCTTCCATTGTTCCCTGTCCCCCACAGGCCGTGTTCATCTGTAACCTTTAGCCTTAGGTTATGAAATTGTTCAATGAACGGATTAAATGTCCTCCTCTGTATTCATTCAGCACCAGCTGTGGAGGGAGGGTGGGAAGGGAAGGATGTACAACCCAGAAAAATCACTGTGGGATACTACATGCCAACACCCTGAAACGATGGTCCCCAGAAACGTAAGGTTTCTCTCTCCATCATATTTATGGCCTCACAAGGTCACTGCAAGGGGAAAGCCCAGGAGCATCCATAAGGTGCTCACATGGCACCATGAGGAACGGAGACTGCAAAAGCTCTCATCTTCTTGTACTGCAAATTTACTTTCCTCTCCCTTTGAAGCTCCTGCAATAACAACTATGCATTCATGCAATGTTATACTATGAGGTCTGTCTTTACTCTGTTCTATATGCCAGGCTTCTAGGCTAAAAAGGATCCAAGGTGAGATCAAATATCCTTGTGAGATGCTTATCTACTCTGCTCCTCAGCTCTTCTGGTCTCCAAGGAGTCCTAAAACATGCTGTAGAAGCCTGGGCAAGGGTTTCATTCCCCTCAGGGCTGTGTTTCTTCCTCAAAGCCTCTTCTTCCTGTCCCTCATGATGCCTGTGTTACAAGCTGCCCTCTTATCTTAGCTCTGCTGGGTATTTGCTTCACCTTCACCACAGCTGTAGTCTGTGTGCCCTTCCTGCCTGAGTCGACATCCAGAAATACTGCTGTGCCCTGCCTATGACTGCTACTTCCCGGGCCTCCTCCACCCCAAAGCATCATCCATGATAATCTTGCAACAAGTGTTTGCTCCAGCAGAACAAAGTTCACTGCGTTCAAAATGACCTCAGGGAAGTGTCAGCTTCTCCATAATCCCTGCCTCCTTTGTCTGGACCAAAGGAATCTGCATGAGGTGTTGCATTTCCTTTTGAAACAACCAGTTTATAAAAAAGCCCAGTTTGAAATTAAAGGTCCAACTCAGTGACATGCTGCAACCAGCCTACCCAGACAGAGAATATTAAGGGAGCCTCTCTGGTGCTTGTCCTTTAGAGACTGCAGAGACTTTGCAACATGATGCTAGGATCCATTAGACACCATGGTCAATGCATTCACCATACTGAGACATGGAGTAGGACCCCACACCCGCTTTGGGAAAACACCCTCTGAGTCACACAGTAAATACCAGAGCAGCAATACCCAGTGTCACAGCCAAGCCAAAGCACTTACCATGACATGGGGAAGAGCCAGGACAAGCTGACCCGGGACAGTAAAACTGGGAGCAAAACACCCCTCCAGCAAACATGGAGCCAGTGATGAGATGCAGCAAAGATGTGAGTCATTGAACGAAGGCGTCTGCTCGTCCAGCACACATGTGGAGTTATTCTCACCTGAAATCAGTTTTTGGACAGCTAGACTGTACATGCTGTTTCAAGCCAAATGTGTTTGGGTCCTTCTCCCAGGTAGGGAGTTATCTTAGGGTTTATTAATGGGGAAAGCCACTGTGCTGACACATGTACAGCACTGTGGTGAGAACGGCAGGGAAGAAGAAGCAGAAACACTTCTCTGATCCTCCCCTAGGAAATCATCGACAAAAGAGGAAGCCAGGGATACCCACCACTACCCAGTCAGCTCTGAGACTGGTCTGACCTCCATCCCATGCCACGATGGGAAACCTATTAAGCACTGCAAGCAACAGAGCCTCCACTGCTCCTCCCTGGAGGCACTTTCACAGTCAACTTGAGGAAATTGTTCCTGATATCCAGCCTAAATTTCCCTTTGTCGATCTTCACTTGAGCAGCGGAAAGGTGGGAGCTTTAATGAGACAAGCGGGACCGCTGCAGGGGAAGGAGCCGTCAGTTTGAGCGAGGCAATGCACAGAGCTGTGGTTTGACTGGAGCAGCTATTGCAAAAAGCCCAGAATCCTATGAACTTGGGATGGAAAATGTCTATTAACTTTCCCAACGGACTAACATGAGACTGTTCCCCGATTTTCTAATGCTTCTCCCAGTCCAGCTATTTGATTGGGACCAGAGCTCTGCAAAAAGATGAAGAGCTTGTGTTATTTTTCTTCTTTTATTTATTTATTTTTTTCCTTTGGTTTTTTTTTTAAGGAATTGCTGCATGTGGAATAAAATGTTGGGCTTTATGGTCAGATTTTCTTGTTTCATGCGAGGACAAATCCTTTGCCATTTTGCCTGCTAGGCATGGCCGCTTCTGCCCTGTAATTTCTTTCCCCCTGCCCCTCCCCAACTCCTGTGGCACATAAGTCACTGTACGATGTGCATGGCAGCAAGTTGCTCTCGGGTATATTAGGGTAAGAAATGCAACAAAAGTGAAGACAACTGCTTTCTCCCAAACGGCTGCTGCTCAGCCAGGAATCACCCACTTCAGGCATTTCCTCACAGGAGGCCAGAATGATGCTCTACTGCAAACCAGGAAGAAGTTCAGTGGATGTGAGGCCAATTCCATCCTTCACTATTTTTTCCCCTTTTAGTGGAAGGAAATAGTTTTGGTCAGCAGGTAAGATGCTCCAATGCTCACAGAAGTTTGCCCAGGACATGCAGATGTGTGAGGAAGGGGTACACAAAGGAATTACGGTGCAGCTAAGTGGGTTCAGCCTTTGGGACAGCATGACTTCTGTTGCTTCCAGCAACTGGGACATTAGGGCCCTAAAAATCCAGATTGAAACATGCACTTTGGCAAGTAGAGAAGCAGTGTTTGGGGTCCAGAAGTGCTGGTCCTGTCTGCTTTACTTACCTGAACAGCATCAGCACTGTACAACCTTGAATCCCCCAAACAGGATGTCTGCTTCAGGGCTGCTCTGTGAGGTAATGAGGCTCTCACACTGTGCTGCCCCTCTGCAGCCACGATCCCACAGGTTTGATCAATATGCCCACAATCTGCCACAGGGTCATAGAGACAGAGGCATTGCAACAGCTAGACTGTGCAGGGCTAACCTGCCCCAGCCAATGCTTGTCTTAATTGCACACAACAGTTGTTCTTAACATGCACACATATTTCTTAAACATCAGGTGGCTGCATGGTAGTGCTTTTCTAATCTGGTTTTATGGGCTTGTAAAGGCAAAGTGGCTGCACACTCCCTGGAAAGGTCAGGCTCTCTTTTCCTGAGGACCTGCCATCCATCAGGTCTTTATCATCAGAAATAAGAGGAGGATGTGTTTGGCAGTGCCAAGCAAGAGGGTTGAACAGGCAGGAACTGCTGTGGTGCTCTCTTTCTCCCTTTCCTGGTCAGTACAGTGCATTGCCCATTCAAAATCGGCACCCAACTTTGTGTGCAGAAAGGAGCAGAAGGGATGGTGCTGCCTGACACCAACACCAAGTTCTGCAAGCTCAGCAGGCAGCAGGGACTGTGCAGAATGCCCTGCAATTAACCCCAAGCACGCAGCCCTGGGATTTCCCTGTCGATGACCTCACAGTGCCGTTTGGTGTCACAGGCATACCCTCATGGAACAAAGCTTAAGTACACAAGCTGCAAAAACTTCCATAAGACAGATCCATACCACAACATTAAAAAATATCCAACTTCATCCTCCCTGGTTTTGATGCATACCTTAGCAGCAGGACAAATCTGAGTGATGGGGAATGAAATAAAGATTTTCTCCATCTACTTACAAAATGCCGGACAAGGGAGCACATTGCACGGTACATTGCAAGTTTGGGATGTGGCAAGATACCAACTACATTTTATGTGTTGCAAAACCACCTCCTCTGTGGCAGCTGAGATTCCAAAGTGTAAGCTTTGACCTTGTTAATACATTTTACATACTGAGTAACCTGCCAACACTGCAAATAACAGCGGGAAAAGGCTGGGATTTCAAAGACTTTAATGCATGTCTGGATCTCCTATGAACTGAGACAGCCCCAGCTGCCAGCCTGGCCACTCTTCATTATAGGCACAAGGAAGCAAGACTTAAACAATCTGAGGCAATGCAAAGCACTCACATGGCCAGACTAGGCAAATTGGGGCTAAGAAATCAAAAGAGGATGAGAGACAGCCTTTTGACACCCCCTTTGGGTAGCCCTAAAGGTTGAGAAAGTGACTCTCCATCTCTTACTACCCACCTCTAAGGGATGACAGCTTGAATAGGCCAGGCCATTTTTTTTGGCCTTGTAGAAAAAAATCAGGGCAGGTTTATGTCCCTTTGCCTGTGAAGGCAAACATCCCAAAAACACAGGAAAAGGATAGAGAGACTTCATCAGAGATCCTTTTCCACTGGTAGAAGCAACACTAGATGGACAGATATGAGGGAAAGAGAGGAATCCTTCTCACATGTAACACCCCACCCCATCTGGTCCATTCAGAGTTACCCTTGTCCTGAAGGTTGGCCCTCTGAGACACGTTATCAGATGCATATGTTAATTCTCTAACTCTCCCCCTTCACCCAACAAGGGAATAGCTGCCTCTGATAGCCCTATTTGCTAAATAAGACACTCCTTGATGGCTCTATGCAATAATGTTTGCACAGAGAATTGACATTCTTCCTCCTCCTATCAGCCCTGATGCTGTTTGTTTGTGAGTTAATAACTTGGACGCTCGGCTGAGCTATTGATCCCTTCTCAGAACAATCATTCTTCTGGGTCCAAAATACACACAAAATAAAAGAATGAGCAAGCAATGGCAAAATTAACTCAGCACTTGCATGTGGCCCCGTGGCACTGGCTTTGCAGAAGGACTTGGCTCCTTCCCAGCCGCTTGCGATGTCTTCTGTGGACACAACCCTATGAGGTTGGATGTATTTCTCTATCACTTTACATTGTCAAGGAAGAGGTGTTGCAGCTTGCAGGTGGAAATTCTGCTTTTGTGATCCCAAAATTACATTTAGCGTTGAATATTCATCACCCAACCAAGGTTTCGTAGCACGATAGCTGGTCCCTGCAGGTGTCCGGGCTAGAAATTTCTAGCAGCAGTGGTGCACGGGTATCATCACCTTCAGTTATAGGAAATGCAGAGTTTCAGAGCCCCTGCTCCCCAGCTGAAGGAGGAAGGACACCACCAGATTCGTCCCTCCATCCAGGGCCAGGTGCTTTTCAGGCTTTTGTTATATTAGACAAGTCCTGATGTGCCAGACGCAAAGCAAAGCTCCAGGTTCCATCCATTCCCTCCTGACAGGATTTGCCTGGGAGTGGATCTCCCTCTGATACTGGCTGTAATAAAATCTGATGAAAGGAAGGAATTAAGGTCTCTGCAATGCCCTCATCCTCCTTAACTGCTCCTGCACCAGCAAGGAACTGCACCACCTCTCCTAGAGGAATCCTCATCTGTGCCTCAATGTTGCATTTTTGTTTTGCAATCTGCTCACATGCCTCTGGCTAATTGCTCCTCAGACTGCTCTCCTCAGGAGAGATTTTCATGGCAAACAATCCATTTTTCCCCAAGCTGCATTTTTTTTTTCCTTTCAAAGCCTTTGATGTCTGGGAAAAAAACAGGCAACCTCAACACACGGCTGAGCATCAGGCAAGGGCTGGGAAGCACTAAGCGGAAATGCATTTAGTTGTCTGGGTCAAAAACCATTTCCTTTGTTAAATGATTATTATTGTTCCAAGAGGATTTCAGTGGGAATTGAGGGTGCTTAGATAGATGGATTCACAGGTTTGCTGAGCTTCTATAAGGGTCTCTATATCCTCCACCATAATTCTACATCATAACTTCCAACACCAATAACTCTTCTATGACTCCCAACAGATATTCCTGTGCCTTCCAAAGCAATAACTTCTCAATGAACTCCAGACCTGCCAAATCGACTGTTTTCCCCCTCCGGACGCCTGCTTTTTGGCCCTTCTCACCACTCCCCTGGGGATCTTGACCCATTTACCTCTCTTTCTAGTTCCAAGCTCAGCGCAAAGGGAGATGAGATCAGAAAGTGATCTGCCTTGGACATCAACAAATAGCTCTGGCACTAAAAGCTTTCAGTCATCTCCCATTTTCCTGACTGCTCTCAGCAGTCAAGGATCCAGATCTAGATCTGCTTGCACCAGGCCTCCTTCTGAGCAAACCTTCCCCCGTCACATGCTGCCCTTTCTCATACTGCTCATTTCTTCCCACTCATACCTGAAAGTTGTGAGACATGAGCATGTCGCAGGTCTCCCCTGGAGAAATTAATTTAAATTATTCACCAGGGCTGGAGAACAAGCACTTACAGAAGACATAAATTCCAATGCATTTTTTGGGTTGCCAAGCCTCCCAGTTCGGCCATAAGAGCTGCACACCAGGCACAGCAGCACAGAGCTGCTACCTCTATGTGCACTTGATCTTAATGATGTGTCAATTAAGCTAAGGTTAGAGCTGCTTGTTACCTTATTATTTTTGGTTCTATCAGAGTAATGCTCAGGAAGAGGCTTCTTTTCCCCCCTGCCCTCTGCTTTTAAGTCCCAAATTATTTCAAATTCTGGTGAAAACAAATGCACACAAGCAGGCTCTGCTCTTTTGCAGGTGATTTTGCTTTGCAAGGGAAGAATGGTTTTGACAGTATGTTTGAGTCAAAAATGAACGTATGCAAGAGAGATAGAATGATATGCATCAAAAGTCACCATCTTTTTTTTGTTGAAAGGTTTTCTTTTAAACAAATAAAAGAACTCCAAATACTAATCCCACAGCACTCGGTGCTGTGCACAGTCAGCTTGTGCTGCACAGTGAATACTGAGCAAGCTACAAGGCTTCCCAAAGGAGAACAGAGAAAGGACAACTGATTTGTCTTCTCCAGTTACTATCCCACTCACTGACCTGCAAACTCTTCCTACTACTGGGGCCAAGCATGGCTGGCTGCCTCTCTGCTCAGCCCCATCCCATGTATGCACACAAAAAGCAAGCAGCACTTCTGCACCTGAAAGAATAACAAAGTTTTAACAGATGGCACTAAATTTTCCTGTGAGTGTATTCAAGGAATGTGCCCTGGTGTAGGTCTTCCCATGCCAGACTGCCATAACATGCATGCAGTGAGCTACCAGTTCTCATCAGACCCCTGATAAGCCACCACAGGCACAGCCTTGCCTTACTTAACCCCTCCTGGGGAGCAGGTACTGGGGGGCCAGAACTGAGGAGCAGGAGCTCTGCAAACCATCCCAATGAGAAAACAAATAGAGTATAAGAAGAGGCAGATGGAGGATGCCACATGGGTAGTTTGGACAGGTCCTCTTGGTCCTAGGCACAACGTGGGTGCCCATCTTCAGGAGGTGACACTGAAACCTGAATTGCACTCCCTGTCCCTACTCTCTCCCAGCCAAGAATAAAAGATCCATTAAAAAAAAAGCAACCAACCAACCAAACAAACAAACAAAAAAACCCACTAACCCAAACCAATCAGGGCTTCTGCAGGAAGGTCTAACATGCTTCTAACAGGGTGGGCACATCTGACCATGATGGCTGCCAGCTTCTTCATATGGTTACTCTTAGATGTTGGTGTAGGGCCAAGCCAAGGAGCCGGAGGCTGGTACTGCACAGGCCAGCTGCACCCCAGTGCTCCAGAAATGACCTGGTGTTAAAAAGATGCCATCACACCCACACTGTCCAACTATTAGGAAACAATTAAGCTGACAATGGATCTCAGAACCAGTGTACAATGAGAACAGGAGCCACCTGTTCAGTGCACGGCTTGGCGTCTGCAAAATATCTGAAACTCAACATCATGTCTTTTGTCAAATGTGAACCAGGACTCCTTTCCCCTTGTTTTTCAACCAAAATTGGTTTATGCCATTTCTGTCTGCTTCTGAAAGCCACTTGAAAGCATCATTAGGAAACAAAAGCTCCAGAAACTGCTGTGATCTCCCTGCTCACTCTCAAAATCGTCACTTTTCTGCATTCTACTATCGTCATCGAGAAAAAGCTGATTCTGTCCCAAAACTTAACTTTCAACTCACAGGTTTAGAAAACTTGAGCAGGGGTGGGGGTGGGGAGAGGGGGTGGGGAGTGACACAGTCACTGTTCAGCAGTGACTAAATGGGTCCTAGAGCAGAGGTGGCTCTGGGAACGAGGGTGAGAGTGGACTCTTCCAGGGAGCACGGTGCATCCTTAAAGTGCATCCTAAAAGTAGCAAGTCCCATCAGCTCTAGTTTTCCAAAGATGTCTTGCAGCACAAAGCAACGCAGGCAGACACACAGCAACTTACTTGGGGGCTCTGGCATCCAGGCTTTGAGCAGGAAGGCACTGCACAACTGCACTAATTATCTGCTGAACATCTGTCTCTCTCCTACTACCGCAGGGCTGGAGGAGGTCTCTTGCATAGCTGAGGGTTAGCACTGGAAAAGATTTTGTTGACTGTGTGATTTTGCATGGGAGGGGAAGAAAAAATACTTGCAGATTCCCTGGAAGGAACATATTTCAAGGTGAACCTATTGGATGAAAGAGGGTTGAAACAAGAAACCTTGCTGGAGCAAGCAGTGGCTGCTCACCATGCTGTGGGAATTACTCCCTTGCTCCAGATAGAGGGGAGGGGGATCTCTGCCCCTGTGGTCTCTCATGCTCTGAGCAACACCAGGGTATCTATTACACCATGGACATGAATGGGAAAGTAAGTTCAGCCTTGCCTGGTTTGCTGTCCCTGCTCAAAAGATCAGAAAAGTCCCCAAAATAACAAGAGTTTCAGTTGTGTTGTGGCACTCAGGGAAGGGTGTGAATCCTCACTGTCTTGCCTAGAACAGAGTTTTCTCAAAACCCCTCTACAGCCAGTGAGGCAGCAACACAAGGTACCTATGACAGGCTCCTGACACAAATCACTCCCTCATAAACTGAGAAGCTTCTTTTCTGCACAGACACTGGAGGGGATCTGAAGCTTCAGGCAATGGAGCCATATGGTGGGAATACATCACAGAATCATAGAAGGCATTGCATTGGAAGTGACCTCTAGAGGTCATCCAATCCAACCCTCCTGCAGGAAGAAGGAACATCCCCAAATAAATTAGGTTGCTAAGAGTCCCCTCAAACCTGACCTTACATGTCTCCAGGATGAGACCACCACCACCTCCCTGGGGAACCTACTCCAGTATTCTACCACCATCATAGTAAAGAACTTCTTCCTAATGTCCAGCCTAGATCTACCCTTCTCTAGTTTAAAACCACTGCCCCTCATCCTATTGCTACACACCTTTGTAAATAGTTCTTCCCTGGCTTTCTTGTAGGTCCCCTTCATGTACTGGAAAGCTGCTATAGGGTCTCCTTGGAGCCTTCTCCAGGCTGAACAACCCCAACTCTCTCAGCCTGTCTGCAGAAGAGGTGCTCCAGCCCTCTAATAATTTTTATGGCACTCTTCTGGATCCAATCTATGAGGTCCATGTCCTTCTTGTGTTGAGGGCCCCAGAGCTGGACACAGTACTCTGTGAGCTGTCACAAGAGCAAAGCAGAGGGTGGCCATGCTTCTTTTGATGCAGCCCAGGATGCAATTTGCCCTCTGGGCTGCAAGTTGTGGAGTCCTGGCTCATTTCCAGCTTCACATCCACCAGTACCCCCAAGTCCTTCTTTTTCAGGGCTGCTTTAAATTTCTACCCCAGCCTGTACTGATAATGAGGATCATCTCAACCCAGATGCAGGACCTTATACTTGGCCTTGTTGCACCTCATGAGGTTCACCTGGGCCCACTTCTCCAGCTTGTCCAGGCCCCTCTGGATGACATCTCATCCCTCTGGCATATCGACCACACCACTCAGCTTAGTGCCATCTCCAAACTTTTTGAGGGTACACTCAACCCTGCTGTCCATCATCTTTGGTCTGCAACCCACTGACCTTAAGACAAAAAAGCTGTCCAACACGGACAACTACCACCCAACTTAAAGTTTGTTAAAACCTTTGTGCAAGCAGTCTGACAGAAGCCTTAAAACCTGACCCACGGTGAAGAGAAGTAAATTGCCTGCAGTTTAATTAGCACAGATGTCTTGTGAGTTTGGATTATTTCTCTTTCTTCTTCTTCTTCAGACACTTCATACAGTAACACAAACAAAACATCCCTTAACATCAACTGGTGGTTTTGGTCAAGCAGACATGGTTGGGATTTCCAAGTAGGACCCATGGGAGTATTAGCCCAGGCATTCTCAGGAAGCATCTCTGAGCTTGAACTGTCTCCCCAGAAAAAACCTCTTCAGTCCAGCATGACAGTAGCTATCACACAAGTACACAAATTAAGCAATCAATCAAACAAGGAATACCCTGGAAGGGAGCAGTGTACAGCTAAGCCATGGTTGCCTTCAATTACACATGGGCTGTTGTGTTCTCTTCTCCAAAAACATCAGAACAAGTGAGGTTTCTTTTGGTTTTGGTCTTTTTACTCAAGTGTGGGGAGCAAGAAATATTCTGGGAGAGAATATGGGTATGCAGCAAAAGCACTTGTTTTGCACTTGGCTGCCATATATATCAATGGTAATTCTACAGGGATGTGACAGAGCAAAAAATTAGATGTCAAATTTGCCAGACAGCAAGAAACGAGTGAGAAATTGTTGCCATCTCTCCTGGGTCAGGAAGGGGAACCTGTCTCAAGGTCTGGGAGGTTGTGTGTGCCTTCAGCTTCACATAATGATGTCCCCAGGGACAAAAAGAGAAAGAAGACTATTTAAGATCTCCCATGACACCTTGTCTTCCATCTCTTTTAATTGCTTCAAAGGATGTCACTGCTCTCGTCCGCAGACCAAAAACTCAGGAAGTTGTTTGTGAAGCCTGGCTGCACTGCCCTTACACGGGGCTGAGCATCTGCTCAGCACCCAGAGGCCTGGATATGTTTGCATACAGACTGGGCAAATGACTGCATGTTTTAAAGTGTATTTTAAAAATCAGATTCTGTTGGCAGGCAACTCTCAGACAGCAAGTGGGGCCAAATCCCATGAATAAATTGCTCAAAGCAAGTAGTCTGACGTGCTGTTATTCATAACTAATGCAGTCCTAGCAAACAGAAAATGGAGTCCAAATCTGCCTGTTTAGACACCAATGACATCATCTGTTTTCATCCTATTAACTAAGCAAAATAAGAGAGAAAAATCATCCTCTTCAACTGGAATGGAGGTTCTGGAGGAAAAAATATTCCTGAGAGCTCCAGCATGAGGTGCAGGTCTGAGGAGTGGGGACACAAGGCAAACTCAGGGTCAGAACAGAAATTTGGTCCCACTGGTACAAAAATAAACCCACCTAGCATCTCTCCCATATCTGAGCAGCTCTCACTTAGGGTTAAGGGCAGCACAGCATGCCTGAGCCATGAAGGAAGCTGAAGATGGCAGAGGGGTCCAGGCACCCATGAGGCACCCCTGAGATGGGTGCTCTCTGACCACTTCCCAGCTAGCATTTTGAACCAGGTTATGCAGAGATTTTCAGAAACAGGAAAGCTGCAGTGTGCTTTCCAACCTCTTCATAGTGAAGTTATATGCAAGACTAACAAAAAAGGCAAAAGAAGCGAAAAGGGAGAAATTGGATGCTCCTCCACCCAGAACAGCAATCACAGGCTGCCCAGTGCAATCATCAAACAATTCTCACAGTACTTTCACACAGTAAAATCTAGCAGAAGTCACTGCCAGGGCATACTGTGTGTGTAAATAAAATCATCTTCTTGAAGAAGTGAAGGGACCTTCAAGAACTACAGATCTGCCAATGCAGCAGCTGCTTGCAAGAAGCTGAGAGGCTACAAACCATAGCACAGACGTGCTATTTCTGCCATGTTTCCTATGGCAGAATTAAGAATAGCATTTATTTTTATTTGGGCAATACAGAAGAAAATTGTGAGATCACTCTTCTCTTGCTTTCTTTCCCAAATAATAAAATTTTTAAAGGCATTTTAGTTGCAAGCTGCTTCTGTGATGAAGGGGCCAGCTCAGCAGCTCCAGAATTTACCTTAGGAAAAAAACAGAGCCATTGACCTGAAGCCTGCCACATTCATCTTGAACACAAAGGGAAATACTTCCGTAAATGACAGATAAAATTTATTATGCTGCTTAAAAGTTACAGCCCATTAAAAAAATTGCCCTGATTTGAATCATTGACTTTTCAAAATAAATACTATTCTTTCATCAATAAGCTCAAAATATAAGCTAACCACAAAACCCTTTGGAAAAAAAGGAAACATAGAAACGATATTTTTGCACATTAATAACATCTATTGATCTAACTGCAAGCATACATCCACATACATAATTTTACCCTATTACACATCAACAATACTCCACACTTTTTTCATATTAAACTACGCTATTCCCATGACACCAAAGTCCGAAGTATTTCCCTAAAAAGGCCCTTGCCATTTAAATGAACAATGGTTGCCTTTGAAATGATAAGCACTAAGAGCATATTTGGTTATGCAGAATGGTATTAACCATTCATCAAATTAATGGGGCAGGGTCGCAGGCAGGTCCAAAAATAGAAACACTTTTATTTATAATAAACTAATGGCATTTTCTCTGCCTCCTCTTGCCATTACCCTCCCCATGTCTCAGACCTTGAATTTATTAAGTAGCTAAAGCAGCTTGGGCCAAGCACAGCATTGTCAGATCTCTGCACCTTTGGACGAGGCTTAGCACACTGGAATTTGTTTATTAATGCTTTGAAGAGAGATGAGCAGCAAGGAGGAAAAACTGGCAGATGACAATATTCTTTAGGCTAATCAATAATACGATGGATAGGGAGACCATCAACATGAGCAGTAGTGGCAGGCACTGAGGAAGCCCAGCATGGTGATAAATGCAAGGCACCCTACCTTCAAGGGAGACTCTGAACTATTCACACACATTGCTGCAGTCTAAATTAGCTGCAAAGAGACAGGAAAGTGATGTCAGCTACCGCTCTGCAGCCAGAGTTAAAATGGCAAACAAAATGTTAGGTGACATATAAAGACCCAGGATTATAAAACAGGTGACTGTGTAAATCTGTGCTATGTTCCAATCAGTCCTGGATATCCTGCATGGAAAAAAGACAAGAGGAAAAAAAGTTGCTGTTCAGAGATGGGCAATGAAAGCAATGAGATGTAGAGAAACAGTGGAGTTTGGGAGTTTAATTTACAAAGGAGGCAGATAAACAGTAAGAGGAAGGAGATGCAGGTAGTGAGAGAAGACAGCTAACACATGAATAGAGCAAAGGCAGAAGAGTTCACAAAACCAAAAAGGAGACTTGAAGATTTACACACATGTAGTACCCTGTGCACAACCGATTCCTGGGATGTGCTGTCTCTGAGCATCCTGGGGACTCATGACCAGAAAGACCTAAGAGTACAAGCTAAACACTAAAAATCTAAGAGGGCTCATTGATGTGTGGTGGCACTGATAGATGGTGGAAGAAGGAAGGACCATGCCATGGAAAGAGTGCCAAGGTTGAGGGAAAGAGCACCACGAGGTTTTATGGGCAAAACCTGCATCCAGCCAGGATAACAGGAGCTGTTCCCTGCAGGATGTTGCCAAGGGTCAACCCACGTCCAGCAGCAGGCAGGTGCTCGTGCCCTGCAACTCCTAGTGGTATTTTAGGTACTTATTGACTTGGTTTCTCTCTCTTCATGTGTCTCCCTCAAGCCTTGATGAGAAGCGCTGCTTCCAGCATGTTGCCATGAATGTGATGTCCACATGGCTTTCCAGGGCAGAGCCCCCACCTTCCCTGACACCATTGGGATGCTTCTCAACACTGTGCTCCCCTCATCCATCAGCTGCATCCTAAAGTGACAGCTGCCCAGGGGCGGATGGGCAGACACAAACCCTTGAATATCTCTCCGACTCTCCTCTCTCTGTTTTACTGAGGTCTGGTGATTTCCCAGCTGATGAACACATTACCACCTCATTCGGCAGTGCCTTGGAGGCGCTCACATTTCAGACCCTGGTGAGAAAAAGATGAAGTATGAAAATCCCTTTCCTTTCCAATCCAGTCCTCCCAGCACTGGCCAAGGAGCAAACACAAAACACCTCAGAAGAGACAAAAAACCCACACCGGACGTGAGAGGCTGTGCCGAAGTCGCACCATATGCAGGTGTCAGGGAAAAAGGTCTCCTGTCCTCCTGCACCAGGCTGTTATCTCCACCCCACGAGGACTTCTCATGAGGGGTTGATATCCAAAGATGATCCTCTCTGACCAAAAGCTTGTCACCAATGCAGACCACGCAGAGAAGCAACCGAGGATTCACCTACCCATGCCCATCAGTATCAAAAAGTATCTGGAAACAGTATCTAGCCTTGGAGGCCTCAAATATGACCATGCTGACGCAAAAAGCTGTGCATGTGAGCCCTTGCCAAGATACCATCTCACCGTTCAGTGGCAAATATCAATCACTGGCGGCACTTTTACCCCAAAGATCCCTGAGGAAAGCACAGTCCCTTTCCTCTGCCCTCAGAGCTGTAGTGAAGGGAGAAACACATGGGATCAGGTGTTAAAGACTACCCCAAGGCATCTCCTGGTGACAGACCTGCTTGCAAACAACCAGGCAGGGTGCAGCACGTTAAAACCCATGAGATACACCAAGGGCTCGTCCTTCTTCTTAGGCCAGTGGTTCCAGAGCCCCTATTTAGGGTATTATGATGATGCTTCTCTGGAAAGGTCATGAGTCTCCTCCCTGAAAGGCTTTTTTGGAAGGGGCTTATAGCAATTATGGCACTGTTCCTCCCTCTGACACCCCTGTAACCCTAAGCAGAGGAAAAAAAAAATCCCACAGCTCTGCTCCAGGCTGTTTTTTTCACCCCATAAATAGGAACAGGTCAATCACACCCAACTGAGGCAGGATTTTGTGGAAAGTGCAAAATATCAAGGAAGGGAACAGAGGTTTGTTCAGCAGCAACAGGCCAGTCCTGCCTTTCTGACATCTGCTCTGAACCACTGAACTCACAGCATTTGAACTTTTGTTTAGACAGATAGGCCTGTGTATTTAGAAATCCTTGAAACTCATCCATCTGCAAAGACAGCAACTCTCAATAATGCAAAAGCTCTAGCTGGGATGCTGAGCTCAGCAGACCTCTCTACAAATGATTCCTATTAAAGTAAAAAATTACAATGCAAGCGTCTATCAGACAGTCCGAACCCGACATAAAAAGGGAATTAAAAAAAACATAATAGGTTCATGCCAGCCATGGTTTTGATCACTGAGGAGCTCAGGGTAAACACTGGGACACCCATTCTCTATTGCCTGCCTGATGCCCAAACCAAGCCAGAGTAATGCATCCTTCACTGGACCCTTGAGCATTGTGGCACAGCCATCCTGATGGAGGTCTACTCAGCTCTTCAATGTCTCTAGAGATGAACATCCCAATTTGGACATCCACCAGCCTTCTCCATGAAGATAGCACTCCTGGAACTCAGCCTGAACCTCTGTGGTTCTATTTTACACCCAGGGTTTATTCCCCAAAAACACAAGGGCTGGTTTCTTTGCTCTGTTTCTCTGAAAGTTTAGTGTTATTTTGGGGTTCCTATTCTCCAGGTTCAACACTCTCAAACTGTGGCCTTGGGATGTGGGACACAATTATGTCCCTGGCTGGCTCATCTGCCACCAGCAATAGCAAAGCACTGGAAAACTCATCACAGGTTACAGGAGGAGCCATACACCAGCACTGGTCCTGATCCCACCAGCGTGGGCAAGGGGCATGGCTATTGAACCAAAGGAAAAACACAACCATCCTAACCAGGAACCCGAAGACCAGAGTTAGCTGAAGAAGAGCCTTTCCTGCCATTTTCCTGGCTGAGGCCAGGGGGTGGGATGTGCCAGTGAGAAGTGAATGGTGTCATGTCTTCTCTACCTCCTGGCATATTGGGCAGCAGAAACATGCTTAGCTTCCAGCTCCCTGCCTTCCGCAAAGCTGAAACCAGCAGATTATCACATTAGCGCTTCAAATGTTTAATTTCCTGCTCCAATTACACCAGTTTTGTGGCAGGAGAGGTGGGAGGGGGAACAAATCATAACAAACTGGGTGTTTCTAAATAAACCCAGAGCAACTTCAAGGCCACCAGGTTTCCCCTGCCACTCTCCTGGCAAGGGATGAGGTCCAGTGCTCTCACCAGCAAGATGGCTGGATGTAGGCACGGGAGTTACCCAAGTACTGACCTCTTGGACCAGCAGCAGAGTCACTCTCCATCCTGCTGCTTAAATGAAGAGGTCCTTTTGTTCAGCTGCTCTGTCAATCTCCACAGCACTGAGGAAACGTTTGCTGCACTACAACAAAAACAAGGCAGCTGGTGTTTGCAGCACATAACAGCACCCTGCTGCACAATGTGGCTGGGGTAAGCATCAAGGAGGGAAAGGGGATGGGGCAGGAGGAGGGCAAAAAAAGTGGGAGTAGGGAGAAGAGGGCACTGGAACATACGGAATTGATAGATCTTAAGATGGATGAAAAGCATAGAGAGGAACTGAAGTAGACAGCAGGTGAGAGCAGAAGAATGGGAGAAAGACAGCAGGGAGAAAGTGAGGGCATAGAGAAGGAAAGAAGGATGAGTGAGGAAGGAGAAAAGTGCTCAAGAAACTTCAGGCTGTGGCCGTATGCAGGCTCCAGCGGATGTTCCTTCTATCATACCTATCAGGTTGCTCAATCCTTTCATCTCACAGAGTGGAATGGAATGGAATGGAATGGAATGGAATGGAATGGAATGGAATGGAATGGAATGGAATGGAATGGAATGGAATGGAATGGAATGGAATGGAATGGAATGGAATGGAATGGAACAGAAAGAATAGAATAGAATAGAATAGAATAGAATAGAATAGAATAGAATAGAATAGAACAGAACAGAACAGAACAGAACAGAACAGAACAGAACAGGTTGGAAGAGACCTTTGAGATCATCAACTCCAACCTATCATTCAACATCATCTAATCAACCAAACCATGGCACCAAGTGCCTCATCCAGTTGCTTCTTAAACACCTCCAGTGATGGTGACTCCACCACCTCCTCAGGCAGCCCCTTCCAATGGCCAATCTCTCTTTCTATGAAGAACTTCTTCCGAACATCCAGCTTAAACCTCCCCTGGCACAGCTTGAGACTGTCCTCTTGTTCTTGTGTTGGTTGCCTGAGAGAATAGATCAGCCCCCACCTGGCTACAACCTCTCTTCAGGTAGTTGTAGATGGCAACAAGGTCTCCCCTGAGCCGTCTCTTCTCCAGGCTAAGCAACCTCAGCTCCCTCAGCCTCTCCTCATAGGGCTTGTGTTCCAAACCCCTCACCAGCTTTGTTGCCCTTCTCTGGACACGTTCCAGCAAGTCAACATCATTCCTAAACGGAGGGGCCCAGAACTGGACATAGGACTCAAGGTGTTGCCTAACCAACACTGAGTACAGGGGCAGAATGACTTCCCTGCTCCTGCTGGACACACTGCTCCTGATGCAGGCCAGGATGCCATTGGCCTTCGTGGACACCTGGGCACACTGCTGCCTCATGTTCAGCCTACTATCACCCAGTACCCCCAGGTCCCTTTCTGCCTGGCCAGTCTCCAGCCACTCTGACCCCAGCCTGTAGCACTGTATGGGGTTGTTGTGGCCAATGTGCAGAACCCGGCACTTAGATGTGTTAAATCTCATGCCCTTGGACTCTGCCCATCTGTCCAGCCTATCAAGGTCCCTCTGCAGAGCTCTCCCTCCCTCCAACAGATCAACTCCTGCCCCCAGCTTGGTGTCATCCGCAAATTTACTGATGATGGAGTCAATCCCCTCATCCAGATCATCAGTAAAGATATTGAACAGGATGGGGCCCAGCACTGATCCCTGGGGCACACCACTAGTGACTGGCTGCCAGCTGGATGTGGCACCATTCACCACCACTCTCTGGGCTCAGCCCTCCAGCCAGTTCCTAACCCATCACAGAGTGCTGCTGTCCAAGCCACGAGTTGGCAGCTTGGCCAGGAGTTTGATGGTGGGGTCGGTGTCAAAGGCCTTGCTGAAGTCCAGGTAGACTACAACCACAGGCCTCCCCACATCCTCCAGGCAGTCACCTGATCATAGAAGGAGATCAGGTTTGTGATGCAGGACTTGCCCTTCCTAAATCCATGCTGGCTGGGCCTGATCCCTCAGCCATCCTGTAAGTGCTGTGTGGTTGCACTCAAGATGACCTGTTCCATAATCTTGCCTGGCACTGAGGTCAGGCTGAGAGGTCTGGAATTCCCTGGCTCGTCCAACTGGCCCTTCTTGTGGATAAGCATCATGTTGGTCAGTTTCCAGTCATCTGGGACCTCTCCAGTGAGCCAGGACTGGTGAAAAATCATGTAGAGCGGCTTGGACAGCTCATCTGCCAGCTCTCTCAGCACCCTTTTCTTTACAGCAGAAAAGAGAGACCTAGAGGAAAAAAGGTATCCCAAACCAGCTGTCTTGCAGGGCAGTAAGTCCTTCTTGAGCTGCTCATAAACCATACTAATAAAAATTAAACCCATGCCTGACTAATCACCGAATGTATCTGGTTGGAAGAGACCTCAAAGATCATCCAGTCCAACCTTCAACCCAGTCAACAATAAACCACACCCCTAAATCAGGTCCACAGGCTGCTTGAACATCCCCAGATATGATGATTCCAGCTCTGCCCAGGGCAGACCATTCTAATGTTTTACAACCTTTTCAGTGAAGAAATATTTCCTAATATCTGGCCCATACTTCCCCTGGCACAGCTTGAAACCCTTTCCTCTGGTCCTGTCGCTTGACACCAAGGACAAGAGGCTGCTCCCCTCCTAGATCCAACCTCCCTTCAGGTAGTTGTAGAGAGTGATGAGGTCCCTCCTCAGTCTCCTCTTCTCCAGACTGGACAACCCCAGCTCCCTCAGATGCTCCATGGGTTCCAGGCCCTTAATGAACCTCACCGCCCTCCTCTGGACATGCTCCAGCACCTCAATATCCTTCCTGTAGTGACAGGCCCAGAACTGAACACAGCACTTGAGGTGTGGCCTCACCAGTGCTGAGTACAGGGGGATGATGGTCTCCTTGATCCTGCTGGCCACAGTGTTACTAATACAAGCCACGATGCCATTGGCTTTCTTGGCCACCTGGGCCTGACAGCCTTGGTCACTGTTTGAAGGGAAGAACAGAACTCTGGGACTCAAAACTCCAAGGAAAACACACAACGATGGTTCTGCATCATCCCACTTCACCCCATGGGAAGAAAGTGAACCCCCATTGCCCTTTATTGCACTGGGGTAGGGAATCCTGCCTGCCTGTAGAACTGGGGATGCTTTCCTCTTGGTGCCCTTCCCAGAGGCTTCCCACAGCTGCTGTTATTTATAGCTTGCATCAAGCTCAGCCAAGCACGTGGGGAAGGAGGTGAGGAAAAAAGACTGACCTTGGGGGTCAGGGCCAAGAATAGCTGCCAGTGGCCAGAAATAGCTAGTGCCATGTTCAGCCTTGGTTCTTCGAGAGCTGCTGGATCTGAGCACAGTGCTTCCAAGATTTCAGATCCAGCCAGGATAGGATGGATTTCTCCTTTGAACTCATGATACCCACACCACAAGATGCCCTTGTAGTTGCTCTCCAGCTCCAAAAAAGTTGCTGGGTGGATGGAGCAGGTGGGAAGGTGTAGGAAAGCAATCCAGTGGTGGGGAGGGGAGGATTGACCTCCAGAAAATGTGCTTGAAAAGCAAGGGAGGCAAGTCCTGAGGAGGGACAGGTTTCAGCACCTGCTGCTGCGAAGCCTGATGCTGACCTGGGAAGAGGTGACAGAGGGGAGCATATACCACAGCATGCAAGGATTGGCATGCAGCTCGATGACTCCTTTGAGTGCCTGTGAGAAACTCAGCACATGAGATCAACGTGGATGATGTAGAAGTCACAGAGACCATCACATGTGCTTCCCAACAGGACTGTAAGCAGAGGCACCCACCTCTTCATTCTGGGCTTGCAAGGTGCAGGCACTGTCTCCATCCCCCCAAGCATGTGCACACATGAGCATGTGTGTCCATTTGCAAGTGCAAACACAAAGCCTGGTGTCAGTGCATCCAGATCTGGCAGAGGAAAGACATTCCTGACTGCCCTGACAGGACCCACTTGCAAATACCCTGGACCCCATCACATCCCCTTCATTGATCACTTTGTTCTGTGCTTGGCTGTGCCAGAATTGCCTGCTCTGAGACAGGGCTGGAAACTGTTTTTGGAAATGGTGGCTGAACACTTCATGCCAAAATGGCCTTTGGTTATGGAAACCATGAGAGTGTGAAGGCCTTATCCTGTTGCCAGAGGCAGACTTTAGTGATTAACCCTCAAGCACCACATGCAGGGACCACATGCAAGCTTGGGTGAATAAACAAAAACAGACAGAGGAACCTGGTACAGTTAGTGCAGAAGGCTGAAAGCCCTGTCTCACTGGCCTGAAAAGTAAACTGCCTTGAGCTCCTCGCAGAGTGGAGATCCTCACTCCCAATCAACCAAGAGTAGGTTTGGGCAACTCTTCTCCCATCCTTCCTGCATATTGCCCTCCTTGGAGAGCTTCCCTGGTATCTCTAGGGTGCTGAGGAAGAGATGCTGGTGTGGCTGCATGGGTCTCCCATGTCCCTCCCCACCTCCCAGGTGAAACACAATCTATTCTTTCTGCAAGGTCTCCCTGCATGGTTGCTTCTTGCCTGTGCTCTGTGGCTCTAAAGCCTTCACTTTGCACAGTGCTGAAGTGCTGAGCTGCAGAGAGACTCATCCCTGGGCTTTTTTCCCTGGTGTTTTAAGCCCCAGTTTGGATATTGACTAGAATCCAGGGCCCACCTGCTCCAGCCCCCAACTGGATTACTGCAGCATGGACCCAAGTTGAAGCATTAAACCAGTTCTGTGTGCTCCTTCCAAAGAGCTGTGACAGATGCCCCAAGCCTCATCTATCCAAATGCAGCGCAGCCAATATCCCAGATGACAGACAGGGAGACTATTCCAAGCCCTGCTCCATAAAGAGCCTCTCTTGCGTAAGTTCCTTACCTCAGTGCTGTTGTTCCCGGACTCTTCCTGCTTTCACATAATAGTGCTGAGGATGGTCATGTGAATATACTGGTAAAGAGCTAGGCAGGGTGAAGCCAAAGAGGTTGGGAGGCAGCCCACAGGATGCATAGCATCAGAAAGGTCTCACTGGGTGGCAGTAAGTTGTGCTTGCACAGCTAAGAAGCAACAGAAGGGCCAGAGAAGGCAGGGAGGACAAGCAGAAAAATAAAAGATGCCCTAAGTAAAGGGTTAACTGGAAAACACATGACACTGGTTCAGACCTTCTAATCTCCTACACAAATAAACTTGCATGCAGGTGTTTCTGGGTGTGTTGGGGCTTGTACAAGGTTCGTGGATACAGTTCCTATAAGTGTTCCACATCATCCCCAGTTATCCCACCTTCCTCTGGCAGCTTCATGCACAGGTGTGCCTGGTGGCCTGATAGATCCATGCCCTACCAAAGTGGCCTAAAGAGTCATGCAGCCAGGTGCTGCTGCAAGCACACAGCACTTCTGCAGCACGCACTCACTGGGGGAAATCATCTGTCCAACCATGAGGCATCAAAGCTCCCCCCTTCAAAGCCCTCCAGGAACACCATCGTCCCTTTGAAGCTTTTCCTGTTTGCAATATGCCTGTAAGCTCAGACCATGGCAACCCAAGGCCCCAGAGAGCAAAGGCTTAACAGCATCAGCTCCAGGAGAATTGTGCTCCAGTAGGGCCTGAACAAAAGCAGGGAGACTTGTGCACATACACCTGGGACAGAGCTGGCCCCAGGAGCCTGCAGAAGCTTCCCCTTCACTCCAGCATGGTCCTGGGTTGGCTTTTTGTGTGTGTGTGTGTTGTTTTTTTGGTGGGTTTTTTATTTGTTTGTTTGGGTGGTTTTTTTCTTTTTTTTTCCCTTTTGTTTTGTTTAATAAACTAGTGTCCTGCCTTGTAAGGCAAGCCCCCATGGTGCACAAATAAGCCGAGTATTTTTGGCCACCCTCTGCAGCCACGGGCTGGCCTTTGGGAAATGCATACCCTGCAGCCCTCCGTGTCTGGTAATTGAAGAGGCTGCTGCTCCTCTGGGCCAGAGAAGGGATTACAGGACACGTTTGAGGGCCTGAATTCGTAACCTTCAGCCTCCCTCGGAGCTCAGAAATTGCGGCAGCAACACCGCTAGCTGGCAGCACCGCCAGCCATCTCCATCCCGGGCATCCAGGGGCACGGCCGGCACTTAGGCTTCAAGCTGAGGCAGAGCATGCCACTCCTCTGGGCTGCTCACAATTAACTGCTTTTGAGTCTGTGAGGAGACAAATTACTATAATTTAACAAATAGACTTTATCTTAAAACGAGCACCTTACTCAACACCTATTGATTCCTGCTCCCCCTCTGGAGAACTCTCCACAATTAAGTTGTCATGTCCCTAATACCCACTTAAAAACAAGCCTGCTTCAGTGTCTCCCAGAAAACCTTGCCTGCACAGGAACACAAAACCCAGCTGCCACGTTTCCTTTTTAACCCTGAATTAGCCAGAGATAAAATTTATCTTGGTGGTAGACAGCAGAGCTTTTATCTGCATCCCTCCAACTGCCACAAAGCTCACAGACAGCTTGAGTTTCGCCCATCCTCTTCCAGACTGCTGCTGGTTGTTCACAACAGCCAGGAGGGCCGTGCCCTCCAGGGAGGGCACTGATCACAGCATGAACTCCTTTTTTTTTTTTTTTTTTTCCTGGCTGGTAGCCCTAGCAGATCTGGTCCCTGGCTGCTGGGACAGAGGGGCATGATGCAGTGCTGCCATAAGTACTTCATTGCTCTGAAGGGCTGGCACAGTTATTCTACGGGCTCCCCTGTCCCATGTCCTGCTCCTGCCCTGATGGGAGTCCTGCTGGCCCAGGATGCAGGCTGAGCAGCACCAAATGCATCACATTAGCATGCCGTGCCTCAGTTTCCCCATTAGCACAAACAGCCTGGGTACTGATGACACGTTTGCCAGCTGCAGCACAGGTCCCAGGGACACGGTGTTCTTGCAGCCAAGGGGAGCTCGCTTTCCTTCCTGAAATCAGGTGCAGTTGTGTGACAGCTCCTCCCCGCACCTCGGCGAAAGGGCCAATTAAGCTGCTGGTGCTAATACACAGGCTGCCATCACCACCACGACATAATCACGTTTCTCTCCCTCCCCAGCGGGGCGGCTCGGAGATATGCAAGTTCATCCAGGGCTGCTGTGTTCCACAGACCCTCCCAGGGATCCTGTGGGGAAGCTAAGGGAAGAGAAAGGGAACGCAAAAAAGCCCTGGGCGTGCAGTAGCACCGTGGAGTGGGATTCAGCTCCAGAACAGCCGACAGCGCCCGAAAATCCTGCGATTTTGCATTTGCAGCACGGGGGAGGACTTCTATCCAAGTGCTGCTCACCAGGAGACAGGGGAGGGCAGTCGAGGGGAAAGACAGCCCTGAGAAAAACAGCAGCAAGGGGGAAAAGCCACAAGAGAGGCTGTGGTGCCAGAGATTAGGAAGGGATCTTTGAGATTTAACAGAGACTGGGGAGCTAGACCTAATTACACGCCACACGCTCCGGCAGCAAGCCACCGGCTGCTGTTTGTTTCACTAATGCAGTGCATAGATTTGATAATTGCTGCCACGTAGTGGGGATAATCTTCCCTTGACCATCTCACAGCATTTATTTCACTGCAGGGAGATTTGCAGCTGGCTCCGCAGAGGACCCTACACCCATGAGAAGAGTCAGGAAGGTTTAGGGATGCAAATACATGCAACAAGACCAGTGCTCAGCCCTGCAGCAAGGGTGCATGAAGGCAGTGCTGGGCAGGGTGCATGGCTGTCCGTGTGGGTGCCCTGAGGGACCATCCCACCTAAAAGACTCCTTGCAAGGGAGGACTCAGTCCTCTCCACCAGTGAAGCCAGAGTCATTTATTGATAGTGTTGCCTTGAGGCAGGCAGGGGACTAAGCAGATGCATGAGAAAGGCTCTGCAAAACATAATAAAAGCAAGAGGAAGAGCCACACTCATAAAATACCAAAAGCCAGGAGTTAATAGAGGGCACTGATGCTGCCATGGCTCTCTTCACTGCCCTGAAAGGACCTCAAAGGAGCTCAAGCTTTGCAATCGTTTTACCCATGGAATGAAACCTGGGCATCTTTTGCTTGTTCACTGGAGGACTAAGTGGCCTCTCTGACCTGAGCAAGGGGCTGGGCTGTGTCCCCATTGGGGCTGCCATGACGGTGGTGGCAGGCATGGAATGGTGAGCTCCCCCAGTCCCCATCCTCTCTGGAACGTCAATCAGGCACCTGCCAGTGCAGCCAATTCACTTCCATTTGGAAAATTAAAGAGATAAAATTAATTGTTTGCTTAATTTGAAAGGGTGGCAGGAAGCAAAGGCGCCTTGGGTCTGTGCCAGTGTGCAGAGGTCTGCTGCTTCTGGCTCAACTGCAGGTTTCACTAAGGGAAACATCATCCCCTTCCCTTCCCTTGCCTGTTGGACCAAGCAGCCCCTGTGTGAGAGGCTGCAGGGGTTCCCAGTCTGCTCCCATTGGTCCCTGTGCTCCAAAACTGCAAGTGCAAGGGTGCTCAGCACAGTGACTCCCCCACAAACTACATCCAAGGGCCACAGAGACCACCTGGCCTGGGAACACTGTCCTGCCACCAGCTGGAAGGGTGAAAGAGTCAGCACCACTTGTCATCACCACCTCCTCAGGGACACTTGAGCTTTCTGCTTTTGAGGTGCTGGTCCCCATGGCTGACCCACTGCCACAGTATGAGACAGGAAGCAGGGAACAAAGGCAGAGGTGAAAACAACTGGAAGGTGCAGGACAAGCACTCCCATAAATGTCTACGTAGAAAGCAGACATTTATATATACATGAAGGCTTTGGAAATTATTCTACACCCCAATTTTCTTGATTGGGGGGAGGGAGGGGCATTAGTATTGCTCCTTGTCACAATTCTGGGGCAAACTTCTGCTCACTGAAGCTGGCCCCATCCAGGCTCTGTGGCACGACAGCCTGTAGGATCTACTTCTTCTTTGTCCTGGTGAAAGGAGACGGAGCCACCAGGAGAGGACCCTGCCCTTCAGATGGCTCTATGAGACAGGACTAAACCCCAGGCTGTGTCCTTCCCCCTCCCCAGTGTGTCTTCCTCACTTGTAAGTCACAAACATCATCTCATTGTTGGTTTTTTTCCTCCTTTCTCCCCCGCAACCAAGGCGAATCCCCAAATCCCAGCTCTTTCCTGCCAAAGACACGTGCACCTGCAGAGCAGCTGGTGCCAACATCCAGAGTAGAGCCAAGCACAACAATCGGGCTAAACAGCCCTCACTGCACAGAGACCAGCTTACAAAAACAACCGTATTTCACCCAAACTCTATTAAACTGTCCAGGGTTATTGCTCCGTTTCCTTTCCCACCACTGAGGATCAAATGAGATTTCTGTGGCTGCACAGAGATGCTCACATGTCTTCCTTTCAGCTGCCCCTGCTGTCATCTGAGAGTGGTGGAACCTGCCATGGGGTGGCACAGCTCTGAATGCAAATAATCTCCCTTCAATTGTGACTTTTTTTACACTGGGACCCTATTCCCGTGCAAGGTTACCCAACAGTGCACCCAAACTCTTTGCGAAAGCCTGACTCCTGCAGGTTGGAATCTCCTTGCAAAGACCAAATAATAGGGTTAGAGAGGCTTCAAAGGGATTGGTGTGATGGTGTCATCACCCTGCATGGCCCTGTTTTGTCCCGACACCCTTGACCCAAGAGTGCCTCAAGTTTTGACAATGATTTTTCTGTGACAACAAAGCATTAACCCAGGAAGAGGGCACTGCTCTTTCCCCCTTCCCTGTGATCATTCCATTCATTTTAACTTCAAGCTGCTGAGTTTTCATCTGGTAGACTTGAAAGCCAGATGCAAACTAGATGTCCTGTTTAAATGTCAAAGGATTCAAAAGCTGCACAGGAGATTTGGGGGATAGGTCCCATTACTTCCATTGAGTTTTAGACATCTGAGCCTTTGGTCATCAAAGAATCACAGAACATAAGGGTTTGGAAGGAACCTCAAAAGATCATCCATGCCAAACCCCTTGCCTGGGCAGGATCACCTCTACCAGATCACACAGGAACACATCCAGGCGGGTCTTGAATATCTCCACATTTCTAACACGAGTCTTGGTTCCAGGCAAAAAATAGCCAAGAAAAATGAACTTTACTTTCACAGGCTTTTTGAAATAGAAGTATCTGAAATGCAACAGTTCTTCCAGGCCCTCAGCAGGTTTTGCAAATAGATAAGGGCGTTTGGAAAGTAAAATCATAACAATTTCCACTGCCTGTCTTGCCTCACCCCTTCACACCCGCCCTCCAGCTCAGCCATCAGCAGTGTCTGGAGAGGAAACATAGAGAAAAAGTCCAAGAAGTTTAATGAACTGTCACAGCTTAACAAACTAATCCCTGCTTATGCTCACCTCATCCCAAATGAGAGGCTGAGGGAAAAAACAAGTGTGCAACATAAGGCGGCTATCTCTTATCTGCTCCACAGCTCTGTATGGGGAGATGATTGAGCAGAGACACCTAGGTCATGGTGAGGCACCACTGGCTCCTCCACAATATGTGGCCAGCACTAAGCAAATACCTTACAATAATTTCCCATGAAAAGTTTGCATCTGTTTTCCAGAAATACTTCAACTAAAGGTAAGAAATGTGCATGGGAGCAGCTTGACTTATTAAATGCTCACAGAAAGAAGCCTTTGCACACATAAATTTGGCAGATTGGATGCAGAAAGACAATCCTCACCTTTGTGCTATTAATTTGTGGTACTGGAGTTGTCCTCTGCTAAGAACAGGACCACAGCTGAGTGAGACAAGGTGGAGACAGAGCAAAAGGGGAAAAAAAGGAGGAGGTATTTTCCCTCCTCCCTGCACTGAGAGAGATTTTACAGAAGTTTAAGGAAGAACTCTATGCCCCTAGAAAAACCTAAAACAGGAGCCACTGAGGCAGCAGCAGCCCTCCATGAAGCCTTCATCCTGACATCCTTGTCCCCAAAAGGCAGGGCGGGCTGCCTCGTCAGCAACAAGGCAGGTTGCCGCTGGTGAAAACTCCTGGCAAGGTGCTCCTAAGCAATGTAAACATTTTCTGGCAGGAGGCGGTAGGCAAATAACTCGCAGCAGTGCAAATAACAGCAAGTAGCACTTTCTGGGTAAAGCAGCAGTCCAGCTTCCAATCAAAGCTCAAGGCTGTATTTTTTCAGGCCCCATATCAAGCTCCACCATTTCCCTTATAAATGCACAAACACACACAAGAGCATGAGCTCCTTGTTCCCAAAATCCTTCCTCTCTAATGTGGAACTGCTTCCTGAGAATTCTGGAACAGAAAGTGAAGAACATAATCGTGCAAGGCATCAGTTGCTCCTGACTGGCAACTCTGTTCTTCATAAAAGCCAGTGCCTAAATGCAGCATCATATTCTCATAAAGTAGGCAATATTTGAGAGATGCCTGCAGGACAGCTGGTACCAAACTGGAAATGACTGCAATGACCCTGGGATGCAGGGTTAGCTGAGCAACAAAGCCTGGGTACAGATGCTAAATCAGTTGGTAATTCTCTCAGCAAGAAGGTAGGGTTTGTGTGTGTGTGTGGGGGCTTTTTATTTTGCTTTTCATTTTTTGCATCTAGGTAAATCTTTTCTGATATTGCAAAGAAAATCCTCGCTCCAGCTGATGCCAACCTGCTCTAAAGTAGTGGAAATGTCAGCTATGTTAGCAGTCTCACAGGGGTGACATTTTGTCTCCCCTTTCTATACAAGTTTCTAGGAACAGCTTAAACATTTTCTAGAAAAACTAATAGACACAGAACAGCAAAAAAAGAAGGAGCTGGAAAAGGTGGTGGTGGTCTCCAGGGGAGTGACAAAGAGGCAGGAGGTTAGGTTGCACAGCACAGATTTACTTTTCATGTCTTCTCCGAGAAGACATCTAATAGTTTCATCTCAGATCCCCACTGCTGTTTACACAACACCCTGAAGAAATGATTCTCTGCAGGAAAGGAAACGGGGCAAGAGGATCGTCTGCCAAACCCTTCTGTCTCACAGGGGGAGAGAGGGGAGAGCAAGAGGAAATGAAAAACAAATCCCAGAGCCGGGGACATGCTGAGGGGCAGCTGCAGTGCAGTGTTATCTTTGTCAAAAGGGTGGGCTCCGCAGGGGTCACCACGGGAGAACGGACTAAGTGTTTGCATCCAGATGAGTGCATGTTTAGTTTGGAGAGGAGGCTGAGGGGACCTCATCGCTGTCTGCAACTACCTGAAAGGACATGCTGGAGAGGCTGGTGCCGGTCTCTTCTCACAGGTAATTAGTGGCATAGCAAGAGGGAATGGCCTCAAGCTGCAACTGGGTGGTTCAGACCTGGACATTAGGGGAAAAAAATTCACAGAAAGAGTGGTCAGGCATTGGAATGTGCTGCCCAGGGAAGTGGTTGAGTCACCATCCTTGAATGTGTTTAAAGGTTGTTTGGATGTGGTGCTTGGGAGTATGGTTTAGGGGTGAGCCTTATAGAGTAGGGTTATTGGTTGGACACTGGTGATCCTGAGGGTCTTTTCCAACCTGAATGTTTCTGTGATATGTGCCTCTGTATATGCAGCAAGAAAGGGGAAGCTACTCTGAGAACCAACAGGAGGGCAGGTTTCACTGGCATGGTTTTATCCCTGTGAGTTGCATCATTAGCTGAAGCACTGGTGGGATCTGGAGAAGATGAGCATGTTGGTGTTCTCCCTGGCTGGCCTCTGCTGGCCAGGGTTCCCATAGAAGAGAAAACCCTGTGCCATAAGGTGGTGCCTACTTGGTCTGGTGCCTTGGAGTGAGAGATTCACACAGAGGAAGACAGGGAAAAGGAAGAGGTGAGATGATGGCATTAAAATATAAATGAGACATGATGGCTATACAAGTACTTTCGAACCTACCCAGATGGGAAGCCACAAGTTACCAGGTCCCCACATACCATTAGCACATCACTTATTAATCACCCTTTAACAAAAGGGCTGCAGATAGCAGAATCCCATCTTCTTTCACTACAATATTTTTCAGCCTTTCCTCCTTCCTTCACCATTTAAAAATTCCTCCAAAAGCTATGACCCAAGAGCTGCATCTTCATTTCTCTTTGCATTTCTTTGAACCGAAGTTTTAAAAGAAATGAAAAAGAAGCAACTGCATAGCAAGTTTCTGCCTAGTCCTTTTTCCACACAGGACTCACTGAGCATTGATGGAAGCCCAGATCCATTTGGAAACTGACAGGTAGCTTCTCTCTCCAGCTCTGCCCACAAAAGCACAATCAAACCTTCAGCCTTTTCTATTTCAGGCAAATTATTTGCAAACCGAGCCCAAGCCTTATATCTCTCTTACTATTTATTGAAGAGTTTCAATGGGCCAGAAAGTTGCATGCAAAAGCTATCTGATTTTTATTTCTATAACCTCTGTGGCTGGCTGCCTCTCGTGCTCTGGATGAGGCATCTAAAGAATAATCCTGCACTGGTGTTGAAAACAACAGCACCTAATGCTGCTATGTACATTGCAAGGTAGGAGTGTCTATACTGCCCGTTTTGGGGGGTTGCTTGTTTCAGAGAAACCATTTGCTTTCTGGAGGCAGTAATGATTTCAGCAAAACCATAGTCACAAGAGATGGAGTGCTGGAAGAAGCAAGCAACTTGTCACTCCACTGTTTATAAAACTGTAAAAAATACATGCACAAACAAACCCCCACGTCTTAAACCACCTCCCCACCCTGGTCATACACACACCACCTTATTTGATCAGACCTCATAAAAAACAGATGCTATCTTGGAAACTAACTTCCTTGGGAAAATAAACTGCTTGTAGCAAATCCCAGGGCCAGCACAGGCAGCTGCCCCGGCGTGATGTCTGCACAATGCTTGCCACTTCCCAGAGTCTCAGGACAAACAGAGCAGCGTTAAAGCTCTCTGCAAAGCAGGAGAAAACAGAGAGAAGCCACGAATGTCTCACAGCAGCTGCCAGCAGGGAGCTGGGCTCAGTGTTGGGGTTGTGGGGTGATGGAGGCAGCCAACCAAATGAAAAAAACCCACAACCCAGGGATGTCAGCAGGTTGTCAGTGTCTCAGAGGCACTGCCATAAAATCCACATGCAGTGAAGGTCTTGCTGGTTGGCAGGAGGGCTGGTGAGAAAGAAAACATTGCTCTGGGTGACGGCGGAGGCTCTGCACTGGAAGGCTGTCAGCACTCGGAGATGGTGGGAGAGCATCCTGTTCCACCAGCCCAGCCTTCAGGGAACCACGCAGAGTGTGTAAGTGGGATGGAAGCAATTGCAAAAGCACACAGGGCTGCTCTCCAGCAGGCACCGAATACTGGTGGTCTTGCAAGGCCCAGTGCCAGTGATTGAATCATGCTGCCATCAGCAGGGCAAGCAGGACCAGTGGGATGGAGGGCCAGCCCTGATACTTGGATGCTCAGTGAAGCTTCCCAAGCATGGAAATGAAAGCGCACTGAGAGCAAGGGGATGCCTGTCCCGGATATTCAGCACAAGAATGTGGAGTTCTTAGAGCGGGCATGGCCACCCGCAGCTGTGCAAACAATCCTGCTGAGAAGGTGACTTATTTTGGCTCCCAGCCGAGATCGCAGACCCCCTGCCTCCAGGAAGCCTTTTTCCTTGCCCAAAGACAGAACAAGCAAAGCCAAGTGCTGTTTCCCAGCAGGAAGCTGCCGCCTCACAGACCAGCATATTCAATAACCTGGCACAGGTCAGGACCAAGCCCTGATAGCTACCGTCACCCTGGCCCAGCCCAGCACTTAGAAGTTACTCCTCAGTTCTGATTTGTCCCTCTGTCGAGGCAAGTTTCTCTGCCAGCAGTAGAGCCATGGTGGTGAATACAAGCAAGAGGGCTTGCCATGCCACTTGGGTCTCATTCACAACCTCAGCACTGCAGCCCAGGAGGGATCCCACATACTTAAGGACAGGAGGAATGCAAGGCCCTGATCCAAGAAAGTACATGCTGATCCGTCAGCACCCAAGTATTCCTGACCCCATGACATCTAGAGGAAACTAACTTCAGATGCTTGAAGGAGGGAGGAAAGGGGAATGATCCATGCCAGATCCACATGGAATTGAACACCCTGGGGCAGGTTGGCTAGAGGTCACACATTAAAACACCATGTTGGAACATGGATGCAACCCCAAGCATTGGCAGGCTCCAGCCTGGTCCCCAGATGACTGTCCCTGGTGCTGCAGGCAGAAGAGGAAAAGAGGCTGCACAGTGATTAAGGAGGTGTGGGCCATGTGCTTGGCTCCACCTTAGTTTCCCAGCCCTGGCTCCAGAGGTGTGAAGAACAGGAGGGGTGAAAGTATTCCCAGGTCTGCCCTCCTGACCTCCAATCTAGGGAAAATACTAGTTTTCCCCAATTTTGCCCCCCCCAGACTACCCAATTTTGCCTCCCTAGACTACCTACTGTAGGCAACAGATGGAGTCTGTAGGCTCTACAGAAAATAAAGATGGAAGAATTTTTAATTCCATGTGTTTTTCAGAGATTAGGGTGAGGAGGCGGAGGAGGGGGGGGATGCAGTACAATCTCTAACTCTTTGTTTTCCTAGGCTCCCTCAGCCTGTTTCCTCCCAAGATTTTGTGCTACTTCAACCAACTTTTATTTTTTGAGAAATAAACCAGAACAATTGGTAATAAATATGGGCAGGCTCAGAGGGAAACTGCTGGGAGAGCTCTGAATCCTGGTGGCAATCTCCTGACACTGCTGAAACCCCAGGGCTCATTGCACCCCAGTGAGAGACAAGGACTGTGCTGGCTGATGTTGTCCACAGTGTTAGTCCCACTGGGTGACTCTCTTGCCCTGGCCACAGAGCAGCTTGTCTAGCCCCAGCCAAGAAGGGGCTCTCCCCAAGCTCTCAGGCTTGATGTGATTTTTCACTGCAGTCAGTTACTGGATCTGGATGAGAAGATGAGATGAGGAGCTGCTGGTCTGTGGCAAAGAACCAACAGCAGGGAGGCCAAGGGTTATCATGCCCTGATTCGGGGGATGGGCCCTGGCTTAGTGGCTCCAGAAACCACCCATTGCAATGGGCTGGGTGGATGGGACCAGTGCTGTTCAACAGGCTGGGATGCATTCAGGTTTTCCAGGGCTATGACCAGGGTAGCTACTATATGACAAAGCAGTAGTTTATCCAGAACAAGTCAGCCCCTGCAGCTATGCAAAATCCTTCTGCTCTGAGGATACTAATATCACATGAGTACACTTGTCATATTTTTCTGTCTCAGCTTAAAGTACCCTCTAACCCCTACCATCAAGAGCTAGAAATATCTGACAATGTTAGGAAACTAATGCTAATAGGAAAAAAAAATAAGATTAAGAAATATTGAAAGTGAGGAAGGGAAGTGGACCCTGCAACATGCTAGCTCCTGCCTGACACTGGGAGCACTGGCTTAAAAAGATCCAACAACCAAGTTTTAACATGAAATCCAGCTTCTCTTCTCAAAGCCCTTCTACAAGCTTTGAAGACACCTTCCAATTAAAAATAAATAAATAAATAAAGCACACACATTAAGGGGTCATCTCACCCCATCTCTCCCGCACCACCTCCTGGTCTCCAAGCTGGTGACACATGGGTTTGATGGATGGACCACTAGATGGATAAAGAACAGGCTTGATGGCTGCACCTAAGAGTGGCTGTCAACAGGTCCATGTCCCAGTGGAGGCCAGTGACAAGCGGAGTCCCTCAGGGATCAGTCCTGGGACCTGTCTTGTTCAACATCTTTGTGGGTGACATGGACAGTGGCATCGAGTGCACCCTCAGCAAGTTTGCTGATGACACCAAGCTGTGTGGTGCAGTGGACACGCTGGAGGGAAGGGATGCCATCCAGAGGGACCTGGACAGGCTGGAGAGGTGGGCACAAGCCAACTTCATGAGGTGCAACAAGAACAAGTGCAGGGTCCTGCATCTGGGTTGAGGCAATCCCAGGCACAAATCCAGGCTGGGCAGTGACTGGCTGGAGAGCAGCCCTGAGGAGAGAGACTTGGGGGTGCTGGTGGATGAGAAGCTCAACATGAGCTCTCAGTGTGCACTTGCAGCCCAGAAAGCCAATCAGATCCTGGGCTGCATCAGGAGAAGTGTGGCCAGCAGGTCAAGGGAGGTGATTCTCCCCCTCTACTCAGCTCTGCTGAGACCCCACCTGGAGTACTGTGTCCAGTTCTGGAGCCCCTATTACAGGAGGGATATGGAGGTGCTGGAAGGTGTCCAGAGAAGGGCCACGAGGATAATCAGAGGGCTGGAGCACCTCTCCTATGAGGACAGACTGAAGGAGTTGGGGCTGTTCAGTCTGGAGAGGAGAAGGCTCCGAGGTGACCTCATTGTGGCCTTCCAGTATCTGAAGGGGGCCTACAGGAAGGCTGGGGAGGGACTTCTCAGGCTATCAGGTAGTGATAGGACTAACTAGGGGGAAGAGAATGAAGCTGGAGGTGGGGAGATTCAGGCTGGACGTGAGGAAGAAGTTCTTCCCCATGAGATTGGTGAAGCCCTGGAATGGGTTGTCCAGGGAGGTGGTTGAGGTCCCGTCCCTGGAGGTGTTTAAGAGCATGCTGGATGAGGCTCTGGCCAGCCTGATCTAGTGTGGGTTGTCCCTGCCCATGACAGGGGGTTTGGAACTAGATGATCCTTGTGGTCCCTTCCAACCCTGACTGATACTATGATACTAAGATGATAGAAACCGAAACATGCCAAACCAAATAACACGAATGCTCTGCTTAGCTGCAAGCCCCGCAACAGGGACACAACTGACCTGCTGTGACCTGGTTTATCTAACATGATAAAACCATCAAGCATCACATGAGCTGATGGTTACCTTTCACTGACCACAGAAGCTCAGCATCTCTTCACTCCAAATCTGTGAAAGAGTCTCCTCATTTGTTTTCTTGCCCTGAAACATCTAAGAGAAGTTTACAGGAAAAAGACAAAGATACTACAGCCTCACCCTGCTGGCTACAGTTCAAATGATACCAACCACATGTATTTCCTGATCAGGGCAAGATGAGTCAAAACAGCACAAAAGATCAAGCCAGACCACACAGTAGAAAAATGAACAGGCAAAAAGACCAACCAAGAAAGCCATACTCTTAGGAAGGTTTTCAGAAGATGTTTCTGACTGATAGTTTGCTCTGCAGCCAGGAATTGTCTCTCACCAGGTAGTCTCTTGTTAGCCCTGCCCTGATGCTGTAATG
>CM066606.1:85288183-85300683 GCA_033816785.1 Picus viridis
AATGAATGGAATGGAATGGAATGAATGGAATGGAATGGAATGGAATGGAATGGAATGGAATGGAATGGAATGGAATGGAATGGAATGGAATGGAATGGAATGGAATGGAATGGAATGGAATGGAATGGAATGGAATGGAATGGAATGGAATGGAATGGAATGGAATGGAATCCAGAATGGAATGGAATGGAATGGAATGGAATGAATGGAATGGAATATCCAGGGAATGGAATGGAATGGAATCCAGATGGAATGGAATGGAATGGAAAAGGAATGGAATCATCCGATGGAATGGAATGAATGAATGAAGGAATGGAATGGAATGGAATGGAATGAATGGAATGGAATGGAATGAATGGAATGGAATGGAATGGAATGGAATGGAATGGAATGGAATGGAATGGAATGAATGGAATGAATGGAATGAATGGAATGGAATGGAATGAATGGAATGGAATGGAATGGAATGGAATGGAATGGAATGGAATGGAATGGAATGGAATGGAATGGAATGGAATGGAATGAATGGAATGGAATGGAATGGAATGGAATGGAATGGAATGAATGGAATGGAATGGAATGGAATGGAATGGAATGGAATGGAATGGAATGGAATGGAATGGAATGAATGGAATGGAATGGAATGGAATGGAATGAATGGAATGGAATGGAATGGAATGGAATGGAATGGAATGGAATGGAATGGAATGGAATGGAATGGAATGGAATGAATGAATGGAATGGAATGGAATGGAATGGAATGGAATGGAATGGAATGGAATGGAATGGAATGGAATGAATGGAATGAATGGAATGAATGGAATGGAATGGAATGGAATGGAATGGAATGGAATGAATGGAATGGAATGGAATGGAATGGAATGAATGGAATGGAATGGAATGGAATGGAATGGAATGGAATGGAATGGAATGGGAATGAATGGAATGGAATGGAATGGGAATGGAATGGAATGGAATGGAATGGAATGGAATGGAATGAATGAATGGAATGGAATGAATGGAATGGAATGGAATGGAATATCCAATGGAAGGGAATGAAGGGAATGGAATGGAATGGAATGGAAGGAATGGAATGGAATGGAATGGAATGGAATGGAATGGAATGGAATGGAATGGAATGGAAATGGAATGGAATGGGAAGGAATGGAAGGAAGGGAAGGAAGGGAAGGGAATGGGAATGGAAGGGAAGGGAAGGGATGGAAGGAATGAATGGAATGGAAGGGAAGGGAAAGGGAAGGTTTGGAAGGAAGGGAAGGAAGGGAAGGAAGGAAGGAAGGGAAGGAAGGAAGGAAGGAATGGGTTTGAAGGAAGGGAAGGGAAGGGAAGGGAAGGGAAGGGAAGGAAGGGAAGGGAAGGGAAGGGAAGGAAGGGAAGGAAGGGAAGGGAAGGGAAGGGAAGGGAAGGGAAGGAAGGGAAGGGAAGGGAAGGGAAGGAAGGGAAGGGAAGGGAAGGGAAGGGAAGGGAAGGGAAGGAAGGGAAGGGAAGGAAGGTTTGGGAAGGAAGGGAAGGTTTGGGAAGGGAAGGGAAGGTTTGGGAAGGGAAGGGAAGGGAAGGGAAGGTTTGGGAAGGGAAGGGAAGGAAGGAAGGGAAGGGAAGGGAAGGGAAGGAAGGGAAGGGAAGGGAAGGGAAGGGAAGGGAAGGGAAGGGAAGGGAAGGGAAGGGAAGGTTTGGGAAGGGAAGGTTTGGGAAGGAAGGGAAGGGAAGGGAAGGGAAGGGAAGGGAAGGGAAGGGAAGGGAAGGGAAGGGAAGGGAAGGGAAGGGAAGGGAAGGATCCAGGAGGAAATAGAGATCTCCTTAGCTGCTTGGATCCCCACAAGTCCATGGGACTGGTTGGGATCCATCCTAGGGTGTTGAGAGAGCTGGCAGATGAGCTGGCCAAGCTGCTCTGCATCATTTTACAACAGTCCTGGCTCACTGTAGAAGTCCCAGCTGACTGGATGTGGCCAACCTGATGCCCATCCACAAGAAGGGCTGATTGGATGAACGAGGGAACTACAGACCTGTCAGCCTGACCTCAGTTCCAGGCTAGATTATGGAACAGGTCGTCTTGAGTGCAATCTCACAGCACTTACAGGATGGCCAAGGGATCAGGCCCAGTCAGGATGGATTCAGAAAGGGCAGGTCCTGCCTGACCAACCTGATGTCCTTCTATGATCAGGTGACCCTCCTGGTGGATGTAGGGAAGGCTGTGGATCCACCTGGACCTCAGCAAGGCCTGTGACACCATCCCCCACAGCAAACTCCTGGCGAAGTTGTTAGCTCGTGGGTTGGACAGCAGCATTCTGTGCTGGGTTAGGAACTGGCTGGAGGGCTGAGCCCAGAGAGTGGTGGTGAATGGTTCCACATCTAGCTGGCAGCCAGTCACTAGTGGTGTCCCCCAGGGATCAGTGCTGGACCAAATCCTATTCAACACCTTTATTGATGATCTGGGTGAGGGGATTGAGTCCATCATCAATAAATTTGCAGATGACACCAAGCTGGGGGCAGGAGTTGATCTGTTAGAGGATAGGAGAGCTCTGCAGAGGGACCTTGACAGACTGCACTGATGGGAAGAATCCAACGGCATGAGATTTAACACATCCAAGTGCCAGGTTCTGCACATTGGCTGCAATAACCCCAGGCAGTGCTACAGTCTGGGGTCAGAGTTTCTGGAGAATGATCAGGCAGAGAGAGACCTGGTGGTACTGGTTGATAGTAGGCTGAACATGAGCCTGCAGTGTGCCCAGGTGGCCAAGAGGGCCAATGGCACCCTGACCTGTATCAGGAACAGTGCGGCCAGCAGGAGCAGGGAAGTCATTCTGCCCCTGTCCTCAGCACTGGTTAGGCCACACTTTGAGTCCTGTGTCCAGTTCTAGGCCCCTCAGTTTAGGAAGGATGTTGATTTGCTGAAGTGTGTCCAGAGAAGGGCCATAAAGCTGGTGAAGAGTTTGGAGCACAAGCCCTACGAGGAGAGGCTGAGGGAGCTGGGGTTGCTTAACCTGGAGAAGAGGAGATGTTATTGCTGTCTTTAACTAACTGAAGTGAGGTTGGTGGGGGTTGGTCTCTTCTCCCAGGCAATCAGCACCAGAACAAAAGAATACAGTCTCAAGCTGTTCCAGGGGAGGTTTAGGCTGGATGTTAAGAAGTTCTCCACAGAAAGAGTGATTTGCCATTAGAATGGGCTGGCCAGGGTGGTGGTATAGTCACTGTTACTGGAAATGTTTAGGAAGACAGTGGATGGGGCACTTGGTGCCATGGTTTAGTTGATTAGATGGTGTTGGATGTTAGGTTGGACTCGATGATCTCAAAGGTCTTTTCCAACCTGGTCTGGTCTATTCTATTCTATTCTATTCTATTCTATTCTATTCTATTCTATTCTATTCTATTCTATTCTATTCTATTCTATTCTATTCTAAAATATTATTCTCTTCTTCTTCTTCTTCTTCCTTTATTTTTTTAATTCTCATCAAATCGTCAAGTACACCTGAATACTATACTCATCCTGAATTTAAACTGCTGTTACCTTTAACCACCTCATTATTTTCTTTCATGTTTTTTTATAATATTTGTTTTGTGGAACCTGCCATTAATTTTACGTAAAACGTGGAACTGAAGGAAATAATTTAAATAGTTGCTGTACGAAATCCAACCTAGGGAAAAACAAACAAACAAACAAACACAAAACCAACCAAACAAAAAAACTTCCCCCATCAATAGAAACAACAAAAAGAAAGAAAACTTCAAAGCAGACAAGGACAACAACAAAAAAATAACTCCATATCAAAACAAATGAGAAACAATTCAAACCCCATCTCATTCTGATTTAATTTGCTTCTTATCCTTTGCATTGGTCTTTTTATTTTCTCCCACTTGTATTTCTTATTTCTTATTTGTAGAATATTTTTTTAACTTCCAGCACCAGATAGGTTAGCAGAGTGCACTGTTTGACATGCCACAATTTTCCCCATTGACAATGCAGCCTATCCACAGCCTTTTACCATCAGCTATTATGCATTTATAGTCTTCAGACAGGCTTTGCACTTCAGAAGTTGCTGTCTTTTCTGTACAAGAGCAAACCTTAGCTAATGTTTATGAATAGTTCTTTCCCTGCTAGTAAGAGACTAAAACAACTGGTCTGAACCAGCCATAATGCATCTAAATCTCTACTTCAGGAAAGGAATGGGCTTGATCAAGTACTAAATGCTATGCATATGTTCAAGTGCTTTGCTGAATGAAGGTCCATTTACATGAATTAATTTAAATCAGTCCTGATCTGCAACCCCTGTGCTCACAGCTAGTTTTTAATTACAGTTTTCATTTACAAACTGGACTGGGTACTTATGGTTTTATGATGAATAGAACAGGGATAAGAATTAAAGATTAATTATGTTTTATTTGTGATCTACTTATTGTGAAGCAGGTCCTGTATCTCCAAAATTGAAAACTTAATACTCAACCTAGAATTGAAATTAAATTTAATTTTATATAAATTAGGGAAATTTCAAGTATTTTTAATTACTTTTCTTTTACCTGCTTCATTGAGTCTTTTAGGTCTAGTCCAATATGCCTGCTTTTCTTTTTCTTTATATTTCAGGCTACCATTAACAACAAAGTGAAATAAATATGATTTCAGATACAAAATGTGTCATTTATGCCTAGGTCATGATTTTAATTCAGTGTATACTTGCTTCTTGCATAAACGCCCATAACAAAATGAGATCAAAAAAATGCCTGATGCAATAAAACTAAGGCCGGGGTCATGCTGAAGCTTATGTTGTACAGAATCAGTGCTGAAATTTAGAGGCATTTGAAATTCAGATACAGCTAAAATACCATAAGTGGTTTTGGTTCCTTCAGTAAACTCAATTCAAAGTAAAATTATCTCCTTTTTCCTGACCTGACTATTAAACTATCATTTTGCCGCAGACACTGTAGCATTTCTTTTGTAATTTAATAGATTTATTAATGATTCTTGAGTCTATATGTTTGGTTTTAGCTGAAGGTACAGTATTGCCTTTTATACTCAATTCTCTTACTATTTCTATACTTCCTAACTAAAAGATTAGCCCTATGTCCGTCCCAGATTTGTATAGACTATGCATAGTATAGCAGCACTCTATTTACAGAAACTATCTTTTAATGTGTCCTATAACTAAAATAATTAAAAAGATATCTAAATAGGCATTGAGGAAGATGAGCAAGGAAGATTTCCTGCAGAAGGAGCTTGTCTTCTGAATGAAGTGGGCATATAAAGATGGATAAGAAACTAGAATTTAAAAAATGTGGTGATTTACTAAGGATCATATGATAGATTATAGCAGAACCATAAATGTATTCCAGGTCTCCTGATTACAATTCCGTTTTTCTGTCATTTACGTATAAGGTGTATCCTTGTCTGAACAGTGATTCAGTATCTCTGCTATAAAGTCTTGCCAAAGAACAGTTCTGTTCAGCTAGTATCAGCAATATGTGATCTGTGCTTATCATTATTACTACTCTACACAATGGTTAAATGTCCAAATAAAGACCAGTAATGAGTGACATCCCTCAGAAGTTAGTACTGGGAACAATGATGTTTAACATCTTTGTCAGTGATGGACAGTGGAATTGAGTACACTCTCAGCAAATCTGCAGATGATGCCAAGCCATGTGGTCCAACTGACACACCAGAGGGAAAGGATGTCATGCAGAGGGACCTGGGCAGTCATGAGAGGTTGATCCATGACAATGTCTGAAAAGTTCTGCAACTGGGTCGAAGCAAACCCAAGCACAAATACTGGCTGGGTAGAGAATGGCTTGACAGCATTCTGGAGGACAAGGACTTGGCCAGAAGGCCAGCCGTATCCTGGGTTGAACCAAAAAGCAGTGTGATCAGCATGATTAGGCAATTCTTTCCCTCTACTCTGCTATTCTGAGACCCCATATGGAGTACTGCTTCCAGCTCTGGGATCCCCCAGCACAAGAAGAACACCAGATTGCTGGAGCAGGTTCAGAGAAGGTCCATGAGGATGATCAGATGGATGAAGCACCTACCCTACAGGGTCAGGCTGCAAGACTTGCAGATGTTCAGCCTGAAGGAGAAGGCTCTGGGAAATGTGTGGTAGTTTCAGGCTGTGCCTTGAAAATTTTCCACAGATCTTGCACAGAAAAGTGTGGGATATACATAAATTACTATTGGAAGTAAAAAGGAAACTGCTAAGTTCTAAACAATCCCATTGGATAGACTACTAACAAAATTGCTCTGTATAGTCTAACTTGCTCTCTTTTCAGCTTCTTCACTCTGGCAGATAGTAGCTGTGGTAGTTTAGGCTGGGTGCCCTTATGCTGCATGGCACACTTCCTGTGTCCAGAAGTTCAGCCCAGTGGGTGGACACAGGAAAACCGTGTATCTCCTACCACACCCCCTGCACCACTATAAGATCTCGTGTGGGGGTCCACCTCTTTCTCTTTCTTCCCTCGCCAGCACCCGGTAACTGGGGGAGATGTCTCCCAGCCTTGGGCCTGGCTAGGCCCAAGGCCAGGGGGATGGGCGGTCTCAGGCCTGGCCAGCTGAGACTAGCCTAGCAGTGGGGGGGGGGAAGAACGAGCCCTGGGGTCTTGGGCCCACCCTCAGGTGGGGATGGGGTTCATCCGGGTGTGTTTTGGGGTTTCTTCTTTCACTGTTTCTGGTTCCTTTGTGCACCTTCACCTTTTTCTATTTAAACTTTTCCATCACTTCTGCAATCCGTTTGTCAGAGTCGTCATTTTGCCTCAGGTGGGGAGGAGGGCTGCCTCAACCCACTACAGTAGCTCTGGCTTTCTGCTGTCTTTCCCGACCTTGGCTGCAGTTCTTCTTGAGGCTGACTTTCTAACAACAACAACAAAAAAATCTGCTCATTCTCCCTTCTATCATGAACAGGGAGGGTAGGGAGCAGGGAGTGAGACACTGTTGCTGGCTCCCCTGGTTTGTCCAGGAGGGTTCTTGTGCTATTTATACATTATAATGTGATGAAGAACCTTTGAACATCCAATTCAAAACTGGTGATCTGGGAGCTAAAAGAAGTTGTGGCTCAGTTCCAATTACTTCAGAAGCAGCTTTTACTCCTCCATAAGCAGCTAGTATCTCTTTCTCTGTTGGAGTATAATTTGTCTCTGAGCCTTTGTAGCCATGACTTCAGACACCAAGTGGATGTCCACGTGTCTCTAATGGAGCTCTCTGCCATAAGCACCAGGTTGGACCATTCTTACTTGCAGCCATGTACAGAATATTCTTAATGTCTCGACCAGTTTGAACAGGTTCCAGACCCTTTTCATGGACTAATTCTCACTTTATCTGGTCAAAGGTGCTTGTTGCTCAGGACCCCACTGGATATTGTTTCTCTTTTGAGTTGCATCATAAAAAGGTTTCACAGTCTGACTGTATCTAGGAATGTGCAGTCCCCCAAATCCCACCATGCCTCAGAATGTAGAGTTTCCTTCTTATTGATGGAATTTGCCATGGGAGAGACTTTGTTTATCACATCCATTGAAATGTGAAAATGACCTTCCTGCCATTACACTCTCAGAAACTGGATTTTCTGGCAGGTCCTTTCACCTTGTCTTGCTTAATGGTGTAACCTGCTTCCAAGAGAATGTCAGTTATCGTGTTACCTTTCTCGATGACTTCTTCAGCAGTTTTACCACACACAATGATGTCATCAATGAATTGAATGTGTCCTAGAGCTCTGTTTTTCTCCAAAGCATCATGGATCACTGCATGACAAATGGTTGAACTGTGAAACCTAGCCTGGGGCAAATGATTGAATGTGTACTGGATGCCTCTCCAGGTGAAAGCAATCTGAGACATGCATTCCTCTGCTATGGGAATAGAGAAGAAAGCATTAGCAATGTCTATGGTAGCATACCATTTCGCCTCTTTGGATTCCAGCTCATACTGCAGTTCTATCATGTCTGTTACAGCCACACTCATGGGTGGGGTCACCTCATTCAGGGCATGAAAATCAACTGTCAGATGCCATTCTCCTTTTGGCTTTTGCACAGGCCAAATTGGACTGGTGCAAGGTGAATGAGTCTTTCTGATGACATTCTGACAACATTCTGATGACATTCTGACATTCCACAGACAAATCAAGTTATGAATGGGAGCCAAAGAGTCATGGTTGGTTCTGTATTGTCTGTGATGCACAGTTTCAGAAGCAACTGGCAAATTCACATCCTCTATCTCATGTTGTCCCACAGCTGCAGATTAATCTGAAAGTTCATGTCTAATACATAACCATAACTTTCCTCCATCCATTTCTACAGTTGCTATTCCAAAAACAACCTTTAGGGTCTTTGAAACGCTCTTCTCTCAGAAAGTAAGTTCCCCAAATGCAAGATGCTTCTGGTCCTGTTACAATACTATGTTTTCTCCACTCTTTTCCAGTTATACTTATGTCCACCTGCAACTTAGTCAACTTCTGAAATCCACCAATGATTCCTAAAAGAGTTACAGACTCTGTCCCTTGATAATTTGATGGCATTATGGTGCACAGAGCTCCTATGTCAACTGAGGCCCTGTACACCTGAAATTTTGAAGTGCCAGGCCACTGAATTAATATATCCAATAGATTCTGTTATCTCCATTATCACTTTCCTTCCCCTGGAGGAAGGCAGGACACCCCTAATTATGAGGATTATGTCTACACGTTCAGTTGACACAGCACCTTGTGTTAGTGCAAGAATCACTGTTGGACCAATTGGAGTTGTTCTGGGAAACTGAGGAAGTGACAGCTACCCTTCTGGTATTGCAACCTCAATCTCTGCCACTCTACAGCTTCCAAAGTCTCCTGAAAAGAGCAGAAGTGGGTTGACCATCCCACTTATTCATGCTTTCACCAGACTGGTCACACAGAGTTATTCAAAGACTCCCAGATGATTGCCACTCGTCTATTTTGGATTGGCCTAGTTTGAAATGGCCTTCTAGGGGGATATCTGTTTCTGACTGCTGAAACTTGTATCCATTGGGAAGAGGGAGAAGCATGTTCATCCCCCTTCACCAATATGGATATGGAGCTTTTAAAGTCCTCCTTCAGCTCTTTCATGTAATTCTCCATCTTTCCAGTCAGAGTTTCAATGGCTGAGACCAAAGAAACGTGTGGGAGTATCCTCCAATTGTATAATTTGGTCAGTTAAATAACCACAGTAGGAGGCACTCCACCATAGTTTCTTGCCAAAATTCTGCTTGCAAAACAGTACAATAATTAGGAGGAGCAAGTTTAATGAGTTTCTTGGCAAGATCTGTCCCAACAAAATTTCACCAGGATTCAGCTTACCATTATGCAAGCTGCAAGGCAACTGCATCAGCACCTCTGTGAGAGACTAAAGCTTATCTCTCCTGGTGACTCAACAAAGATAAAATCACTTGCTGCTTGTCCAGACAATAGCTGATGTGCGTTGGGCAGAGCCACTGGACGGACTCTTGGAAGGTGCAAAGATAACATTGCTCTCGGGACTGCAGCTGGCCTACAACAATGGTCCAAGGGCCCAGCATTCACACCTTCAGGACAAGATCATTTCCAGCCATCAGATACCCCAGGAAAGGACAATGGTTCCTGATGTGAAAAGAGTGTGTGGGTAGCTAGATGGAGCAGGAGGAGGCGGAGGCCTTCCCCCTCCATCCAGTGGCTGCCCAAACTCACCTGAGTACACAGAAAGATTTCCTGGGGAAAGATACCTGGACCTAAAGATGATTTCCCAGAACGATATCCTGGGGAACAACACCTGGACACTTGCCTAAGGGCTAAAAAATTGTATAAAAGACTGGAGCAACTACTGGCAGGAGGAGGATAAAATTGGAGAAGCAAGATGCAGAAGAAAGCAGACGGCACCACACGTGGGAAACATCACGGAGCAACCCCACGGACCAACACAATGGATCTTGGACTCTCCGTGCCCTAAGTTCCGCCTGCTGCAACTCATGGAGCTGAAGAAGCTGCTCAGAGGACCTCATCCCTTCTACAGCCAAAGCCTCAGCACCCTTCCTCTGCAGACCCAACATCTCCTGCAGCACCGTTTCTCTACAGACCCAACATCTCCTGCAGCACCTTTCCTCCACAGACTCAAACTGTCTTGGGGGTGAGGGGTGTGGTAATGTAATTCTTTCCCTCTTCTCCCTTTCTTCTCTCTCTCCCTATTCTCTCTCTCTCCCCTTCTGATCCCTCCACTTTATTTATGTCTATCCACTGTAGTTATGTAATAAATAGTCTGGCTGTTGATATTTTGGCCTCGTTTGTGCCTCTCATTTCACAGCACGGGAATATTTGTTAAAAACCTCAATCTCTTTCCCTCTCCGGATCGAGACAACCTCCTAGCTCCATCCTGTGCTAAGATCTTTAGAAAAGAGGGCTCCTGGAGTCAGGGAGGCTGAGAGAGAGAGAGAAGGAGGGGAGAGGCGATCCAACGTGACTCGGTGTCTCTTGTGACATTCCCTGAGATGGTGACATGGCAGGGCATTCCTGGAGAAGCCATGGGAGATTTAAACACATCTAAACCAGAAGAGGCTCTCAGACTATGAGCTGTGTGGCAGCAGCCTTCTTGCTAGTTGTACCCCAGTGAGTGGGGTGCAAGAGGAAGGGGGTGTGGTTGGACAGCTGGGAGCAAGTGGCCACAGGAACAGTGTTGCAGTTTGGGCTGGGTGCCCCCCTGCTTCCTGTGTCCAGAGGTCCAGCCCAGCGGGTGGACACAGGAAATTGGGTATTTCTACCATAATTCTCTGCACCACTATAAGATCTAGTGCGAGGTCTAAGCACCTCTTTCTCTTTCTTCCTCGCCGTCGCCCGGTAATGGGGGAGTTGTTGTCTCCTGGCCATGGGCCTGGCTAGGCCCAAGGCCACGGGGGATGGGCAGTCTCAGATCTGGCCAGCTGAGACTAGCCTGGCAGTGGGGAGGGGGGAAGAAGGAGCCCTGGGGGTCTTGGATGTACCCCCAGGTGGGGATGGGATTATCTTGGGACTGTTTTGGGATTTCTGTTGTCACTCTGCTTTTGGCTTTCTGTAAAGATTCACTGCTTTTCCTTAAACTTTCCATCACTTTTGCAATCCGTTTTGTTTTGAGTTGTTTTATTCTGCCCGTGGTGGGGAGGGTTTGGAGGGGGGCTGCCTAACCCATCACATTATTGGTAGCAGAGGATGGTTTGGGTGGGGAGAGGGGTCTGCCCTCAACCCCTTTGCATTGCTGGCGAGCCAGCCAGGAGTAGGAGTTTGTTATTGTGGCCACTTTGCAGATCGGATTGCAAAAACGGAGAGTTTAAATTCAGTTCTGGGCGTCGGTTTGGGTTTTGGAAGTTGGGGGGGGTCAAGTTTTGTTGTTGGGGCGATTGTGTGAATTCTTGTGGATTGCAGGGGGACACCTGGTGCGTGGCCGATGGCACGGAGCCCCCTCCTGCTCTTCCATGCAGGGGTGGTTCCTGACCATCGGAATTGGGGTACCGCTTAAGAACGCGGGACCTGCCCTTCCTCCACCCTTTGCTCTCTGCGGGCGGTAGAAGCGGCGGGGGTGAGGCGGGGGAGGGGCAGCGGCGAGCAGATCAGGATCGGGCCCGTTTTCGCTGCGGGAAAGAGCCAGCCGTGGCGAGCGGGCGAGCCCAGCTCCCGAAACTCAGGAGGGCGAACGGGGACCCCAGCTGCAAAGCCGTTCTCAAGGGCTCTGGGAACGCGTTTATGGCTTTCGCTGGAGGAGCCGTTTGAATGCCCGAGGGGTGGAGGCGATTTTGATTCTGTACCGCGGCGATAGAGGCGGCCGGACCTCTGCTGTATGCTCGGGCTGCGGCGGCGGTGGCCTTGGCCGTGCGCTCGGAGTAGCGACGGCGGCGCCCGGCCGGCCACACGGGCTGCGGTGGCGGCGGGCCTGGCCGTGCCCTCGGAGCGCCGGCCCCGGCCCCAGCCGTGCGCTCGGGCTGTAGTGGGGCCGGTCCTAGTCTCTTCCCTGATTACTTTTCGGACCAGTTCCGAAAATAGCGCCGAGCACCTGGCTCCACCTCCCTTCTTCTCAGTAGGTTGTGGTGCAGTCCCTCCCCCTTCCGGGGGGGGAGTTGTGTAGCTGAATGCTGTCACGGCTTGGTACGCGAACGCCCAGAGGGGGGCGGTGTACTGTGACATGCGTTTGTATAGCCTCGGGCCGCGGCTGGAAGCGGTCAGCACTGGGCTTGGGAAAGGTCCGTGCAGGGTTGAGGAAGGCTCAGTGTGCTATTTTCCTGGAGGGGTGGAGAAGGAGTTAGAGCCAGATTGTTCTGACTGGCTTGCCCCAGGGGTGGAAATATGCCACTGAGTAAATGGAGATGGAAATAGAAGCTGGTTGAGAAGTTGTGAGGCTCCTTTCCAGGTGGCCAGGATGTCCACTGGATCCATGAAGAACTTGCACCGCAGAAGAGTGAACTCTGCATCGCTGGGTGGTTCCATTAGATGAGAGAAGAAGAACTGGAATGGACTGACACTTGACCCTGACTGAGAGAGACTGTTTGGGTGGACGCCCAGATGAAGATA